>MU279036.1:0-422381 GCA_022385715.1 Xylaria cubensis
TTTGGCTGGGGATGCCACCAATTTCCCATTTATATAGTCAACATACGCCACTTCAGCCGTTTACAGTTAGATTCACGCAAGGGCTATACCTCTGCATGACTTAAAGTGCTTGGGTATCTGGCGTAGTAACTAATAAATCATCAGTATTGTTTCTTTACAACATTAAATGTAATCAGGTTATCGGCATAAGTAGTATGCTACTTAGTAGTTCCAAGGCTATACGAGCACTAAATTTTGCACTTGGATTTGCAGATGCATACGTTCCAAGTCTACGTTGTATAACTTGGTGCCACGGACTTAAGAAGGCACTTGGGTTGGCTGCTTCGAATTGTGTGTATGTAAGTAAATCATCTGTACAGGCGGGAAATTGGTGGCATCCCCAGCCAAAAAGGGTGGCAGACGCAGGTGGGCTGCCGTCTCTGTCCGCATGAATAAAAGATTCTGCTCCACTATGTCAGTCACCCTGGAGTGAAGGGCTAAGGCTTAATTAAATACTGATACGCGTCCTAAGGAAGAATTCTTTTACTATTCTGCAATTACTGATCAAAGAAAATAATAAATTCTTTAATTGTTTGGCGACTAAACTGTACGTCAGAATTTTATTCACACTATAAACATTGCCAAGCATATATTGTAGCTGCTAAAAAACTAACTGGCGGGGATGGTATTAGATGAAGTTGCCTCGGCTAAAGACAAATCGGTCCTCGTCCTCACTACGAGTATCACAGTTAGTCTCTATCACCACCAAAAACAGGTAGATCACTATCGCAGTCAGGATGAAAAGCTTCATCCAAGGTTTAGTCATGAGAGTAGTGGGAGATACACTTACCCGTCTTCCGCCCCTAGGTACTTCCGAGACCCTTGTCTATCGAGAGTACTCATGCCAATCTATTGTGCAGGTGTAGAAGTTTGGGAAGACGGTGTACCTTAGCCCAGTGTGGAGTTCCGAGATTTGCTGCGACATGAATATGTCATACTGCTCGGGTTGTAGGATATTTGTGCCAATTAGCATGTGTGCTTCAGGTCACCAACGGTGAATATTTCCAAGGGAAAACACGCTGCAACCGGTTGTCCTGAGCTATCCCTGCCCTAAACGCAATTGGAGGAGGTGTGCAGAGTAGTCCCAAGCCCTTGCAACGTGAGTGCGGTTAATCGTTTTCTGAGAGGAATGTTTGAGAAATTGACTTGTACCCATATCGCGTATCTCAAGAATTTGGAACATTCAGTGTCGCCGCACCCGCCATCTTAGTGAGATGGATCCTTCGAGTCAGAGGTGATATAGAGTTTGAGGTATCCATACGAGTGGGAGCCGATATGGCAAAAGAACGGCTTCATCGCCATTATAGGTTAACAAGTTTTGAATGCCGAAGATCCCAGGATGAGCAGTCTAAAAGCCAATGGCCCCGTTCATAGGGATTGAGCTGTCTCGTCTGTTTCTCTGGCCGGTAGCCTGGACGCGTGCCCGCATCGTGGCTTAGTTCTTGTAAGCCATGTGTGACTAGGTCCTGCAGCTCGATATAAAGCACTGATATAGGTGGTTCCAGTGGACGGATCTCCAAGCTCTCGTATGTGTACCCGTGATCAGGTGGGAACTCGACTGTCACTCGGTCCTTGTTGTTAGGTAACGATTGTGGACCAACGCCACTTGCTGCTCGTGACAGATGCGGGCTCGTTACTAGGTCAAGCTCTCCCTTGCTCTGGTACTGTACGCCAGATTACGAAGACTGGGGATGATAACGGCACAGGTTGTCGGGTACGGAAAACCCTGTCTTTGCCTTGTAACTCCACAAGTGTGTCGCGAATGGTTCTTAGTCTTCCGAGTTCACTTGATATAGACGGCACTTTTAGGAATATCCTTCTCAACCGGGTTTCAGATGAAAAATAGGTTGTGCTTCTTCAGGAACTATAGCAGAGTTGGCATTGCGGAATATGTCCTTAAATTTGGAGCGCATGGCCCCTATTTAGGGGGCTCCTTCGCCGCGGAACGCGCGCGGAGGGTTTTTCCTCGTCGCCTCACTTTCCACCTCTTACGAAAGGGTGTGGTTTTTAGTCGTGGTCAGAGGTTTTTTATGCCTCCCTTTAGCCTTAAGACCTAGTCAGTGGCCGGCTACGACAGCACACTGCCTAGGCCTTAAGGCACCCCCCTTGGCCTCTCAAAAATGGAATGAACAATATTTGGGGCATGAGGTTGAGCAGGTTAGTCGAGTCCTGGTTTGAGGTGCCTTTGATTGCGCTATGCCGCGAATTGTACGCGTGCCGCCAGGCCTCGACTAATCGCTCATGCTCCCCCAATATATGCGTCCAAACCATTCTGCCAGACTTGTTGAGTGATTAAATCCACTTAAGGGTATTGTTGAATAATCTACGCCTTATCTCCCAAGGTACGGGTGCAACCGGTGTCTCCGCATATACTCTCTTCTGCTCAGGCTCACCTGATGTTATAATGTAGAATCTTAGGTATGTGCAGGATTTGTATGTAAATCGGGTCTCGACCTCAGGTCTAGAGTTAACCGTAAAGACTGCCATTCGAGCGTGCTTGCTTCGGGAGTTCCCCGTGCGCGGTCAAGTCTCAGAGGGATGCTCAGCCCGTATATGCTCATGCAGCTTGTTATTGGTCGGGAAGACCTTCTCGCATCCTCGGCATGGAACGCGTCGTTCTTATGTGCCAACTACGCCAAAGTTGGTCGCCTCCTGTGGTAAGATATCATCTTCTACTTTGGGGGGACCAAAATCTTCAAGGATTTGGTCAAAGGGGAATATTTCACCGTGATCAGAGTAGCCGTCTCGTGGATAATCCTAAGGATACCCCTCAAAGTCTTCTATCTAGAAGGCATCGGGATGCTCCCAGCCCTGGTCGGGGGAACTTTCGCCAGCTATGTTCCCGTGATATGCTTTTGGTAGAGGTTGATTGTACTGTGGCTAAGGACGTTACTGAACTGGTGTCTAAGATGGCATATAGCGCCAATTAGCGTTAGGTAGCTACTACCAGAGATTCCAGCCTCGATAACCATCCCTCTGACCGAAGTCCTGGGGCAAATTGTAGTATTAAGGTAAGGTATATTGCGGTAAGTAAAGTTAAGGAGGTCTCTGATTCCCCCGAGGCATCTAGTACTAATTTTGTCTTCCGCAGTTCTGATAGCCGCCTCTTCCTCGACCTCTGAAGAAGTTCTGATGACACAGGACACGGTTAGCAGGTAGGTATTAGGGAATGGCTAGGAGTAAAGAGATTTCTGTTGCTTGCCGTGATAGGCAGAGATCGGCGTTTGAGCTGGCGTCTAGTGTAGCGCTGGAGAAGGGAAAGCTCTGGCTTTAGCAGCAAAAATACTTTCCCAATCGTTCACTTAGGTAAGAAATGCTCCCAACGTGATAATCTCTGTAGGCTTGCTAAGCTGGCCTTGTATCTCAGGATCCAAAGCTTCAAAAGCCGCCAGCAGCTGATTCTTCATGGAGTAGTCGCATGACTTAGCGTCCCGTATCACTCTCTTGGTAAAAGGACGTAAGATTTTCCCGGCTTATAAGTCATACATGGTAAAAGAAAGCCCTTGCAGATTCCGCAAAGCATCGCCGTGGTTCTTTTAAATCGCTCTTAGAGTTCTTGACAGATAAGCTAAACGGTGCCCGTCCGCAAGGTAGTTTTTTCCAGATCTGTAAGTTCCGTAGTATGCCACGCGAACGCGGTCGCCTGCAAACAAGTCGTCCTGACTGTTTTAACCTTGTCCTCACCACAAGATGCTGCCAGGTGCTGTAATCTGTCCGTAAACGCCCATACGTCAGCATATATGATTTGCTTGCCGCGAGCGACTGAACCGGCACCCTCAGGGTCTTTCAGAGAAGGATTGAAATAGCCAACAGCCTCTGGCTTAAGGGTTTTGGGTCTATCACCAGCGGGCCCTGGAGAATCTCTGTGAATTTGGTTAATGCGCTGACAGCGGCTGGTTTTGAGATTGCGACCTTGGGGAAGCATCTTAGGGAGTATCAGGAGTGGCAGGGGAAGAAAACGGTGGAATGAAGTGACTCCAAAGTTCCTAAGCCTTCTGATAGTGTCGTCTAAGCTGTGTGGATCATCCAGAAATCTTGTGTTGAGAATAGGAGACGGGCTTTGGCCGACGTGGGGTTTCTGGTCGGGCAGGACTGCTCAACTGAGTAGTCGCTGGCACGGGCAGGTTACAGATGAATAAATGAGATTGCCTACCCTGGCTCATCCATCGCTACAATTGATAGCTAGCGATTGTTCAATTTTTTGACTCTTTCGCACTTCCCTGAGTGACGAGTCTTGATTGGACTCCCAGTACCCTTGGCATTATCATCACTACTACTAGATGAGATCTCCTGTTGTCGGTTTCCGCTTCGGGTTTTCTGATTTGCTTCTCCTTCTCTACAGCTGTTCAGTTCCCGCCGACGATCATCCAAAAGCTCAGCTCGTCGGCACGAAGACACACGGTTGCCGGTCGATTCACGCCAATTATTATCAATCCGCACTTATTCTTCCTCGACTAATTTGCTAATCACCCATCCCTCCGTGTCTTTACAGCGTAGCTTCCTCAGACGTCTACTATATTTCAATTTATCCCAACTACTCCCAATACAAAGCCAATGAGCGTTTGGCCGAGTGGTTAAGGCGCTGTGTTTAGGTCATCTGTACAAAGATACTTAAATCCCGCAGTGGGAAACCGCGCAGGTTCGAATCCTGCAGCGCTCAAGGATATCTTTTTTGCATTTTTGAGGTGGTGTGGGTGCTCGATGCGATTAAGTGGCAGGGATGAGGTTATATTGGGAGTGGAGATGACTATCAAGCAACGGCCACGCCCTTTTGAGCCTAGCTTTTATTCTTGCACGATCTCGACAGCTTCTTATCTTTCCGATCCTTTTTCATCCTCCTAATCCAGAGAAGTATCGATGATATTGTGTAATGCTTAGGTAATGAGGTATGAAACAAATGTGGTTATAGCTACTTAGGTATGTTCCGGTGGCCTCTTTATTTACTCATAGGAGCTTATCTTGTGCTTCCCTTTCTAGTCTACAAGCGTCTTTGAGGCACAATAACTACTACTGCATATACCTAGGTAATGGATAGTCAAATGAACTATTTTCAAGTCCGTTTTTTCCTCAGAGCTTTCAACTTGAAGTGAAACGGTGGGGTTGTTAATCACGGTATGGTATGTACTTGATGTATGTATATAGGTACCTAGGTAGGGCCCTCTATGCAGGTACTAATGCTAGCTTGAGGTACCTGCCCCTCTAGCCTCGATTTTCAGTTCCAATTCTACCTCAACATCAGACACTTACATACATATTTCCATGCTCTTCAGCGCCGTCCGATGAAGACGAGACCGCCCGGAAAGCTATCTAGCGGCCGGTTTGATCGAGTCCCACAATTGTATTAGACAACAGTTCTTCGACAGTAACGATGCCATTCGACGACGAAGACTTAACGCCTGTGTCGCTTGACGCTGTCAATGATGAAGCCCCTTCTGATGCTGAAGACGGCGACCGAGCCCAAGACTTTCGACTCTTTACTTCGCTTCTCACGGGCCCTGGGGGCAAGAAGAAATCTCAGGCTTCCAGCAAAGCCATACGGCGTGGCGAGAAAGACTTCGAGTCGCATGGCACACGCGCACAGGAGGGTGTCCTCGAGTCCAGTCGCTCAGCCATGCATGAAGTCTTGAGTTATACCCGCCAGAACCAACCTCGTAATGCTTTGCGCGGGTGGTACTTCCCCGACAGATGGGCGGATGTGGCACCGGAAAGCGAGTTACCGAGCGAAGTCGCAATAGAGAAACAACCAGGCGATCGGACAACGAAAGGTCGTGGCTCGGGCTGGGGCTTGTTTGCAAGAGAACGGATCGTTGCGCTCGAATCGGATGCAGGTACCATGCTATCGTCGATGGGTCGCGTCGTTACGAGCGCCGAGAAATCCAGTCCCGGGTGGCTGAAGACATGGCTATTGCCGGAAGAAGCTCTATTCCTAGTCGAAAGAGGGACGCTAGACTTATGGTGGCCAGTACGAGGAATCGAGGAGATTTTTCCTTCAGACGAAGATCCCGAGGCACCGCTGGTAAAGTCGAGGTCGCTCGAGGACTATGAGCTTGGTATCCCTCTGAGCTTACAAGCTGCATATGCTCTCTTCATTGGGCGAGATGGAGAAAGGGGGAAGATCAGTCTCGAAAAATACCAGGTTTACGCCAACCTCAGACGTTCAGGTTATAGAGTCTTACGAGCGACAACGTTAGCATTTCAGGCATCATTATCACGGGAACCCCGTTCGCTTTGGCAATGGCTCTTTTCACTTTTAAAGAATACGAGTAGCCCCTTTGCTGGAAATACTAGTCATCCGGGATACGGGCCACTCGTGAAACCAGGTCTATATCGCTCATATGTGCCTATCTTTGAGCAACTGGCTCTTGTACAGCGACACAAGCCCACTCCCCTTCCAGCATCAGAAGTACCTCAACCTCAAGACCCTTTTAAGATTCATTTCGATATATGGAAAAGCGCATCGACCTTTTCAAAAACAAAACCACCGCCCCCTGATTTTCAGATGGCTGTTGTGGATGCCCGCGATTCAAGCGTCCCGACGCTCGAGCAACTAGATACTTTGCTTCTATCTACGCCGTGGGATCCGCCAGAAGCAGATAATGGCAAGCCAGGGGCGGGATTCGTATACAAGCGCCTCAAACACGGATGGCGACATGCAATTATAGCGGTTGTTGA
This sequence comes from Xylaria cubensis, assembly GCA_022385715.1. Taxonomy (NCBI): domain Eukaryota; kingdom Fungi; phylum Ascomycota; class Sordariomycetes; order Xylariales; family Xylariaceae; genus Xylaria; species Xylaria cubensis. The sequence goes on from MU279036.1 coordinate 6,712, forward strand.
CCGCGGGTTAATTAGCTATATGAGGTTCGGCGAGATGGCGTTCGGTGAGGAATTGCTATATCAGAGCACGAACACGCGGCTAAGACCGAAGAGAGGTGGACGGTCAGGGAGAGGTCGCGGAAGAGGGCGAGGAAGATGAGAATGGTGAATCTACTACGATACGACATATTGTTATGATGATGCTCTATCGACTTAGCCATCCTTTGTTAGACGAGCCTTAGGCGAAGTCGCATAGCGGATCGGCTATATTCCGCCCATCAATCAAGAAGGCAATACTGCAAGGATTGAGGAACTCATACTTCCAGTCACATATGAACAACCTGAAAAGATGTCTTCTTGGCATCCAGAGACGTGTCAACAGATAGCGAAGTCTGCTCTCAGTTAAACCGCGAACTTTATGTCCGAAAACCAACTTCGCTATATATGCTTTGACTTCTTGCCTCAACCTCGCAAGAAAATCGAAATCGTCGAATTGATAAACGATAGACCTTCAGGCCTTCAGCATCGGATGATTCACTTCCTCCTATAGTATAGCTGAAGTTCGTAATAGCATGAAACTAGGCTTTGTCCATCCGTCCTTCACCAACCTGACTAGATGTCGTCACCTTAGGTAATCTATAAGTACTTTTACGTCAATAAGTCCATACGAGTTTCAAGGGACAGTTTTGATTTCATTCACTATCGAAATTCTAATTATGCAGAGTTGCTAATCATCGGATTTTATCAGTCAAAACACTAGACTATAAACAGCATTATTGACTTTCAGACCCCCTGATATTTTCGTCATACTCGTTTCTTTCTTCTTATCTTGAGCCTCGTCTCTCTGGAATTTGATTAGAGGAATCTTAGTCAGGATTGCAGGGGTTTCTCTAAGAAAGAAAGCAACGTGAACCTATTACCTTATCTAAACGCTCAGCCCCGATATCGTACCCTATATTCACGAGGCACCCCGGTAACCAGCCTTTCAGGACTCGTATTCGTGGTAACCTACAGCAGGATATTCCCGCTGACACAGCAGCTCACATGGGGTATATCAATTCGATACCATAGGTGAGCGTTCAGCTGACGATTACGATGCGAGAAGCCGTTCTTCGCGGAACTCGGCTAGGACTTCCAATTCATTATTCATATACCGAACGCTTGGCTTAGCTTTACCATCGGCAAGGCTTGCCAAGCATCAGTCCATCTTCCCAGCATAGAACTTATGAATCGCTTACTCATGTTACCAACGAACTGCGGCATGGCTTAGTACATCAGGTACGTAGAGATATTGAGTTCTGTCAATGAATTTTGCCTCTAGATGAGTTTAACGATACTGCTAAGCGTTAAACTTTGAGACCTTCTCTTACAACCCGAGGGTCAAACTTTCTTGTACATACAGGACATCTACACCGTCATCTGAGCTTCACTGCGCGCAGCTAGCCCAATAGCTTTCGTAGATGGGAGATACATGTGACTGCACTACGAACCAGTGATGTCTAACATCAGGCTCGGAATCAAGTACTGAAACACAATCAGGATCCCACATTATGCGGGGATATCGTAGCTGGAAGGGCTCTTATTGAGCAGCGACTGTGATACGTAGTACTCATACTCATAGCCCAGTAAAATTACGAAATCATCACCATCAAGCGGGGATAGCTCGGCTTAAAAGAGAGAGTATGGCGGGGTATGCCTAATGCCTCGCAGTTGTGCAGTTTGGTGTAAGTTCAGTCCGAGTTGGAATTTCGAATGTCAATAGACTGAAGCTAACTTCATTTATCAATCCGAAGATTAGGTATACATTTGATCTATATTCGTTCAGTATTTCTTACCTTTGCAATTTCTGTATATAGACTTTGCCGGCGCCGTGATGGACTTCTACGACCCCACCTCGTTCTCAGCTCAAGATCTGTGTGCGCATATCTAATTAAATAAACCATGCATATACCGAAAAGTAATGACTGTAGCTGATATTTAGATTTACGTCGGACTGTTTGCTGTGCAAGGGTATCATTGACTTGATGCTGTCAGCTCCGTAATGCTACTCTGGAACGCCGCTCATTCGAGGAAGCTCGTAGTATCGCCTATGCACCACTGGGTGTGTATCAGATAGGAGAAAATATAGAAAGCTCCCTTGCTGTTTAAGGGGCATATTGGATTCACTGATACATCGTTGTATGAAATGATGGCGTCTGGCCCCCTCCGTTGGGTGTGAAGAAGAGGCTTTGCGAGGCATGAGATTACTACATTCTTGCAAAGAGAGTTCGAGTGCTAAAAAGTTTATAGTTTCGTCATCTCAATACAATGTTGGATATACGTCTACTCCTCGTTTGCCAACTTTATTTGCTGAACCTTGCACATCTGCAAACGATTGCGAGCCTTTTTTCTAATTCCAATCTACATGTTCAAACTCTCATTCCGCGAATCCATGAACCCTAATAACAGATGATGCGTACTATCGTCACCTTTCCTTTTTTTCTCTCGCTTTTGAACCTTGGACATCAGGCAGGACGTGAAATTGAATGCGCATTCACAGCCGACGCCAGTCGAAGCGTCATTGACGAGTATTATTCTATTTTTGCCTCTCTGTTTCTTTCGTTGGTCGTTACACGGACGTCGTATCACAATATCAATCAAAAGTAATCTCGCCGCGTGTTTGCAGCAGTCTGTCGTACCGCCGAAGAAAACGATCAGCTAGTTACTGATGGGAGATGTTCCGGGCGGAATGAACAGAGCCCGATGTAGTACAGTGGTGCGACTTTTCAGATAAGAGCTCATTCACCGGTTTCCCCAACTGCCTTGACTGGCAAGGAGGTAAAGGACGCGTGATATTGGAATTATCAGTATAAAAGACAAAGTAGTTCGGCAATGAAGTATGAACGAGGAGGGAAATTCGATCACATGATTTTCATTGGTATTTTAGTGGAGGCCTAGAATCTTTTTCTTTTTCCACATGTTGTTTTAATGTCATCATCTCTGTCTCCACTTAGACGCAGCGAACCAGAACCCCTCCCCCGGTCGCATTTACCATTTTCTAGTCTTGGCTTCGATGAGAGTAGGCTTTTCATATTATCTGTTCAAGCATCAATTATCTACGTATTTCAGGTTCTTGTATCTGGGGGTGAGATGATTGCAAGTATCTGCCCAACCATTTATCAGCACATCTGCCGGCTCTGGCTAGAAAATTGAAACCAGTCTGGCACCGCAGATCATGTTCTATTGCTTTTGGCAAGACGACAGGTCATATAAGCCTGCAATAGGGGCAAGTGATTTGACAGGTACTATCTATCATTCATTATATGTAGGTTACCTACGTTAGGTAGATTTAGATTGTGTAGTATTGAGCATATTTATCACTAATAACCACCAAGTACCTTGTGCATCATATACTTCGAGGCGGTTATTTGCAGTACCCTCGGTAGTATTCCATAACGTGTATAAATGTTGACTCATCGTAGTAATAGTCTCCGTTTTAGCCACGTCTACCACGATCCATGTAGCGAGATCGCGTTATTCATCCTCGATTATTTCTTATCCCCTCTCGTCTATACATCAATCAATCAATCAATTTACGCTACCTATAAATCAATAAATCGACCACACAATGCCGCGACTAGAAGGCTATAGTCAGGTGTGTAGGCTATCTAGAGTCGTCAGCCCGGGAACAACAGGGTTGGTGCTACGTGCATCGCCTCAATCTGGTCGCAATTCATTCCTTCACAGATGCATTGAAACTACCCTAGCCACGCTTTAGACATTTACGAATCACAGTAACCGGCAAACTCCACCTCATTATATCGAGAGACCTTGCGTAGATCATTAACCTCATACAGTAAGTTGTCTTTGTCTTTGAGGTCCTTCTTGACTTAGTTGTTGAATGTTGGCATCGGGGGTAATGCAGGATGATCTACTCTGCAAATGTCTATTGTGTTCCGAGGAGGAGTGATACATTTAGCAGGAATCGATCAAACCCTCGGGATTATATGATTCGTGATAACGGTTACCTTACTACCCGGACTATCCGTCATTCTTGAAGGCCTTCCCCACTGAAACTTGGGTAACGGGGATAAGCAAACAGTTGGCAAACCTCGGCCTCAGTAGCTATGGAAAAGCATATTAGCACGCTTAGGAATTTATCTGCGCACGCAATCATCCTGTGATATCGTGTCTTCCATCTCTGTCGGGGGTCCTAAATCCTTGACAGTACGGCCTAAAGCTCAGCTTAACTCACTAGTATTATCTACCCTATCTAGTGGCCTGTTTGCGTCCAACCTATATGAGTAATCCTTGCATATCGATATTTCTCTTCCCGTCACTGTTCTATATAAACTAGACTTTCAATGCCGAAAGGAGCGGAGGGTGGAATCAATGCTGTTTCGCATATTCCGGCTAAATCTTCCCTTAATGAATGATTTGATGAGTAATAGATGGTGTTTAACTATGCGCCCTTTAACAAAATACCTGACAGCACTATACCGGGGTTTAAGTATGACTCTGCAGCAGGTAGTGGCAGGCACAGTCGATATATCTTCTGACCCTGTGTCGCATATCCGGACTAAATGGGCGTCCACTTATCTAAACCAACGGCGTTGGCGTGGGTTTAATTCCCTAGCGAATGAGCTTACGAGGTATATAGCGTAGCTAAGATAGAAACCTACCCTAAACCTACATCCCTAAGAATTCCGCAGTGATTCACCACCTTGTAGGACATGCAGTATTTGTATTGTGATCCAGTAGTTATCAGATTACATCAAACTAGCAAAACCAAACGGAGAGGACAACTCGGCCAACCACAGAGTGTCTAGTCCTCGGAGTTATCTGGTCCTACATAGCACCGGTAGATACTCAGGTAGTAGGTAGAGTTGGGCCATTAACTGAATTTCACAAGCCTCGGTGGTGACCTGTCTAACGTAGCTCCTGCCTACCACTTTAGGTACCAACAAATTAGTTGCTGTCAATAAGTGACTATTTAAGGTGGGAATGCTGGACCAGGCACTATGTCGCATAGTGTCCGACTGGCCAACCACGGGCCGCCTCGACTACCCCCCCTGCGAGGGTTCCGACGATAAGCCTAGAAGGTTGATTAGTTTGTTTCCAAAGCTCACAAGTACAGTACATTTCCTTTTGCCGGTTGCCCATGTTTCTTTTCAATTACCAACTCTTGTCCTTTGCCCTTGATCTGCAATTAATTGACTACCCAACCCGTCCCACACTTGCATACCTTTCTTTTCTCTTCCTATCAACCTTTTTTTTCGACTTTCCCTATCCAACTGCGTTTCCATCTCTTCCCCTGGAGAACAACTTGCCTTCCTATCAACATTGGCTCCTACAGCAACCTTTTCCCAGTAAGTTCGCACTAGGTTTATGCCAAACCTTATTAGTAGTCTCAATGCTCGATTTGAGTTGCCAGCATTGCCGTTCTTTCCCGACCGTGTAGAGTCTATTCCATTCCATTCCCAAATTCCCAAAGTCTATCCTTCAACAACCTTTTTTTTTTTTATTCCCGTCCAGTCCCAGTTACAGCGACGCACTCCTACTATTACGGTAATCATATCATTGTCATCAAAAACACCATATCACGCGTACATATTACTACACGCGCAAGTCGGACCTACTGTTTCCAACGTACGCCTTCCAATCACACATAGCTGGCTAGTATCCGGTTCTCCTCCACCGCGGCTTATCTTCTACGATATTCAACTGTTGTTAGCTCGAGGCTGTAGGATCGGCGTATTGCGTCCACTTGTCGGCAGAGCAGCTTCGTCGCAGTCTTCAGTACGCCCCGCTTTTCCCTAGACGTTCAACTAGCTTATATTGCCTCAACCCTTTACGCTAAGTAGCAAAACCTACTGTCGATTCCATGCAACAAAACACTTACTATCATTTGTGTTTAATTTCCATGATCACGATTTCATTCCGAAAGATTCTTTCTAGCTTCGTTGCTGATATCTAGAAATAGTCTAGCGCGTGTAACTCTTTCCAGTAGTTGAATGTACAAGCTATCACACTGGTCTTCTGTAGAGAGAGCGAGAGGTGAAGGGATCAGCTTGCGCACACACACACTCTTGCTTCCAGGGAGCTTGGTGCTGCAGTTCTTCGTGACCCCTCTGTGCCATTCACTACTGGGGTCGGGACCTAGGCTGCAGCTGTGACACTTGCTTCAAGTGGATTGTCCCTAATTGAGTAAGTGGCCATTCATGATTGTCATGACTGACTCTGTTTATCCATATTTATATATGTTAACCACCTCGGTTTAGAAACAACAACTATTTTGTTAGTTGCAGCAAACATATAACGCTGCCTTCTGGTAGTTATCCGAACTAAATTGCGTACGACCGTGATCGTGATATCACACCTGTCGGCCGCTATGGACAACCCAACAGTGGAAGAGCCAAAGGATGTGTCGCCGATCAACGGTGACAAAGCAGAAGAGAAATCGCCTGCTGTAGGATTGTAAGTCAACAACTCTTCTTTCTTTTTTCTGGGTTTTTTTTTCTTTTTTTTCTTTTTATGCTTTTATTCCTTTAACTTTAATGTCTGAGTAGACTAGCCTGTCTCGTTTGGTTAGTTATGGCTAGTAACAGCTTTTCCGCGCAATTGCCCTGCAACAACACCCTTTGTAGCCTCTAACTCGCAACTGCCTTTGCCACACACGTCTTCCTATTCACTAAACACTTCCTTCAAGCTACATTCACTAGCCTCCTGCGAGTTTGTAATAGTTGTCCGCCAAACATTACCGGTAATAGTTCTCAGGGCCTTGGGCAACAACGATGCAATTACGCGGGTAAGAAAGGGCTGATACATATTTATAAACACATTCTCATTCATGACACACCTATGTCTCAATTTATCTATATTCATGTAATAGACTACTGACCTGAGCTACAGTCGAGCCATTCCCATTTTACAAAAGATGGACGAGGATCCAGCTAATGAGCCTGATTTGAGTCCTCCTGATTCAAGCTCAGTTTCTAGCGTAAATCCAGATATGTTGGGTGATGAGATCATCGTCGGGACCCATGGAAATGGGGATAAGCCGTCGCCTCTCAAGGTCGTATCGGACGCCGAAGATGGGGATACTACGAATAGTATCGATGAAGAACCCGTGTCTCATTATCCCAAGCGTAAACGCGCATCCCTTTACAATGATCTAGGCGAGGATAAGATGGACATCAGCTTAACCGACGATCCTAACGCTGCTAGCACGCCTCGTGTTAATCATGCAAAACCCCCCGCCGCTGGACCCCGTGACACCAAAGGCATTACTATAGGTTACTGGCGCGATTCTCCCGTACCTACTGTAAACGGAAAGCATTCTGTAATAGGGTTCATGGACGTCAGGGACCGCCTCCGCACACGCATTCAGAATGTGACGCAGTCAGGCGATATGATCAATTCACGTCTTTTCCCCATTCCGCCTGGCCCCGGAGGCAGTTGGGTCACATTTGAGAGAATCGTCTTTGACGATCATCTCATAGGATTAGATCATAACGAAGTCAAGGAGTATGTGAAGATTCGCAGTGAGGCCCCCGCGAACGAGGCGCCCGAGACTCGCGAAGAAGCCCAGCGTATGGCCGTCCGAGAAGCTCGCCGTCGCCTTCAAACAAATCCCGTTGCCGAAACGGCTCAGCCGCCCTCTATTGCGTATGGCCTGGAAATCCCCGACCATGCACAAGTCAATCGGCATGAGGCGAAACGTCGGCGTCTCAACAGTAACAATGGCGTTGTCTCGGAGCGTCCCCAGAACCCTCTACCAAGTCAGATCCAACCCCCCAACGCCAACCATGCCCCAACCCCGGTCCCTTCGACTCCGGTACCACCATATCCAGGAATGCTAGACTCCCTTCCCGGTACCAGGCCTACTCGAATTCTTGTAGGTTGCTGGTCCAAATCTGCCGTCACCGACGATCGCGAGAGACATGCTGTTTATGGTATTCTGGGCGCAAACGACATGTTTCGTGTCAAACTTGTTCGTGAAACGCTGGATGGCCGATATGTAGACGGCAACTTTCCCGCTGGTGCAGGTGCTCTATGGATCCCATATGAGGAGGTTATCTTCCTACCCCACATTGCACACCTCAGTAGGCCTGAAATGAAGGAATACGTGCGTGTTCGTCAGAGTCAAATTGATGCTGGTGAAAAGGAGGACGAAAAGGTGTCAAATGAGACGAAGGCAGTATATGACGCCCAAACGCGTGTGGCTCACTTAAGCAGAGGCCAATCATCTGGAAATGTTCTACCACGTCAATCTATCGGTGGTGGAGATAGAGAAGATGGTCAGGACCACGTTAATGGCAGCGGTCATGAGCTGCGCCATCAGCGCCGCGATATGATGCCCCGGAGCGAGCCTATCCCCCGACACCCCCTTCCGGAGCCCGACATCAGACATCTCACTCGTCCCCCAAGCATAGACCCTGTCGAAAGGGTTCAGGGCTTAGCTTCGCGAGAAGTAGCGAGAATGGAGGCTGTACAGATGCGGCACGATAGGCAGCACCAGAACAGATTCCCCGTTGGAACTGCCGTAGAACCTGTTGACCACCATCGACATCATTTCCAAGAGAATCGCGATAGAATGCAGAAAATATGGGCATCCCAAGAGCAGAATAGGATCCGTGCAGGGGTAGAAGACGCTAAAATGCATATGGGTATCAAATACGAACGAAAACAGAATGGGCCGTTCTCCGGGAAACTAGTGAGCCAAGGCGCCATTCTCACTATCGATGGAGAAGATTATGTCGAATATCGCGTGCTTACGAAACCTAGCTTTTTCTAGGTGGAATCCTTCTTGATCTCGCAGCCTGTCTTCGAAACGTTTCTCGTCTATCTCTTTCTTAGACGTCAAGAATTTTCTTTCTTTCATGACGCTTCCTTTCGGCTCTTGTCTTGCAAATTGCAACTTCTCTGCATGCAACTCTTACATATATACCCCTTTCCTTCCAATTTCTGGCGAGATGGGCAGACTTCATTCAAGGACTTGTTCTAAGATGTAGAGCTTTACCTTCAAATTGAGAATGGCACTTAAAAAAGTTCTTCGTCTACTACTTTTGAACGCTCTTCAAGGGATGTGTTGTGGTGATTCAAGGTCTCATTTCGCTTGCTGGCATGATCACTCCCGGAATTCCGAATGGGACATCATCCCTCCTACACAACATGGTTGATATCTATCATGCTCAGCTGGATGAGACCAGGCGATATCTTAGGGTCTTCATTGCCCTGATCACTTTGCTGGGCATTTATATGACCTAGGGTGATTGGGGCTAGAGCATGCTCTAGTTAAAGCTTTGGCCAATATGAGATGATCCCATGATCGCACCACCCTGATGGAAGACGGATATCTAGACTGCGACGGAATGGATGGGCACCGAGGACAAATGGTTATGCGGTTGAGTTAGTCATTCTGAGAAACTTTACCTCAGCGCTTCGTATTGATTACGTGTATAATACTTCGAAGAAAAAGGAAATAGGCACTGCTAAGATGTGAGGCAAAAAGGCATCAAGGATGGTAAACAAGCCTGCCCGTCTCGAAAGCTTAGCATGCATGGGCTAATAATTACACCTCAGTTTACACACACGAAACACGCGCTTTTCCTGTCTTGTGTTGGTTGGTCTGCATTATGTATGTCGGCATTATTGTTCGTTACCCTTCGCCGAGATTCCGTTTAGCACCTTCTACATTCAAACTAAATTGAAAATATTGATGATGCCCAAAAGTGAACACGAAGTAAGGTATCGAAAGAAGCACGTGGATAACTCGGGTGTAACTTCAAACTATGGGTGGACGCGTTCCTTCTCAACGAAGGACGTTCGGGTAATCGGCCCAGAGATTCATAGTGACTGAGTATTCACAATAGTGAATAGGGGCATCATTTAACACACCGCAATGCTGACTCAGTTTGCCCCGATATTCCTTTCTAGGTTGTCAGATTCAGGCGTGGCTTATTCAACAATCCATGGTTATACTACGGACTTTAGAGTAAACAGCCAGGATCAAGTACGAATATGACATCACCTCCGGTCTTACAACGGCGCATCTACGCCTTTAAAAGTAGCAGAAATCCTCCTTTTTCGACACGTTTCGAATATCAACTACTCGTGGTGAATCGGTCACAATGGTTGTCTTGAGGCTCTTAACAGCGGGATTGCTCCTTAGCAGGGCGAGCTTGGCATCGCTCACGGACCTTAGTTTCAAACGTAGCGTCACCGGCTGCGGCAACGACCCAGATATAGTCCTCAACACACGAATCACGGCGAAGCTTCCAAGTGGACGAACATACCTGTATTGGGTGCCACCAAACTACAATCCTCAAAAAGAAACATCCTTGATTTTCTCATTTCACGGGGCGACCAAGACGCCCGAGTCACAGGCCGACCTGGACCTTTTGACCACACCATTCTTCAACAAGAACCACATCGTCGTATATCCTTCGTCAGGAGAATATGGCGCGGATAAAGGACGATATTGGCAGGGGGCGCCGCAGGTCCCGCCCGACGTTGACGATGTCGCGTACGTGCTGGAGATCCTGGACGCGATGGAGTCGCAGTTCTGCATCGATACGGCCCGCGTGTACGCCACAGGAAAGTCGCAAGGCGGGATGATGACGAACAACCTTGCATGCGACGAGCGGTCTTCGGCGCGAGTAGCGGCATTCGCGCCGGTCTCTGGATCCTACTACGTTAACGTGACGGGGACAGAGTGCGTGCCGACCATGCTCAAGTTTAACTGCCATCCTGCGCGGGCCCATATCCCGATTTTCATCTTCCATGGCGGCAATGATCACACTATCAACTACACTGGTGGCCCGCGCTCCGGCGAGTGCTTGCCGTACATACCACATTTCGTCGCTGCCTGGGCATTGCGTGATAAGTTGAGTGACACGCCGGAACACGCTGGACCTCTTCCGAACGCGGGGGATAATGCCACGCTGTACAGGTATGGATCTGGAGATCAGAAGGATTTGGTTGAGTTTATATATGATGGCAACCACGTCGATCATCAGTGGCCGGCGACGATCCCGAACGCGGATTCTATCGAGCACGACTCGCCGCCCGCGACGTTCAATGCCAGTTCGATCATTATGGATTTCTTCGGGAGATACACACTGTAGATAGGGATACGAAGGGAACGACGCGGACCATTGTGCTTGGTGAGGTGTGCCGTTGTATTTAAGAATTCGAAAGTGGAAGAAAGAACATCTTACAGAAATATATACCTCAGCAATTGCATCCATTATCATACTCCCTGTCTTTTGTCAGCTTGGGACTTCATGGAAGGGGAGGATTCTCCCTTATTCTCGGAGCCTTTGTTTTTAAGACTATCTTCTACCCCTAGTCTGGCACATCCCTTCGCTAGAACCATCGCTTCAACAAGACTTCTGAGTACCTCGGAGGATAATTTAAAGTGATTGCCACGGCCCAATACTATGCTTCAGCTTGCCAAATTAGACCGTGTTCGATAACTGCTGGGCACTGCAGGTGTGTGATAACCCCGTGACCAGGGAAACTATCGGGTCAGTCACGGGTTCTCAGCGCCAACTCTGAGACATAACACACAACAAATACACTACCAAACAAACACGCAAGGAGGTTGCGGGGCAGTGGCAGAGAATTGCCTAGGGTAACCCATACAGATACGACGGACAAAGTCTATATAACTAGGCGCCTCCCGCCAATTCCCCATCACAAATTATTCCTCTATATTTCCTCCTTTCATCGCTCCATTCACTAAGACGAAATTTCCCCCAAGATGGCCGATTCCAAGGATCAGCAACCACAGATGGTCGATATCAATGACCTACAGATAGCTGATGTCAATGACCCACAACTACAAACAGTTGTTGTCAATGAACAACAACCGCTGATGGAGGAGGATGGATATGCACAGTTGAAGAGTAGAGTTGACGAGCTCGAGAAAGAGCTACAAAGAAAGTCCACGGAGACAGACAAAGCCTTGGCCCAGTTGAGAACAGAACTAGGTACTAAACGTCGGTTCAAAGTGTGAGTAATATAGTTTGATGCGCGATGGTGTCATTATAGGCTAATATTTGAACAGCACCGAGGGCTTAGCCGAACAGTGAATAATCCTATCTTACGAGCGGGAGTTTAGAAACAGACTAATATTCAAATAGAAACTTTAATAGTGATGCGTGGACGTCAAACTTCCTGGCCAAAACAGACGACTCTATTCTACGCCCGCTAAAGAATACCACTACGCACGAAACAGTTTTCCTCCCTCCGACTCGAAGAGACTTTCTCGCACTTACGGGTCAGTTATTGTGCTCAACCCCCCGTCTCTCCCGATATCTAATTTTGATCTAGAACGTGAAGTCGAGCAACTTCTCCGGGCACTAGATGAGGTGCCCAAGGGGATCGCGGTGGAAGACTTCGCCGCGCTTGCATGGCGCATCGGAATCCCTTCGGGTGTTGTGCGTTCCTTGTACGAGTAAGTTGCGATTGGCTTTGGGAGGATAGGTTGGGGTTTTCAGCGTGTTCAGCTATGTAGTAGGCAAAAGGCCATACAGTGACACGGTGGATAGGATAGCCGTAGTAAATTGATACGTAAGGTACCCCCGCCTTGTAAGCTTACTTAAGGCACTCCAACTTGAAGTGACAGGTGCATATTTAGCGAAGTATTACTATCACTATATTATGAGGCTAGTATATTAAGCTCCCCGTAGTCATGAAACCTAAGAGGCGCCCTTATGACTTTTGTCACAATCTATATAACCGTAAACGCATCTCCAAGCCTTTCACTCTGATGTGACGCCATTTCCCAAATCTCATAAATCGACTGAACTTCCCTAAAATCAACTCGTGTACTTTTAACCCACCAGAGCTCAAGATACAAACGCGCTCCAGGGTGTCCCCAGCACACGACCCTTCTCATCAATCTTGACACCCTCCTTCCGCAGTAATAACTTCTTCTCGCCAATAGTAACACCCTCGCCATCCTTTGAAGGGTATCCCTTGAAGCCGCCGAGGGCTCCGCCCGTCGCGACAACGCGGTGACATGGTACCTGAGGTGCAAAGGGATTCCGACGCAGTGCGTTACCCACAGCTCGCGGGGATGAGCCAAGATGTGAAGCCATCAGACCGTATGTTGACACGCAGCCCGGTGGTATTTGGCAGAGAAGCGTCCATACCTTCTTCTCGAAGGTTGTGCGGTTGCTGGCTGCGATGCGTTCCAGTTGTGGACCCATGTCTTCTGGTCGTGGTACGATCTCAGCCGCAATGTCGCGGGTTGGGACTGTCTTCATCCTTTTTGAGAGAGCTACACCTTTTGAAACGGGCGCGGCGACACGCTTTCGCTTGATTCCCGTGGCCATGACTATTTTGTGTGCCTTTATGATATTGTGGTGTAAGTGATCTGAAGTTGGTAGGCTTGGGGGTTCGGCTTGCTTATGACTGGATGAATGAGTTCGTAGCACTTGGTGAAGAAAGTGGTAACTGGGTATTCAATTGAAAAATACCTGTTTATATGTTTAGTTTGAGAGGAAGGTGACTCATGCGGCAATGGTATCTGAAGGGCGCGTCGTCAACTTATATTTAACCTTGGTGAGAGTTGCGCGCGTGACGCCAAGTCACGTGATTGCTTTTTAAACTGGCCAATGTGCATAGAAACTTAATTGTACTGATTACGCCCCTGAAAATGCAGGTGTACTTAAGGTTTGATGCTTGAGTAAGCGAAATGCATTAAGACTAATTAGCTAAAGCTTGTTGATGCTAATTTAGTCATTTACCAAACCTGAATGTCAATTCATCAAGATAGGATATTTACTATTCTCAACAGATTATTGGAGTTAGGTGTATTCCCTGCCAATAGCAGTGCAAAAACCACGTGATCGAGTGCTAAATTAGCGGTCGAGCCTCCTCACTTGTGAAAACGGGCTACCAAACCCATGGGTATACTGATCAGTACCTCATTCAACTTATCAAACTTATCAACTTAAAGAATCAAGCACAGACGACAAACAGCAAAATGCCGATGCCAGAGAACTTCTCAGAACATCCTACTCCGGCCCAAGCCTTCGAGCTGGGCGTTACCTACGCGTCTCTTCTTCGCCACATCTACAACCATCCAGACTTTCACTATCAGGAGCCTCCCACGGCACTTGTCTCGAAGGTGGACCTCGAACGCACGCCCAAAGGGCTGTTCTTCACAGCCGACTTCATACAGAACACTTACGTCAACTACGTCCTACCATATCTGCCTGAGGGCGCCTCGCGGAAGTGCAAGGAGCTCGGCAACCCTTGGGCGTTCGCCGACCCGAACTACCAGTGGGAATGGACCTGGGATGCCCAGGCCGGCGCGATGAAGGACGCCAGCGGGAATGCAGTCGAGTTTCCTAAGCTGCCCAAGTCCCGGCAGAAGCAGATTGCGAGCGATATAGTGGGGAGAAACTTCTTTGCGAAGAAACTGGTCCTCGAGAATGAGACCGATCTCAAGGCGCGGATGTTACTGGGGGGTCAGACCATCGACTTCGGGCCGGATGCGAGGGCGGCCACGGAGAAACTTGCTTGAGATATGATAAATGTAGGCACAATAATATGAGTCTGGGTGTTGGTTCAAGCTTGTCGCTCGACCTTTCACTGGGTTAGAAAATAAAGCTTAGTTGTAATTGTATCACACGCCTCATCCTATGACCACATCGGCCGCAGTGAAGCCGTACCTAACAACACAAAGCCTTTACGATCAACGAGTGTAGTATCGGACCATAATCGACAAAATAAATGAGTCAGTCTTACACTGCCGTATTGACTCATGTTTGTGCAGCACAATGTCTTTCGTCTTTCCGGAGGGGGAGCACATTGTGTCTTGTGTTCTGCCTATTGGCCTGCTGATAAGTGATACGCCGTTACGTACATTATTGAGAGCAGTTGATAGCCATCCGGACGCTGTGACTCGTTGTTCCCTTGCGTAACCATACCTTTCATTGTTGTGTATCTTTCAATCCGTGGGCGAAGCTTCTCGCTTATTCTTCTACTGCGAATCTTCTCCCCTTTCGGCTTCCGGTGGGGGTGGAACTTACCGAACCTCCGGGATCCGGCTGTCGGGGGTTGGGAGATGAGTCCGGCTCAGGTGATGTTTCTTTCAAGAGCCCCTCGGCATAAGTAGTTTAAATACCGGCCAAGCCTAACAGCGGGACATCTACTAATCTATATATCACCAATCAAGTTATTATCCGAGAACTCTCTCACGGTTTTATGGTGTAAGACCAGCTATGCCAAGAGCTCTGCTGTTAGACCTGGCCACCTTTTTAAGTCTTGGTGTCGAGGGGGTCAAGCCCGGGTAGGCCCGGGGGTCTCCAAAGGGACAAGTCGAGAAGCCAAAAGATCTACATATTTCCGCAAGGTTGGTGAGCGTGGCACCTAGGGCCAATCGGGTTGAACACATTTGCCTCCTGCCGGGGTTGGACCACATCTCCAAATACTGTACTTGGTGATACAATTCGGGAATAACGTCTAAGGCATCTTGCTTCGTGGGTGTTGTTTTGTTTGTAAGACAGAGAGTCGAGAGTGTTGAATCATAGGATCAATCCCGTCTCTCGTTCTTGCAGGAATATCACCGGAAAGCGAGATATCCATGAAGACGTGTTAGGAAGGCAAAAAGGATACAGTAGCGTGTAAGAGAACCCCTCATATTAGCCTACAAGTACCACAACAATTCACGGGTGTAGACTCCCTCGACTCCTTCGTCTGGGGCGATAGACGCTAGCTCGGCCTGGAACGTGCGTATTGTGCATTGTGCATTAGTGTTACGGGGGATGCATCGTGACAATACCTACTGTAAGAAGATTTCCGTGAAAGGGTTTTCTTTAGTTGCCATTGGGTTTCATTGGCTTTGGGGCAAAGCAAATGAGATGCGGCAAAGACGTTGTATGGA
Organism: Xylaria cubensis; assembly: GCA_022385715.1. Classification (NCBI taxonomy): domain Eukaryota; kingdom Fungi; phylum Ascomycota; class Sordariomycetes; order Xylariales; family Xylariaceae; genus Xylaria; species Xylaria cubensis. The sequence goes on from MU279036.1 coordinate 22,574, forward strand.
ACCTCGCGCGATGTGCAACGGCATGACGTAAGAAAGATACAAGAACTGTGGTAAGCTAGTCTTATCAGGCGGCCGACGAAGATTGAATATGTCTAACATACCAAGGTACCACACAAGAAACCCCGCTCCGTCTTCGAGCTTGGCCTGACAATCTAGACTCACCACCTCGGCCTGCAAATCCGACATCTGGGAGGGTATAACTCGAGGTAACCCTGTTACACCGAGTTGGACTGCCGAATTGCATCTGAAATTCTGTCCTTCAGAATTGGAGAGAACAGCGGGAAGATCCTAGCTTTGAAGTAACAGTAACATTTCCTCTGACCGAATATGCAACATGTTTCGTTGGGTGGTTGAAACAACTTCCCGTCAGTTCCCGTGTCTAACTTTTTGGTGCATGGTTTTTGGCGCTTGGCGTATTGCCTATTCAGGTCACCATGAAATTGTTCTCGTGGTCGGCTAGTTTCTCTGAGCTAATTTAGTTGCCGTGCTAGTCTACTGGACAAGTCGCTGGACAGTACGGTACAGTAGCGAGGAAAACAAGCTCGACGTGGTGCAACAGTGGCTCGACTAGTACTCTCCCCCACATTGTCTTCGCTGTTTCTCGGTCGTTAAGCTCCGCAATGCTGCATTTCGGAACTAATGCATGCAACTCTGCAGCGGTAACAGTACATACAGACATGCATTACGAGACAGCAACCCACCCAAGCACACCTGTGCTCTCATTTTTTGGTGGAGTATTCATCTTCTTTCGTCCTGCAGACCCTTCGACTTGTCCTCGGCCGATGATGTGCATTTGATTCGATCCGTCAACATGGAGGCAGCAAATTGTCGACGCTCCAGAGGCGGGACGGCCTCATGCTGTATCACATCGTTTAGCCAGATACCATCACGTACTTACTACCAGGTACATTCCTAGATACATACTTGGGCGGGCATTTGCATGTCTTGACCTTCCCACCTGGTATCTTAGCCGCTGAGTTATAATACGACTTGAGCTGCTTGCGACTCAGCCGTCTAACTGAGTCCACTTGAGACATGCGGTTTTCCCTCATGTGAAACCTATGCGCATTCGCCGCCCAAATTAACATCTTCCCACCACCTCCGATCTCGCCCAGAGCCTTGTCTCGATACTTGGGATGATGAACAATTCACAGTGTTGTGAGGAGTCGTTAGACATATCCTACCTTCAAACTCCACCGGCTCCTCCACTTTCCCAAATTCCTGGTCCATAACAATATCCGATCCCGTGCCCACCCATAGTCGCGTCGAGATTCTGTGAGCTTTTCTTTTACGTAGCAGCTGAGGGTAGTGTCTGTACAACCCAGGTCTAACCGATCCACTCGCCGACATGTCAAAAGCTTGATAACCAACCCGACTCCTTTGGAGAGTCCTCAACCAGGACAGTCCTCAACATCTTGCTGCTCGCTCGATTACTCTTCAATATCTCGCTGCAAGGCTAGATGTCTCTCGCCCAACAGTACGTATTTCAGCGTCATTGATTTCCATTATAGTACCAGTTCGTGTCGATATATCACGGTTTTTCACATGAACCCAAGCCCACCCTTTCAAGAACCGCTTGGGGTTTTTATGATAAAGAAATTTCTAACTTATGAGTCCAACAGTGTCACCGCTTCCGAAGGTGTCGACCGCGAGGTCACAGGCGACGATGACGAGCTCGGTGGTGGATTATGGCGTCCCCTGAGCTACAATCCCCTTGCAGCTACTGACTGCCCCGAGTCTCTGGAGGAAATCGTAGAGCCATTTCCACATATTCCCGCATACAAAGTCTCAGCGGAAAAGCGCCTGGGTAAGCGAATTCCAAAACGAATGTCGCATTTCGAGAGGAAGGTCATAAAGCTGATCTCTCTGAGTAGCCCAGGTCATTTTTGGCGCTGTTATGTGCTGTCTTGCCTCAGGCATTGTGTTTGGGTTTGCTTCATTGAAGCCGATCTTGATTGCCGAAGGTGTTTACAGCGAATTATGCGAGGCCAATATAAGTGATGGGAACGCGTTGGACGACACCATCCCCTGCCCCGAACAGGATATGCGTCTAAACCTATTCTTTGTTGCTGCTTCGACCACAGCCAACATTACAGCCTTATTTGCCGGTTACTGGTTAGATCACTTTGGACGACGCAGCTGCTATGTCATTGCATCGATTTTCATCGCTGCTGGTAGTGTGCTTTTAGGCTATGCCTTTGCTATCCCCGAGTTTGACGGTTACACCCTAGGCAACATCATGCTCTCCATTGGCGGGACCTTTTTGTTCGTCCCTAGCTTTCGGTTGGCCAATGCCTTTCCGAAGTATTCGGGTCTCATCGTTGCCATAATAACGGGCTCATTCGACGCCTCAGCAGCTGTCCTGCTGTTGTACCAAGTAGCGTGGGAAGCTACTAATCGCACTTTCGAGCCGAACCAATTCTTCTTTGCCTACACAATAGTGCCTGTCATCCTGCTCATCGGCGAGTTCACCTTGATGCCCCGTGATGCCTACCAGACAACTCCTGATTTGGAGTACAAGATCGAGAAGGCGTGTGACGCAACACGCGACATTCACGATTCCGATCAGGATGTCGACCCGACCGAGCTTTACCATGTTCGAACCAATCGCGCTGATCGCCGACTTCTGAAACTGAGTCAGATCGAGGATGTACTTGGTGATGCTGATGAGCGGGAGGAACGTGCCCATAAGAATGAAGAAATTCAACAAGCTAGTGGTGTGTGGGGTGTTCTTCATGGCCTTCCGGCACATCGACAGATGATGACGGCCTGGTTCATCTTCATCCTGCTCCTGACTATACTTCAGATGCTGAAGATGAACCTTTTTATCTCGACAATCACGTCACAATACAGATATCTTCTACAGTCGGACAAGGAGGCCGAGGCAATTAGCAAGTTCTTCGGCATCGCGCTACCTCTTGGAGGAATTGCTACCACGCCATTCATCGGGCTGCTACTGAACAGCTTCAGCGTGACGACGATTATCGGTATTCTCACAGGGTTTATTGCTGTAATCGGCATCCTCAACTGTCTCCCCTTCGTGTGGGCTGGCTATACGACAGTGGTCCTCTTCGTGATCTTCCGGCCTTTATACTATTCCGCAATGTCGTAAGTGTTCATATATCTCAGGTAACCCCTGATTCCAAGCTAACCATGTTTACGTACGCAGCGACTACGCTACCAAAGTGTTTGGCTTCACGACTTTTGGTCGCCTCTACGGCGCCATAACTTGCATCTCGGGTATTCTCACGTTCTCGCAATCCGGTATAGATGTCCTGGTCCACGGTCCTCTCGATGGCAACCCGACTCCTGTCAATATAGTAATGACTATTGCGGGTACTGGTGTCGGTCTATTCCTCACGATCTACATATGGGTTAAGAGTAAAGGTTATCAGGAGGTGATTAAGGATGATTGCCACGAGCAACAAGAGCAGATGCGCCTCATTCGGGGAGGACGTGAAGGATATGGGGCTATCCTTTGATCGTTAGACGCGATATACTGGTTACACTAAAAGGTGATGATTCTAATGATTCCTTGATGAATTAATGGTAGCGCCGGAGTTCGAGTTTGGAAAAGAGGAAAGAAAGAAAAAGAGATAATCACTTACTAATAGAAATAAACGATTCTGATTGCCTCCATCATTCTCGTGTTCGAGTTAAGTTGTCAGAAAGTACCCCGTACGATACTTTTCGTTTTAGCCAATTCTAAGTCTGTCGCAGTGGCTAGTACACAAAGAACCAAAATATCTCAAGAATAACATCTCACAGGAAGATCGGCGAGCTCTACTATATGTTCAATTTGTATTAATCACTTATTATGCGAGTCTTATTGTCAACTCATTAACGATACTCGATTCATTTGCGCACAGCCTTATGCTATCGTTGGTATCTATCACAGAAAAGAACTGTAGCACTATACCGGTAAGCTACCGAAAGATACGTTATCAAGTCAAGCAACTTAATCGTAATCTAACAGTACCTAGCAAGATTCCCCTTATGTGACAAGAAAATGAGAGCATATAGCCTAAGACTAGCCTACTAAGGTGTTTAAGATCTCTTCGCGGCCAGCCGTCGCGGAGGACGGAGCTGCAGGGCATTCAGCAACGGCCATGTTGGCATCCGCCAGTTATGGTACAAGCGGCGCTAGACTGGAGTTAGGAAGCGCCAGTATGGCGTTTTCTGCCTCCCCCTCGGTCATATACTCGTTGTCTATCTCTCCATGGTACTGCCCTTTACCAAGTACCTACTACAAGCCACCGAGGAGTAGGGCATTTGTTTTCTGCTCGGGCCTTGCACGACTCCTCTTACGAGATCAAACAGCTTGAACAGAACACGCTCCTGTCAGACCCAACGGCAATAAAATAGTTTTTACATAATACTTGTCGTCTTTGAGGTCCTTAGTGGTAGGTGTTATACTGCTAGGCAGGCTCTCCGAGAAGGATGGCGATCCAATCGGTGTCGTATGAGTGATCTTATTGTCTAAGTGAATTTGGAATTAACACTGCGGGGAATTGTTTGCGTTCAGGAAGGCCTGTGATAACTTCACTTCGCTTGAACTCTCGCTACACAGCAGTTGCGAAGTGAGTAAGTAGAGCGTTTTGTGATACCCATACATATCTTAGCGCTCTCGTGACGATCGATCCCGGCTTCGTGGTTGAGAGAGATCTGATCGAGTCTGTCAAATATGCCTGGTTAACCACACCGCGGATCAATGTCAATCTGGGCATGCTTTCTGACGAGGGAAACCCAGGCTTGGAAAGGACTGGGCAGACAAAATTGTAGCTTAAGAGCGATGTTATGTAAAGTGAAAACTGATGAGAGGCAAGGGACTGCTTTAGACTTTGCGTAACTTCCAAGGTTGTTTTCGGGTCTTTATTCCGTATAAACCATATATTTGGTGATTATACTTAGCTTAAAACGACGGATAAAGTCTCTTATTACCTACGTAATAACAGTTCTTGAAAAGGAGGCAAGTAAATCAGTTCATCACGTGGCCAGACACTTAGCAGGTACAGAGCGGAAGGAATGTCCCTACCTCATAGGTAACAAGAGAAACCCCGAGACCTGGGAGGGTTGGTCTTGAGCGAGGTTGAACTAGGAGATAAATTGGGAAGAAGGGGGTGGCGGCCCTGCGTCAGACCTCTTCTCTTCCCCTTAGCACAGGCCTTTCTCCCTCCCTTCCTCTCAAATATCGATGAGAATTTCGGACTGCCCTGTCAGGACTAGGCTAATACCATTTCGAAGTTCTCCCATCATTGTTCAAGCTACAAATCCGTCTTGCTTTATTTCAATCCTGTCTAATACTATACAGTCATGACGTACGTTTCTTGTATCCAGCATCCCGAATCGTGATAACCATCTTCTCGCCCTCTTTCATAGATAATAATAGGGGTAGTGACCAAGGATAGCGATATAACTATGTCCAGCAAGTATTCTGCTAAATATTCGACCTAAAGCTTGGAAGGTGTTCGGCGCAGCGTTCATGTTTTTCGATGAGTTCCATCGTTACTATGGTTCACCGACGAGCACCGCACCTTTCCGTGTTCTTAGGCGACTTCGAGCAGATAGCGATCGTGGCTGCGCGCCGTCGGCTTTTATGTTATCAGGCTCTCTCCTGCAAACTGGCCCGGTCTTGCTAAGCAATACGGTTCAACATCATCTTATCTGCACGAAACGTTCCGACTGCGGTCTTAAATTTAAGGGTTGTGATAGCTTGGACGACGTGAACGCTTATGACTTGGCCTATAACTATCTAGTCAGGCACGGCAAGACGGAAAAGGAGCTAGTCCCCCATATTGTCATGGCTCGTTAAGAAAGCGATATGTTTCAGGGACATCTAGTTCGCCAAGGCAGCCAAGGTGTCAGTATCGAAACAGTCGATTGATCGATACTGCCAGGCGCTGGTCAGGACGCGTTGAAGGCCCTGGCCTCGACCGTACGCAATGGCGTTCGTATTTTACATGGGGAAAGGCTCCAAGAGTGGGAGACTGCCGGTCGCGAAGGGTCCGAGCCGACTCTTGAATCTGCTGAGGCTGACATTTTCGGCCGTGATGGTCTTGGAATTGTTTCCAGACTGAAGGGCATATCGGAGGCGCAGAATTCCTGGAGATTTTTGGAGCGAGGTCTGTCATATCCATTTCTTTCGCATCTTTTGATTGAAGGCATAATTCAAAAGAAGGTCTTGGAATATGACAAAGTCAATCTGGTTGGATTCGAAGCGTGCAAGGCATGACCCCCGCAGCGAGATGATTAAGGCGTTGGAGAAATCTCCGCTGTGGGAATATCGCCGGCAGATTTCTGCGCAGTCCGCTAAGTATCAGAAACTAAAAGAGCTTGTTGGAAATATACTATCGTATAGAGGTCAGCCGTTAACCACCGTGGACCCAGGACCTAATGATGGAACAAATATCCGTCATATAGTGGTATTCGCGGATTCTCCGTCGTCCCTTTTTGTTACCTACATGCTCTTAGCCAACGATTTTCTTAGTGTCAAGGCGATCTGCTTAAATTCTTTAGCGCCGCAAAACAAAGGAGATTATAGTAAGGAGTCAGTTATGGACGTACCGAACAGTCTGGAAATCTCTTGCCGTGCGTCAGTTCGCGTGGGAGAATGTAATCAGTTACTACACCAGCGAGCGCTCGTAATACACCTGAGATCTTGCCGAGATTAGGAGGCTGTCGTGTCTAGCATTTAACATACTATAACTTGCGCGATGGCTTTATCATGACTGCGGTAACCTTTCTCATGCCATATCCCAGTCCGCATCCTTCCCTAACACCTACCCTCATCTTTGAACTCTGGCATATAATCTGATTATTGTCGTTGATAGCTTGAAGTTGGTTGAATTGAGATACACCTGGTACGATCACAAGCACCCTAACTAGATGACTGACCTACTGTATTGATGTGGTGAGATTTGGGCCTATGGTGCCTTCATGAACGCATACCCGGGACAAGGAGACGTAGGGGGGACAAGGAGTTCGAATTCAAGGAGATCAACGCGCGCCATGCTCAGGCTTCGTGATGTCGGCAAAGGCATTAGCAGGTCTAATGAAGGCAAAACTCAGTCCCTATCAAATAAAATGTAAAGTTCCTAGCTAGGGTAAGTCTATTATTAGTTGCTTCAATCATACACTTATACATAGTCATTCATCTCCTGGTGTCGACATCGGTCCTGGTTTTATTGAGGTCGAAGTCACCGCGTCGTCTTCAATGTACTGGTGAAAGGCGCTTTATGCTCTTGAAGCAGTATCACGGTATAAGATTCTGCAAACATGGGTATACATGGGCTTGAGTTCTGTCAACATTCATTACGAATAGGTTGATACTAACTGGGGAACTACCTTACTAATCAAGAGACCGAGCTGTGCACTTTGCTCGTATCTCGCGAATACGTCATTAAAGCCCTCCTTTCGGGCCTGCTCTTCCTGGCATTGGAATTGAGTGGTGTGCTGCACTCGCTTAATCCCCGGTGTCAACCTCGAGGTCCAACTGTACACCATTACTGATCTCGTAGTCGGCGAGTGTAAGTATATCTTTGAACGGACGCTGTCCCTGCCTCTTTAATAGAATCTCATGCGGTTCTCGTCCAATCCGTGCTGCCACCATGATTTTGAACTCCTTGATGCGGTCGCTCGCGAAGCAAGGAATAGCGGCCTTGGTTCCAAGCCGATCGTTCACATGCACTATGATCATCTCCTCGCCACTGGCGACAGGCGCTGCGGGGGCCCGAGTTGGCGGCTTCGTAGTGTCCGTTTCGGCCGATTTCTTCTTAGTCTTGGTAGATGTCGAGGGCTCGCCACGGTCGCGGTCACGGTCGCGGTCTCTTCGACGCGGCGAAGGTGAGCGATTGCGATAGCCTCGATATGAACCTCCGCGACGATTGTCGTCTCGATCTTCCTCATCATCACGGCGCTTCTCCTTGTATTTGAACCCTCCAAAGCCCTTCTTTGGTCTTGGCCGGTCTCTGTTCTGACGCTCGTCGGAGTCCCTGTTTCTATCTCTCCGATCGGAGAATCTGTCTTCATCGCGGCTTCTTCTTTGCCTGTCCTGGTCGCGCGGGCCTCGGTGTCTATCATCGTCTCGAGATCGGTAATCGTCACGGCTTCTGCGATCATCTGCGCCCCGGTCGCCCGAATTACGGGGAGGCGACCGGCTGCGATCATGGCTTCTGGATTTAGTACGCGAAGGCGGGGAGTCACCGCGCGCATGCCGCGGTGAGGCAGCTTTATCTGACATTTTAGCGGCGATGTTGATGATGGGAAAGAGTGAAGTGCGATTTGGATTGACATCAGTCTCTCTCTTGGTAGCCCAGTATGGTTTATTTGATTGGCTGCCAACGCGTAAGTCGACCCACAGCGGAGCCTGGCTTACTGCAAGTTTATTGCAGAAGGGTTGACTTCATCAAAGCACTCTTGCCATATAATCCTCAGAGATCATCAGTTTTTTTTATATAAAAAAAAAGCTTGGAAACTTGGTGATCTGTATTAAACTCTTTACGCGAACATAACTCGTCTCGTCATGGCATGAAGTCATATCTCACTAGTTCAGGAGGAACTCATTTCACCAATCATCCAAAAGGAAATCCATGCTGATGGCTGGAGGAGTACGGCTAGAAATATATTTACATTTACGGCTCTTCGCGCTTAGGACAGCAACGGGTCAAATTATTTAGGCTACTTGCCGATTTCCTTAGGCCTTCTTCAGCTGGACGGTCACGGCACTAGACGATAGCGGAACCGCCCATCCTTGGCGTGATTGAGTGGTCGCAGGACTCGTGACCGTGTATTTGGCAGACCCTGAAGTAGCCTCAATCCAAACCACGGCGGAGCTAGCTGATGGACCGCCAGGTAGCTGGGCCAAAGAGAGGGAGATGCTGCTTCCATCGCTTGCGTAACTGAAGCTATCGATACTGCCGGCATCTGTCGTAATCAATACACCCAATGGCCCAATGAAGACCTTGCGTCGAACCGGCCCCTGAGTCGTAACGCTGATAGTGGTCGCGCCCGCCGAAGACGTAATCGTACCTCCATATGCCAACAATCCAAACTTCGCGTGTTGGGCTACATATGTCCCGGATCCCAAGGCCATACCTAAGAAATTTGGACCGTAGTCGCCGCTGTAGCCATCCCACTTCAGCGTGTCTGGCCAAGAGTGGAAAGACGCAGCTCCGAAGCCGTCTTGATTGATGTTTGAAAGAGGCCCGCTTGTGCCGGCGTAACCGACTTGCAGCAGATACGAGTCAGACGGGTTACTGCGAAAAGCTGAAAGGAGGACGAGTGCATTAAGTCCTGATCCGTAGTGGTGAATCTGGCGTTCGATTCGCTGAAGCTTCCCTGCGTACTATTGTTATCTTGTTAGTGAAACTCAACTCACTTCTATGAGGAAGGTATATGATACTCACAATGTTGTCCCAGTATCTTCGGGCATTGCCGTCCCATCCCCAGTGAGGCACTGTCGGCATATATCCCAATACGCTATTTACGGTCTTTGTGACAGTGTTCGTATATCCGAAGTACCTGTTGTGCCGTTAGTTCGCTCTTGTGGCGGCATTCTTCTCATTTCGATGAACTTACTTTGTCCAATAGTAAACACCCCTGAAACGTGATTTCGTTAGCTGATTTTTAAGACTGACGGCTAAAATCGCCATTTTTTCTCGCCTCGATTGGGGTCAGTGAACTGGTACTTACTCCTGCCCTGTAGAATCCCAAGCCATCTCGCTTCCGTACGGAACTGCTTCAGAGTTCCACTGCGTCGCCCTAGATTTCATGGCTGCAGACAAAGCCGAAGCCTCAGAGGTCTTCCCCTCACGTGTTAAGTCTGTCAGAATCTCGCCGAAGACAGTCTCACCCATTAAGCCGTCTCGATTATACCCGACGTCAGATTTCATAGCTCGTATGATGGTATTGTACGCCTGCTCCAGATACCAATCCCATGTGTGACTCTTCACGAGACTAGGATAAGCTCTCGCAACACGGTACATAGACCAGTATGCAGCAGTTACATGCACGTAATTGTACGCACGATCGATCAGGTACGCCGAGGCCCTGTTCCAAGACGTCCAACTTCCCCAATTGAAACTAGATTTGTAAGGATAATTAGGCTGAACCGACTTGTCGTAATAAAAGACACTCTTTCGTACAGAGAAATCGCTGGTCTGGATTGTGCCCCAGAGCACTTTGTCGACGAACATCTCGAGCTTAGCCACCTCATCAGCGTTGGGTTGGATAGACTGCTTCATCATGGCGGCCAAATATGCACCTGTACCTCCCTCGTCGCTGAGCCCAGCGATCCAAACACGAGGGTCCTGGGTTACGATGGCCCCGGCCTCATAGTCGTATGTCATGACAGAATATGCGCGGCCAAAGGGGTCTGAGGTATCATTGAACCATGACTTCGTAGTGAGGAACGTTCCTAGGTTGCTCAATACATCTGTGCTAGCATTTGTGACGTGGTAATGGATTGTCTGCGTCTTGCCGTTCGCATACTTAACGGTCAACCGCACACGACCCCATGTCGTCGACGATGGAGTTACAGTGTAAGAGCCAGTCGATACTTGTTTGATTGCTAGTGCTCCCGATGGCTCACTTGTCATTGAGCTTACACTCGAGGTAGACTGTAGGAAAAGCTGGGCTGGTGAACCCCTTGGAATGATAAAGCCTGGTACGCCAACCGCTACGGGAGTACCTGTTCCGCTCACTGTAGCATCAAGGCCGCGCACGCCATCTTTAGCGACAGAAAAGCGAACGCCGAACTGCAGGGACTGTCCAGGCGTGAGTGTTTTTGAGGATGGCGGGTTCCATGGTGTTACGCTGGCCCATTCCTTCTCAGCATATGCCTTGGTGAGAACTTGCCACTCGTACAAACCCTCAAACGTCTGGCTACCGTAACTGGTACTGGAGTATGATTGCTCGACAAGATTTCTATATCCCTCCAAGGGTGTGTCGGTGCCGTTGAGTGGCGTTACGACGAGAGCGGCCCCTGTACCGCTTATGGGACTGGCACGGATGTAGCCTGCGTGCATGCCGACATACGGATCCGACAAGGAGCACAGGTTCTGAATTGAGCTAGCATCCCTATTTGTGAAGATGCTGTTAAATTCGGCCGGGAAGCCGAGACTTCCTAGTTCGATAGTCGATGTGCCCGAGTTGACAATAGTGAAACGCAGACCGAGGTCTCCGGATACATTGATCCATTCTCGCGTGATGTTGAGCGGGCCGCTGCCGAGGGTTGGCGCTAGGTTTGAGGCAGCCAACGCGCCGGTATTGACGGCCGTGACGGGCTTGCGAGCTGTTGCAGAGTTGCCATCGGTCCATGCAGTGCTGCCTTGTTGGCGATATCGAAAAGTAATGTCGCCCCAGTGGTATTGGCCATTGTTGGCTCGTACGGATAGTTTATCGAAGGGAAGGAAGTCAAAAGTACTCCCGGCAGGGGTTAGCGATGCCAGCACTTGAGCATCCTTCACGATCTTGACATTAAAGTTTGCCGTGTTAATCGTAGTATAACCATCTGCAAGACCAAGGTTATCGCTCTGGCCCTGGACTCCAAGGGAGAGGAGCCCGAGAACACCAAACAGCCCGCGACGTACCATCATCTTCAACCTTGGCAATCAAAGAGTGCCCTCAGCATTACTGAAGCCATCCGATTTCTTCGGAATATCATCGTCGTGCCCTTTAAGTATTGCATGTTAGCCCACAATACAAGGGGCAGCACCTAGTTTCTCCGCCCCCCGTTCCCCACGATCGGCAGGACGCTGCGGGGACTTCCCAACTCGGCGGAGTCAGAGAGATCTGATAGATGGGAAATCGAAGATCTCCAAGGCGAGGTTGCATTACCGGCCCTGATGCCGGTTTATATGGGTCCGTCGCTTAACAAGATACCCACCCGTTTCTCTCGAATTACCGGCAAGAGGTTACGTTAACCGCATACGAAGAAGATTCTATGCACCTAGGTATCATCGGCGTTGCTACGCGCGAGTCTTAAAAGCGCCCAAATCATCACATCGTCGTTCGATTATTATGTGTCACTGGTTGCCCTTTGAAGCCATTAAGCAAGACATGGCTCTTTACGTCACCTACTGCTGGAGACTTCAATTGGCAACGCTCTCAATCACATGCCATTCAATCGCTTGATCAATACAGACAGTTAGTCTGGGGGTCCAAATACTACCTGTACATCTGCCCCTAACGATAGCCGTCGTCCCGAAACGGCATCCCGAGCGGAACGGAACGGTGAACCTCCCCTTCGAAGTCTTGTTGCCGTACTGGAACCACTTGTATTCCATCGTGAGATTAGATCCCTTTCATCGCCACTTCGCTAATTTCTCGAGGTTGACTTCAGTTGTATGCATGCCAACTAGACATTTGTTTGCCATCTCAATGTGTTTGTAGAAGCTCTAGCTGTTTTTGCAACAACTGTATCACCCAGATGGTATCTACGCACACTATTCAACACGGCTGTAATGTCTAAACATATAACATACTCTCTCATGGTAGGCGATTTGGAGACTCTTGGTATATTAGGGTTCGTATGCTGTAAGAATAATTGTATTTTGTACTTTAGCATCCTGCTTGGGCTCAACACCAGTAAAATGTCGTCTTGGTATATTCCAACTTGTTCCAATGATATCTAACTGCCGATAGATCCATTTGTGAAACAATGCCATGAGATGGCCTATAATACAATAAGCAGATCACGAATCCATGTACGATAACTGTTGATGGCTTTCCAGATTTGTGTAACCATCGGTATAGGGTCGGTCCGGTTACTTACAGCACTAACCTGACTATGTAAGGCCAGCCGGTGTTGAAACACCCAAGAGCTTTTCTTCTTATAGACAAACCAAGCTAATGATGGTACTTTGGAGCCTAACTGCGCGGTGGCCATTTGAATACTTTTTGGCAAGCAATTTTTTTCTTAAATTAGCCTGATATCAAAGTCTGTGTAGTGTTCTAAATGAGTTGGAAATGATTATAATTAGAATAGACTTGCGTGAGCTCGGGATTCCAGGACAAGTAAGACATAGCTAGTTTCCAGGGTTACGACCTCAAGCCGAGACCTATTCCTAACTTCTCGTATAAGGCATTCTCGATCACAGTGTGAACATAACATGTAGATCAGAGCATGTGCCAGCAGCTTCCTGCCCCCGATAAACATTGCATTGCATGTCATATGTCTTCCAGGACTGCGTTCGCGTAGACGGAGAAGCAGGCTGGGCGGGGATCGGGCTTTTGATGCATGCATGGTCCGTTGTATCAATCATCTCGTGAACCATTCGCCGTAGAACCATGTAGGACTGAATGCGTCGCCGAGAGAGCCTGATAGTGTGTCTGCCTGGGCATGTAGTATTCGCTACTTACCACCTAAGTAAGTTAACCTCGAATAAGAGATTCTCACCCCCGACCAATCGCGGATGTGATTGAAATGGAGTTGGTGTAACTGTGCAATGTCGACACGCAGAATACGATAGAGTCACATACACTTGATTGTCTCTTCGTTATTGGAGCCCAAAATCCAACGTCAACTTAAGACCAGGCAGCCACTGTTGTACAACTGATGATCAAATTCAAATACCCCCATCCTTAACAGCTCGAAGTTGACCAAACTGTTGCATTCTCAATATTACCACCTCCTACTTCCAGCTACCAGCCCCCACCCCTCTTCCAAGATATGTACCCGACATTGTTTTTCTATCTAAGTACTCTTTCCACTATGTATTATCAGATAACGCTAGCCACCCACTCCAGATCTAACTCGAACTTCAACAACACCCTCATAGCAATCTTCTCACTTTCATTTTCCGAGCGATAGCAAAATAGCTGAAGAATATCAACTAGTTTAATTTTTGATATAAAGAGAACAGTCTGTTTAGTATTAAAGGATGAGCTAGATGGGTCGCTAGCGTTACTAGCATAGCAGAAAAAGAAGACTGAAACCTGAGTCATCAGAATGTAAAAAATGAAGCCTCATACTAATTTGAAACAAGAAACGGAATCGAATGTATGACTCTGAAACGTTACACTATTCCACCTCTTAGAGGTAGGATTTGACTTGTACTTCAGACCACTGCCAGAATTTCTCCGCGACTCCCGTTCCCTCTTCTACTAGAGATTTCGATCCTGCAATAAGGTCTTTACGAGGTTGCTGGAATCTTCCCCATGGAATCACTATATTTCAATCAGTTTCTGAAATTTGGGGCTTGAATATTATGACATTGGAAGACGTACCATATTCGCCGGATCGTTCAGCTGTAACATCTGGGGATAGTCCGGCAAACAATTCCGTATAGGCTCCGTAGATGGGTGGATGTAGGACGAATAGCTTAAGTAGCTTGTGGGACAGCTTTCCCTGAGAGCGCCAGAGGTCTGAATCAAGAAGACCAGGGTTTAAGGGGATGCTCAGAATACCGTTGGCTTTATGTCGTTTCGCGTATTCTGTTCCGTAGAAGAAAGCCCCCGTCTTACTGATGGAGTACTTTGTCATGATTGGTGTCTCTCTCTGATACTCAAGGTTATCTATTTCTATCCCTTCTTTTATGGCAAACGCCGACTCAATAGCGGCAGATGACACCCAAATGACACGAACGGTGCCTTTGGCGGCCTCTTTTGCTGTCTCAAGTAAGACGGGCGTGAGCAACTTTGTGAATAGAAAGGTTCCGACGCAGTTGACACCTAGCTGCAATTCATAACCCTGATCCGACTTAGAACCCTCAGGTGGTCGCATGATACCGGCATTGTTAAAAAGCACATCGAGTTTTTCTTCCTTAGAAGTGAAAGCTGCCACAGATGCCTTGACTGCGTCAAGGTTTGCGAGGTCTAGATGCAAGAAGATAAGTTCTCCCGACTCATCCAAAGGAACAGAGCTTTCAATCTCGCGAATGGCCTCCATAGTTTTCTGTTCCGAGCGGCAAGCCATATACACCTTCGCTTTTTTGGGGTAGAGAATGCGTGACAACTCTTTGCCGACACCAGCATTGGCTCCCGTCACAATGTATACCTAGGTAGAAAATCATTAAGGTAATTTTCGAATACTCATTGTAATTAAGGGATACTCACTTTCCCAGCAAGAGAGGATACATCCTTCTCTCTGAAAGCTGGCTTGGGAGGATACAACTGGGTCCATTGCCCCGCCGGACTATAGCCTGAGGCTGGCATGACAGTAATTGATGGTCAGAGCGGACCTATGGAGTTCAGTGAAGGAAAATGTGATGATTAGAGAAAATTGATCTATGGTATGACGGAGACTGTGCGATGCTGTTCAAAAGCCGGTGGAAGCCTTAATTAAGCCTTACACGCGATCTTCCGATCCATAATTATTAGGTAAGCAATAAATAGAGATATTACTTCATACGGATAAATGGTACTATACCAATTTTTATGATTTATCTGCTTTGATATATAATACGAAAAGGAGTCTCTGTGAAGCCACCGGTAGCCGCACGCCAACCCACCATTGGGGTCGGCACACTCTTTCTTGCACAACATGCCTTCTGCCAGTTGAGGAAAGCCCACCCCGCCAGCCAGCCAGCCTGCCTGCCAGCCTGCCTGCCTGCCTGCTTGCCTGCAGTCGTCCGTGTTATTGCCATCGATGGCATCCTAGGATATTAAAAGCTGTCGCACTTGACCGCTGTTTTGGCCTCCAAGCAGAGCCTGCCTTAAATTGATGGACGTAGCAGGGAATTTTGATCCCGGATGATACCCAATATCAAACAACAAAGAGCCAAGCCTGCAGAAGCCTACCTCTCATTATAGCGTTGTAACACAAGGGTGGTTACGTTCTTTACCTACCTCTAACCTACCTACCTAGGCACACCTAAGTAGCATTCCAGGTGCCCTATTTACGGTTGCAAATGCATCTTGAATCAATCATGTTCGACCGTTCTTTTGTTTTTTTCCTTAAGGTATTTTGGCTAGGCAATGTCAGAACTACCTAGGTAGTTACTTAACTGCAACGGCCATGTCACGCCGGGATCGTGTTTAAAAAACAGGGACATCCCCTATGGGCACTGAATACCTATGGAGTACTGGAAACGTAGGTAAAAGAAGCTAGTTCATGAAGAGTGCTTAGTGGACTTGCACATAAGCACCTACATACCTATACTTAGGTACTTGTGCAACAAATACACTTGAAAAAAGATGCTTACCACAAAATCTGCTGAAAGATTTTTCGCACTGTACCTACAAAAAGGATTGCTAGCAGGAACATACTAAGTAGACACCTTCCTCAACTACATGTACTTGTTGAACGACTGCCATTGTTCTACTATCTGTATGAAATAAAGGAAGAAAATACTTGGTAGAAGCTGGCTTGTGGGCAGGCTACTTTAACCCCGCCTAATCTCCTACCTAGGTAGGTACACTATTCACCTAAAGTTCCACCCTCTTTGTGTAAGCTCCAAGCATTGGTTTGCACGTATCCGTGCGATGTAGTGCCAAGGTCCAATTCGTCTAACGGGACATAAGCCCCGTGCTGAGCTGGGGCAATCTGCTGCTGAATTGTCGTCGTGGTACTGATCTTGGATTTTATGCTCTTCAACTTTGGGTTGATATCATTTGGAATAAGCGCTGGTTTTGACCCGGGACTTGTCTTGGTGTATTGGGACAGAAGACGGCCAAATAGACCGCGCAGACTAGGGAGGCAGGCACATGTAACCCCAACGCCGTTTTCTAGACCCGAGAAGAGCGTAATGGGCACAGAATCAACTAATAATAATTAGGAGAAGGTTATTTCTATTCAAGCTGACTATTGTTATACTCACATGTCACATTCTTCCCCGTCGTGAATTGCTTAATAGAAGGGAATCGAGCAAGACTTATGCCAATGACACTATAACCCAAGGATTAGGTTTTGCTGTAGAATGAGCTGAGTATCTGAGTACTTACATGATTCCCACGGCGAACATGGAAGAAATAAGTATCTTTTTCTGCCAAGGAAGCTGAAGCCGGACCACAAAAGGAATCGGCACCGCTATTAACCATGTATCGACGAGGACGCCAAAGATGCCGCTAATTAATACCAAAGGGTATGGATCGATACAACGGCCTTGGTGCAGACCATCCCATCGTTCCCAAAAATAGGCAACCGGACTACACTGGAGCAGAGTAGGGATGGTGAATGCAACTCCTTCTACGAGAATGAACACAACTGTCCCTATGATCACGATCCTAGCGCGAGACGCCCTAAAGATCCGGAGGTAGAATAGAAGGATAGATATTCTCACAAGTATGCGAGCTATGGCGTAGAGTGTAGATGCTGCGTAGATTCCCTGAGATTGCAATGTTAGAGCGACTATAAAGTACTGTAGCGGTGTAGCCGCGGTGCTCACTTTTAACAACCCTTCAATGTTGTCTGGCGGGACGGCCCAAAGATCAGTACCAAAACCCCTTGGCTTGGCTACATGACAATAAGGTGAGCTTCCTTACTTAATTCGCAGAGAATTAGGGGTTTACCTGAAAGAGCAATGCTTGTATAAGCAATGTCTGTCAACTTCGATGACATTAGCTATGGTGCTTTAAGAGAATAAGCGGATGCTTTACCATGGCTCCAAAGTTGGCATAGTCATCCCACCATAGTTTCGTCTCTGTAACAAACCGGGCTACAAAACGTAGAGATACAGCAACAGATGCGAGGGAAATAGACGTGATAAGTATCGGCTCGTAAGTATAATTAACACGAGGATGCACGCCGCACATGTTCATAGTATAATGCTGGGTTACTAGAATTTATTATCGTCAGTATTATACGGTTGAACGCTTGAATTCTCTGGTCTACTTCACACTCACTGAGGCTGTCTCTGATAGTACAGCTGGCTGAAACGCATGTGTTAATCAAAGTATCACGAGCAGCTGCTGCGCAGTTGCAGAGCAAGTCTGATGGAGCGCAAGATGATCTTTCGATAGCATCGTTAAGACAATTCGTCTGTGTTGAAAGACTCAGTAATGGCTCATTTGCGATGACAGGAAGAAAAGGACTGCTCTAAACTCCTTACTGCGCACTGGGGAATTTCCATACTTCGAGATGTCTTTAATGTAGTTTTTCTCTAAAACTGGGTAGTTCTTGCGATATATATATATACGGCTTTTACTGACCAGGCTGTATCACGAGTAACTGCTACACAAGACGTAAAGACGGAAACCACAAGAAGATACCGAAATCGTTAAATGGAAATATTGAAGTGAGGCAGTCGCAATGTGGATAGAAGAAGAAGGAAAACAGAAATGGACAGCATTCAGAGAACCGATTCATGATCCAACTGCCAAATAAGGATAGTCACTTGGCCACGTACTCAGATACGATACCCCCTTTCTCGTGATAATGTGACCGAACTCGATCAAACCTGACGCCTGTTGTCCTATGTATGCAAAAGGCTCGTTGTTAGATGCAGCGATGATCATACTACATGGACGTCATGTTATGCGAGTATTTCTACTGTGTTACACTGCAAGCAACGTAAGGAGATAAGATATGTACCAAAGTAACCAGCAACGGACATCAATCTAAATATAGGACTATGGAGCGTTTGTCACTGAACCACGCTGTTGACTCATGTGCCCTATTCCAACTGGTCCGTGGGACCAGTCTGTAGCCATACATTGCAGGCGTATCAACCTCTTTTTCCTCCGTTCTCCAACACGTTCTCAGATTGTCCTTTCTTACTCTGAATTAACACGCAACAATACCGTCCCCAAGATTGTATCTTGATAGGAGGTTGCTAGCATGTCAAAGCCGATTCCGGGTCCCCTCCCGCTGCCGTTCATTGGCAATATAATGAACATTGACATCAAAAACAGCATCCACAGCTTCGGGGTTCTCAGCGACACATATGGTACTTGACCTTCGTTGACTGATCACTTGACACCTCAGAATATTAATGATCTGGTAATATAGGACCCATCTATAAGCTGCGTGTTGGTGGCGAAGATCGAATAATCATCACCAGTCAGAAACTGGTCGACGAAGTTTGCTCGCAAGAAATATTCAAGAAGTATCCTCTAGGATTCATAAGACAGCTGAGGAAAATAGTTCCAGATGGCCTGTTTACTGCATATCCCGACCAAGAAAGCTGGGGCATTGCTCATAGAGTTTTACTTCCTGCTCTTGGGCCAATGGCGATTAAAGAGATGTTCCCCGGTAGGTGGCATCCCCTCACCCCATACATTTTTCACTCGCGAACACAACTCGAAGATACACACTAAAAGCATAATCTAATGGTTTCTCTAGAAATGTTAGATATCACGACACAGCTGATTCTTAAATGGGCACGGTTTGGCCCAGAATACCAGATCAATGTTCCTGCTGATTTCACACGGCTCACTGTTGATACAATTGCACTGTGAGTTTCTGAGCGAGCTTTTTGCATGAAATCTATAGTAATACTAATTATCTTCTTTCTCAGGTGCGCTATGGACACGAGATTGAACTCTTTCTATAGTGAAACCCTTCCACCTTTCGTCGACGCTTTCATTGAAATGCTCGCTGAAGCGCAGCTACGATCGAGTAGACCTTATTGGTACTCTAAACTTTTATGGCGAGCAAACCAGCAATTCGATGAAAACAATAGAATTGTTCATGAGATTGCCATGCAAGTGGTGGCTAAGCGACGAGCGAACCCGACAAACAAAAATGATCTCGTAGACGCAATGATCAACGGGATAGACCCTGTGACAGGAAAGGGACTTGCAGATGAAACTATTATCGACAATATGATAACATTCTTGATTGCTGGTAAGCTCCTCATTCCCACCTGCAAACAGGCATGCTGAACCACCGGCCTTAGGCCATGAGACCACATCAGGCTTGTTGTCCTTTCTTTTTGCATTGATCTTGACGCATCCGGAACCGTACCGAAAGCTCCGAGAAGAGATCGACGTCGTCTTGGGCAATGATACAATCACGCTAGATCATCTCCAGCAGCTGCCTTATACGAAGGCCTGCTTGAGGGAAGCTCTACGATTGCAGCCGCCTTCCGGAGTATGGACGGTTACACCCATCGTCAAGGAACCTTCTATTCCAATTCTACTAGACGGAAAATATGAAGTGAGGAGTGGTCAAACGGTATTAATCATTAACCCAAAACTACATAGGGATCCTGAGGTATGGGGCGATGATGCCGAGGAATTCAAACCTGAACGAATGTTAAGGGAGAACTTCCAAAAACTACCAAGAAATTGCTTCAAAGTATGCACGCTATGTTGAGCATCATATGATGACATAAATCGACTGACAATTCCAGCCCTTCGGAAACGGACCCCGGTCATGCATTGGTACGTGACATACAGTGCCCTTTTCCGTTGAATAATACCGATAATACTGACATTTGATCTGATAGGGAGCGACTTTGCCATGCAAGAAGCCATGATAGCGACCGCACTTCTGCTTCAAAAGTTCGAATTTCAACTTGTCGATCCTGATTATAAGCTCAGCGTTCGCCAAGCTCTAACACTTAAGCCCCATGATTTCTTCGTCTACGCTACGCTGAGACCAAATATCAACATTCTGTCCCTGCAAGCAGACCTTCTCAGATCGAAAACACCTATTCCTCATAGTTCAGCTCCCAGTCTGATCTCTAACGGTCAGGCCAATGGGGATGCCAAAATATCAAGGTCTATATCAATTCTTTATGGTTCCAATATGGGCACCTGTAAAGCACTAGCAGAGAGTTTGGCAGCTTCAGCAAATCAAAGAGGCTTCAGATGCATTACTAGACCGCTTGATGATGTCGTTGATTTAGAAGACACGGATGATATCATTGTGATCATTACAGCAAGCTACGAAGGACAACCGCCAGGTAAGTGGGTTCTTTTTGCTTCTGGAACTGACAGGGCAAAATAATAATTCGGTTATAGACAATGCTAGAAATTTCATCAGCAGGCTGGCAAATTGCGAAGGAGAGCCTTTAAAAGGCATTAAGTTTGCTCTATTCGGTTGTGGTAATCGCGACTGGCATGATACCTTTCAGAAAATTCCAAAGCTGCTATTCAGCTTGATGGAGCAACGGGGAGCCAAACCCTTGGCCCCCAGAGGCTCTGTTGATGTCGGTGACGGTACTACTTTCCAAAGCTTTGGGATTTGGCAGGCAGATCATTTTTGGCCAGGATTAGCCAAAATCCGGGGGCTCGACGAGGTTCCGGGTCCCGCCGATCCCTTAAATAGTCAGACATACTTCGTGTCAGACTATACTCACCATTTTGACGCTAGAGTGAAAAGTATTGTACAGCTCACGACATCAGCTCGGCGCCCAAAGTTCCATATGGAGATAGAGCTCCCGAGCGGTACGACGTATAATCCAGGGGCTTATTTGGAAGTCTACCCTTCCAATTCAAGCAACATCGTCAATAGCCTTGTGGAGGTGTTTAAAGAAAGAGGGTATTCGAAAACAGATCTGGGTATTGCCTTGATTACTTCCCGTCAAGAGTTACATCACCCAGCTACAACTGGAGTGAGTCCAATACCAGCACCATGGAAACATCCACATCTGCTAATTAGTAGAATAGCAACTCGAAGTATTGTCTCGTGACTGCGAAAACACAGCCGAGTTCAGAAAGCTTAGAGAGATCATAGATAGCAATCTCACTTCGGAAATATCAGGACAGCCAAGTATTGTCCAAATATTACAATACTGTCCTTCTATCCCGATGACACCCACAAAACTTGCCGGAATGCTTCCAATGATCCAACATCGCCAATATTCAATATCGTCCTCGCCTTTGAACCGTCCTTCGTCTTGTACCATTACATGGTCTCTTTTTTCGACTAAAACTTCAGATGATGGGACCCCAAGCCTCGGCCTTGCTTCCAGCTTTCTTGCTTCCCGGCATGCAGAGGACACTTTCAAGGCTTCTATTCGACCCGCTCAACAGTATTTCTGTCTTCCAACCAACCTGGAAATGATATCCACGCCAATAATCATGATCTGTGCTGGAAGTGGCATAGCGCCGTTCAGGGCCTTCGTAGAGCATCGCGCAATAATGCTTCGCACTCAAAATGAAACTAGCTTCCAGCTAGCCCCTGCTTTCCTATTCATTGGATGCCGTAACGAGGAGGAAGCTCTATATATCCAGGACTTCGACAATTGGCAGCGTGAGGGAGCGGTTGAACTTCGCTTTGCATACTCGCGACCAAAAGGTGAACCAAGTAAGCCTGAATATGTGCAAGATAAGATTTGGCAAGAAAGAGAGCATCTTGTGAAGCTATGGGACTCTGGAGCCAAAGCCTACATCTGCGGTGGGCCACCAGTAATTCATAGTGTGAGGGAAGTTATCAAAAGAATCTACAAGCAGGTCGCCGAGAAAAGATGCGGGCCCAAGACAGACCGAGAAATTGATGACTGGTGGACTAAGGAACGCAGAGATAAGATTGGAATCGACGCATTTTAATAATTCCAGCTATTCATATCAAGGAAATTCTTGCTAGATAGTTCTCCTTCACGTGTTTCATAACGAGCTCTCTTTCATAAACAGTAGAATTAGCAGGGACGCACAGAAATTCACTAAATCTAATGAACCCATACTGGGCTGAAGCTTAGAACTAACTAACCTAGCAATGCACAGAAGACCTCATCTTAAGTCTATCGCTAACCCTTAGTTTTCTTTGCTGATGCTATTCAACAGCATTCTAGTAGATCTTAGCATAGTATGGATGAGCAACTTGGACGCTTCTTTTACCAACTTGACGCCCTTCCTTTAGTTCTGGCGTTAGTGGTGCAGCCTCGTCACCAATTTTAGTTGTGCTCAGAGGCTGCAATGATGGCAAGATTAGGAGAACTGGAAAATTTGTTTGTAGTTGGGAGGCGAAATGACCCTGAAAATGCCAAGACTCCTTTCCCAATCGTAGCCTGATGTTGCTGGACTATTAGAAAGGAGCATTGCAACGATGAGAATGCATGTTAGAGACATCACCTGCATAATCGGAAGTTCATCAGCAGGCTCGCGAGGCACTCCCACATGATATATGGTCACATTGCATTATAATCGTTGTAGGGATAACTCGTATCACTGATAGTAGCGCTGCCTGCTTTTATAAGGTCACAGCAGTACAACAATACGATCCAAGGAAATGTTTGCCAACGTTGCATCAATTTGGCACAGTATAGTTACGCAAACGAAATGCGATCAAGAGAGTTTCTTTTCTGTTACACGAGACGTTTCATTGGCTACGTATGACCAAATCGGATGGAAATACGAAATACGAGCGGAATATTCAAGGTTTTGATAGAGATACTTGCATGAGTGGATTGTGCAACATAGTGGTACTAGCCTCTTCGACATCAATTTACGAACAATGGGGGTGTGGACAGTGCAAATGATTATTCATTCATTGAGAGCCCATCAACACATAGTTCCGAGATAACCGCTTAATATAAAAGAGGCGAACATAATCTTATATGTAGTCTCTCAACGCATCATTCCTCGTACATTTTCATTGCGACGATTGCAAATTGAGGAACTCAAAATTGAATTGTCAGCGCTGTGACCTTCCTCGACGCCGCTATCTGATAAGAAAAGCCTTGATGAATCCCTTTACATCTCCAACTATGACTGAAAAAAAGAATTCGTCGACTTCCTTCAGAGATGTCGCAGTTGCTATATGTGGTATGGCCATGAAGCTTCCTGGGGAAATTGACTCAGAGCAAGCCTTCTGGGACTTCCTTATCAACAAGAAGGATGCTCGCCACCGCATTTCTGAGGATCGATACAACGTAGACGGTTTCCAGACTAACGCCAACCGCCATGATGCAGTCTGGTTAGAAGAAAATTCCGGAGGGCTTGACGAATCTCGGAACGGCTCACTCAGTGACGATGGTCATCCAGGGATTACCTATGGATATATGCTCAAATACACAGACCTCACCCAGTTTGATGCCTCTTCTTTCTCTGTAACACGCACAGAAGTCGAGTGGATGGATCCGCAACAGCGAATTCTCCTTGAGATGACAAGGTAAGTCCGTCAATAATCACCACCAGCGTTACTACGTGAATAAAGTCCTTTCTTCATCTATAGCGTAGCTGACCGGAAAACACTAGAGAATGCTTCGAGAATGCAGGAGAGGTTAATTGGCGCGGGAAAGACATCGGTTGTTACATTGGTTCCTGGGGCGAAGATTGGATGGAAATTCATGCTCGAGATACGCTGGATAGCCACCTATATAAGATCACTGGCCAGGCAGATCTGATGCTAAGCAACAGGATCTCTTACGAATATGATTTGAAAGGACCAAGGTAAATTATCTCATGAGTTTCTTTTTCTTTTCGTTTGAGTTCCCCGACTCTAATGTTAATGCTCGATAGTTTGACCTTGAAAACGGGCTGTTCGGCCGCAATGATTGCCCTAGATTTGGCCGTTAAAGCAATCCAGGAAGGTCAAATCGAATCTTCCATTGTCGGTGGTTCCAACTTGATCTTGAGTCCATCCAGTCAGTGAATAGAAAATGTTCATCTCCCCATCTTTCGTCATTTCTGACCAGTGTAAAGGTACCTACGCAATGATCCAACAAGGTGTCTTAAGTCCTAATGCTTCATGTAAGACCTTCGACGCTGAAGCCGATGGGTATGTTCGAGCAGAAGCCATAAACAGTAAGTAAATTGCAGCTAACCTTTTTCGCATCATCCTAATGATATATCGATTGCGCCTTCACACCCTTTTTTGCCTCACTTTATTGCGCTATCATAAATGCCCTGTTTCTTCAGGCTTCATCCGTCTTCTCGTCAATTTATGGCCTTAGTTTTCATTTGTACACCTCCCTAGATCCAAACGAGCTCCTATGAGTTTAAGTCTTTTGTTTCCTTTGAATAAAATACATATTTCTTATACTATTCTAAAAGCGAACGCGAGTCTGTATCTCTTAGGCGCTTTAGGATTTCCTATCCATTCATACAATCTGGACGTAAAACAGCATACTTACGTTGGGGTCAATAGTGCTGTATGTGAAACGACTCGACAGCGCAATTCGCGACGGAAATCCAGTGCGAGCAATAATTCGCGCAACGGCAAGCAACAGTGATGGCAAAACCGCTGGAATCGCGCACCCCAGCAGCGAAAGCCAGGAGGCTCTTATCAGAGGGTGTTATGCCTCAGCTGGTATTACTAACTTCGCTGAAACTGGTTTCTTCGAGTGTCACGGAACAGGAACACGGACCGGGGATCCTATCGAGACGGCTGCCGTAGCAAACATTTTTGGTGGAGAGGGGATATACATTGGATCTGTCAAGGTACACAGGAAATTCCAGGTCTTCTCTGCTGCCTGGCTGCTATTTGCTGACACTTTTGAAGCCAAATCTCGGTCATTCAGAAGGGGCTTCTGGCCTTACTTCTGTTATAAAAGGGGTTTTAGCCTTAGAGCATAAGGTCATTCCCCCTAATATCAAATTCAACAAGCCGAACGCAGAGGGTAAATATGTTCCAGCAAAGCTTCCTCCTTATGCCGTTCACGGAGCCTCAGCTGACCATGAACAGTCCCATTTCAGCGTGGGAAGCTGCAGGTGCCAGTTGAAAGCACGAAGTGGCCGAAAGGTCGTCGAGAAAGAGTAAGCATCAACTCGTTTGGAATCGGAGGGGCCAACGCACACGTTATCCTAGATTCTGCGGACGAATTTGGTCTCGGATATAATAAGAAAGCAACGTATCTCAATCAGAAGCCTCAGCTTCTAGTTTTCACTGGGAATAATGCACGTTCAGTGAAACAAGGTACAAGTAACTCTGCTGCGTTTGTTCATTCGCACCCAGAGCTAGTTTCGGATGTCGCATACACATTGGCTCGTCATCGCGAGCATCAACCTTACCGTTCTTTTGCAGTCACGGATGGTACATCTCCCCCTGATTTTTCGGCCGAGTTCAAAGCCCCTTCCACAAGCCCTAGTGTGATTTTTGTCTTCACTGGCCAGGGCTCCCAGTGGGCTGGGATGGGAAGACGACTCCTGGCAGATTTCCCTTCTGTTTCAGTAGATCTGACGTCAATGGATGAAGCCTTGTCAGAATTAGGAGAGTCCCATAGACCAACTTGGTCACTCAAAGGTATGACGCCTTCCCAGTACGTTCAATAAATTATTAACTCAAGAAAAAGAATCAATGGAAACTATGCCTCAGCAAGGCCAGCACGACCAGGCTCAGTATTCTCAAACTATGTGTACTGCAATCCAGATTGTCATGATTAATTTGCTCAGACAATGGCGAATCGTGCCCCAAGCTGTGGTTGGACATTCGAGTGGTGAAATTGCTGCTGCCTACGCTTGCGAGGCTCTGACCATGAGACAGGCAATAATTTCTGCGTATATGCGCGGACTCCTCGTTGAAACACAGGCTCGCCCTGGAGCTATGGCGGCTGTGGGATTAGGTCGCGATGATATTCAGCGTTACCTAATTGACGGCGTAGTATTAGCCTGCGAAAATAGCGACGTGAACTCGACATTGTCAGGCGATGAAGCTACAGTTGATCTCGTTCTAAGAAAGATAAACGAGGATTTACCAGATATATTCTGCAAGCGTTTAAAAGTTAACAAAGCCTATCATTCCGGTAAGTATAGTGATCTACTTCTTGAGGAGACCCAGATTCTTACATTTGCGTTGTAGATGCCATGAAAGATGTCGGCGCCGCTTACGAAGAATCTCTTCAGAGTTATGTAACGAGTAAGACTCCAATGGTGCCATTTTTCTCGGCAATTACTGGTGAAGTTATCGACCGATCGGAGATGCTGGGGCCTGCGTATTGGCGATCCAATCTAGAGAGTCCAGTTCTCTTCCTAGCTGCAACACGGAATCTTCTAGGGGTATTCCCCTGTTCTTTGCTTGTGGAGATTGGGCCACATTCGGCATTATCAGCTCCTATCCGACAAATTCTCAGATTGGCACTCCCAGATAATTCGTATGTTCCGACACTAGTGAGAAGTGGGAATTGCTCGCAAAATTTATTACGCACTGCCGGTGCGCTCTTTTCGAGAGGTGTCGAGATCGACTTCTCTGCAATTTGTCCAACTGGACGTGTGTTGACAACTCTTCCCAAGTATCCGTGGCATCACGATGAGCAATATTGGCATGAGAGTCGCTTATCAAGGGAATGGAAACTGCGCAAGTTTCCCCATCACGACATCCTTGGGTCGCCACTGGTCGAAAACAATAATCTAAGACCGGCGTGGAGAAATGTGTTACTTCTTGACAACGTTGTCTGGCTTCGAGACCACATGATTGGGAAAGATGCTGTTTTTCCCGCGGCAGGGTATGTCGCAATGGCTTGTGAAGCTATAAGACAAGTATCAGGCGCTGAACAATGCCTTATGAGAGACATAAATATTAATGTGGCGATGATCCTCCATGAGTCTGTGGCGACCGAAACTATGTTCTCTATGTGGCCTTACCGCTTGACAACTACTTTGGACTCGGCATGGTATGAATTTGTGATTTTGTCTTATAACGGCACAATATGGGTCAAGCATTGCACTGGGCAGGTCAGAAGAGGTACTGGTAACTCACCGAATGCCAGTCGTATCACTCATCTTCCAAGAAAGGTACAGACATCATCTTGGTATCAGGCTATGAGTCAAGATGGGTTGCGTTACGGACCACGTTTCCAAACTTTACACGATGTTTCTGCGCACCCCTCACGAAATGTAGCGTTTGCGAAGATGTCAGAGAATCTCTGTGGTCAGAAAGACGAATCTCATTATTTCCTCCACCCAACCACTCTCGATGCGTGCCTGCAACTATTTCCTGCTGCGGCCGCAAGGGGTTTGGCTAGAAATTGGCGTCATATTTTGATGCCGACTTACATTGCAAATCTCTGGATACGACGCCCCGTAAACCAGCTCTCCCTTCAAGTTGAAGCTACCATAAATGTCCAGGGTTTTCTTGAAGGCGAGGCCTACGGCATGGACGTAGCGGGGTCGGTTTTACAACTCAAAGGGGTTAGGATGAGTCCCCTCTATGAAGGAGGCGACCCAAATCTCAAATATCAAACTACTGGAGTCCGTCTTCAATGGAAGCCAGACATCGACTTTGTTCAAATTCGAGATCTCATTACGTCTACCAAAAATCATAGGAGCCACTACGTTCCTCTTCAACATCTTCTCCTTCTCTGCTGTATCGAAGCCCACCGTCGTATGGCTGAAAGAGTTACTAAGTCAATGCCCAGTCATCTCAGGAAGTTCTATGCGTGGCTTGATGCGCAGGTCAATTCAGCCATTGACAATGACTACCTACTCGTATCTAACTCTAACGATATCGTGTCTTTATCGGTAGCTCAGAGATTGGAGCTTATTCAGAAATATTCGGTTCAAATTTCAGATACGGAAATAGCGGTTATAGGGACAGCGCTTTGCCGCATCTATGACAATATTGAAGGAATAGCTGATGGTCAAGTTGATGTCCTTGAGTGTTTGCTTCATGAAAATGTCCTGATGAATATATACAATCTCTCGCATGAGTGGCATTACAAGCCACTGATTCAGCTTTTGGGTCATTCCAGGCCCCATCTTCGGATTCTTGAAGTGGGCGCTGGGACAGGGGCTACGTCAGAACTGATGTTAAACAGCCTCATATCCGAATTCGGGACTCGAACCTTTTATTCCTACACTTTCACTGACATATCTACTGGCTTCTTCCCGGCTGCGAAGGAACGATTCAAAAACGTCAGTGGCATGCAGTTCTTACAACTGGACATTACTCAGGACCCCGAAAAACAAGGATTCATGCCCCACTCATTTGACTTGATCATTGCTACCGACGTGTTACACGTAACCCCTAAGCTTCAAGACTCATTGAGAAACATCCACAGATTGTTGTGCTCAGACGGTAAGCTACTTATCCAAGAGCTTTGCACGAGCTCTAAGTGGGTAAATTTCGTTATGGTGAGTTTACCTCCGATAGCTAGAATACGATCACGAATTACATTACTGATCTGTTCATGAAAAGGGTACGCTTCCTGCTTGGTGGGTTGGCGAAGATGACGCAAGAATCCACGAACCTTATGTTACAACAGAAAGATGGATTAAAGAACTGAATGAATCAGGTTTTTCAGGAGCTGACGCCGTTGTATTTGATGACGATGAGCCATTTCAAACCGCCATGACAATTGTGGCTTCACCCAGCGGCAAAAAGCGTCACGTTACGAACGTTTCTCTACTTTCATCTCAGCCACATGGGTCTCTAGCCATGTCAATCTCAAATGCCTTAGAACAGGCGGGATTGACTGTTACGCACGTAGGCCTCAGAGATAAGCCTAAGGAGGGGGTTATATCTCTCCTCGACCTTGAAGGACTGTCGTTCCTTGAAAACATATCTAAAGAATCCTACGATGAGCTTAAAGCATTTCTGTTGGAAACAAATCAGGAAGGATTGCTGTGGCTCACTAGACCATGCCAGATTCGATGTTTAGAGCCATCATATGCCCTCTTTATCGGTTTAGCACGATCTCTACGGAACGAGTTAGGAATCAACATTGCAACACTAGAACTTGACAACATCAACACTATGGAGTCGATCAATGCTATAGTCGGGGTTTATATGAAGCTCCAGCAAGCCCGGACCGATGGCGATGTTGATGTTGACAGCGAATTTGCCTGGTCCCGCGGTACCGTTCACATCCCGCGCTTCCATTGGGTTTCGGTAAACGACAATCTAGCTACAGCTTCTGATGCCAGAATCCCAAAACAGCTAGAAGTCGATAAAATAGGGTCTTTAAAGAACCTACGATGGATTGACAAGCATACTCCAATAGGCCTTAAGGGAAATGAGGTTGAAGTCGATGTTCGTGCTGTTGGTGTCAATTTCAAGGTAATAAACCATCGAAGCTTACTTTATAAACACTCAAAGACGCTAATATCTCTTAGGATGTGCTAATAGCCATGGGTGTCGTTGATGGCTGTGATGAAACCGGTATTAACTTAGGCTGCGAATGTTCTGGTATAATCAGAAGCACAGGCCCAGAAGCGGCTCACTTGCAGCCTGGTGATCGGGTTATAGTACCCGAACGAAATACCTACTCCACAACTTTGAGGACTAAGGAGTCTCTTTGTGCAAAAATACCAGACGATCTGAGCTTTGAAGATGCTGCCACAATACCTTGCGTCTATGGTACTGTAGTGCATGGCTTATTAGACCTTGCCAAACTCCAACAGGGACAGGTAAGGCGATCGTCACTCCCTGATAATTGCGACGAATGGCGCTAACAATACGCATTTCTAGAGCGTTCTCATACATTCCGCATGTGGTGGTATAGGTATTGCCGCCATTTATATATCTCGCATGGTTGGAGCTGAAATCTACGCAACTGTCGGTAATGAAGACAAGGTTCAATTTCTCATGAAACAATTTGGTATTGCACGAGAAAGGATATTCTACTCCAGAGATTCGACGTTCTTACCCGACCTACTGCGCGAGACAGATGGGAAAGGAGCAGATGTCGTTCTGAATTCGCTGTCCGGTGAACTTCTGCACGTTTCGGTATGTACTACCTATAATCTTCTGAAATATCTACTAATACTATCTTTAGTGGAATTGTGTGGCCGAGTTCGGATCTATGGTTGAGCTGGGAAAACGAGATTTCATCGGACAGGGTCGTTTAGCTATGAATATCTTCGAGAACAATCGTGCATTTTTTGGCGTTGACATGGCACAGATCTGTAAGCAGCGCCCTGAGATGGTTCGCAATATTCTTGAGCGGTGCATGGAATTCTACGAAGCTGGCTTTATTCAGGTCATTCGCCCAACACAAATTTTCGAAGCCTCCGACATCGTGGGTGCTTTTCGGCTTATGCAAAAAGGCCAGCACATAGGCAAGATAGTAGTCCGTATGCCCTTAGACCTAACGCTCCTCAATGCTGGGTCTAGTCGACCTGATTTGACTTTCCGAACCGATTCGTCTTATCTTCTCGTTGGCGGACTTGGGGGACTTGGCCGTTCCGTCTCTACGTGGATGGTTGAACGCGGCGCCACCAATTTGATATACCTATCTCGAAGCGGTGGTGCTAAACCCGAGGATAATGATCTAGTGAGAGAATTGCAGGGTGCAGGATGCACGGCCCAGATATTCGCTGGGAGCGTTACCAATATTGACGACATCCATCGGGTAATAAAAGAGGCTCGGTTCCCCATCGCTGGTGTTATCAATGCAACGATGGTGCTTAAGGTGAGTTCAGTCGCTACTAAGTTTCGGCCATTTATGCTGATCTGAAATGTTCAGAGTGGGATGTTTGCGGATATGACACACAGCGACTGGGAAGATGTCATAGCACCTAAAGTTTTGGGGACATGGAATCTACATAATGCCCTCTCCTCTAGTTGTCTAGATTTTTTCATCTTGTTCAGCTCCATGTCGGGCATGGTTGGCCCCCGTGGTCAAGCTAATTACGCTGCCGCAAATACCTTTCTCGATGCCTTTGTTCAATATCGAGAAGGCTTGGGGCTGCCAGCATCGGTACTTGATATTGGTGCTGTGGGCGATGTTGGATACATCAGTGAAAACCAGAAAATCATGGATCAATATCGTTTCGCTTCTGTAGAAATGCTAAGCGAACACGACCTTCTCAATTCCCTAGAATTGGCTATCAGACGACCAAAGGTCCAGATGTCAATCTCGGAACACAATGCAACAACCGGTTACTTAAGCGAGAATCAGATCGGTCTCGGCCTTGGAGCCACACATCCTCTGGCATCTCCTCAAACATATATCACGTGGAAGCGCGATCCGCGAATGGGCGAGTACCGCATCCACGAAGAAGGTGGTATCGACACAATGGGTGAGGAAAAGGACGACAAACTCAAGACCTTTTTATCAACTATTCAGAGTAGCCCGCGAGTCCTACTTGAGGATGATTCTATTGACTTACTTGCTGCTGCTGTAGGCTCCACATTATATACCCTACTGATGCGGCCGGTTGAAGATCTGGACATTAGCACCCCGATAACTTTGTTGGGAATAGACTCGCTTGTTGCAATCGAGTTGCACAACTGGACTCGGCAGAAACTGGGCCTTCGAATCAGTGTTCTAGAGATTATGGGCAGTGGGACTATTCGAGATTTAGCAAAACTAATCGCAGAAGACTTGATGATTAAGTTTGGTGTGGGTGCAAGAGAGGGAATTACATTTTCTGTGTTTACCTGATCATTAGAACTGGCAATGCAGGGCGAGACGGGCAAGATCAAGCGAACGAAAGCAAGGAGTGACGAAGCTTTCGCATATGTTGACCTAGATCGCCGTCGGAGCTGAAAGGGAGAACCAGGTTGTAATACGACCTCCTTAACGCTCTAATAGATTTTTACAAATTGAATATCCTTCAGATCCCTAGACTTCCGGCCCTCGTCGCATACTATTACTAGATTCTCCAAAGACCGAATGGCGGCTGCATTTGTAGCAAGGCCAGAATCAAGGGGATCGTTTTTATTCGGGTCAAAAATCCGAGGTGTCATGAGAAGCCGCAAACTTGAAGAAGCAGGGGATGGCCTGGAGAGAGATGAAGCTGATATAGGAAGATACTAAGTCAGTGGATTGGGCGAGAGAGTGTGTTACTAGACAACAGCATATATGTAGGTAGCTTAATAAACGCACCGGAACCTGAAAGATATCTGACGTTCCTTCTATTAATCTATCGTATGCTCCGATGGCCACTTGATGCCCATTTGATGCCCATTCAACGCAACCACATATGGGATTCGTTCTGTACGGATATGATTTACTAACTTTACAATATATAAATGTCGTAATAAAATCGTATACAGAACATAGATGTCAGTGATTAGTAGGCCCGTAAGCAGGTACATCAGTAGCCAAGGAGGATACATAAAGGATACAGAGGACCATACATTGTAGTAAGGTTCATCCCATTATTGACCTTCGTGTAAATTCTTGTGATTTCAGGTGGCTCTTGCATGTTTTGAAATATAACGTTCCGCTGCATCCGTCTCACAATTGCCGTAGAATAGACTGGGAGCATTAGGCCTTTTGTAGATGTGCTATTCGGTTTTGTTTCCCATGTTGCATTATTGTGTAGATAGTGAGATCAGCTCCTGTATAGATTTGTACGGCGGTGCTTGCACGGCTGTTCTCAGTAAATGTTTTCCGCAACTGTTTCTGTTTTCCAATAACTGCTATATAGAATGATCAATCAAGGCGTGTGAAATTAACAAGACTCTGCGGGTGAAGAAGTTGGCCATCACAGACCAACTCCACTGCGGAGGAATGGCTAGACCTGTCGTGTATTTTACACCAACCAGCGCGGAATTCGCGCCACGTGTTGTGTAGATTTTTCGTGATCGCAGCGGGCTGTGCGATGCGAGGAAGCGGATGGATGCCTGTGTCGGGCTCTGACTAGTCTGGGAGATGCCTGGAAGAGCTATTCAGTGATATCAAGATCCGGTCGTTGAAGTGGAGACAAGGGTTGCTGGGCGTCGGGTAACCAGGTTATCACATCGAATTATGCACAAGTCCCGGATTAGCCAGCACCCGAAGTTAACACAGCCCTTGTAAACATGGACCTTGGCATGGAGATCTACATGAAGATTTACACAACAAGGTAGGATGCCGGCTTTGTGCAGTAGATCCACTTGCCGGCTCCGAATAAACGTGGCACAAGCATTAAAGCTGGTTTATCGAACATTGCTTACGTATTTCTATTTAAATAGGAGGTTAAAAACCACCGGGCAATTCTTAAATCTAGACTGGTTACTCCGAGTGTAGGCTTCTCACTCGAGTATTTGCCTGATTCAATAATTTCCGCCAATATGGAATCTCAACATCAGAGTTACGAT
Organism: Xylaria cubensis; assembly: GCA_022385715.1. Taxonomy (NCBI): domain Eukaryota; kingdom Fungi; phylum Ascomycota; class Sordariomycetes; order Xylariales; family Xylariaceae; genus Xylaria; species Xylaria cubensis. Next base: position 56,304 of record MU279036.1, read on the forward strand.
CTCACAGAGAGGTGGCCTGTTCTTCTCGCAGCATTGGTGACTTTAACCGTTGCGTTCGCATACCCTCAAGCCCTGAAAGCTATACGCATTGCCCAGATCCCTATTATCGGTGCAGAATTAGGAGGTGTGACCAAGCGGAGGCAAGCGTATATCATATCAGCGCGGAAACTGTACAATGATGGCTATCACAAGGTATTTCTTCTTTCCAAAGCTCAGAATTAAGCTCTAACGCCCCATCGTAGTTTAAGAACGGGATCTTTCGAATTACGACACCGCGAGGTAAGCCTTTCAAATCAGTACAACTGAGAAAGTTGCCAACTATGTCTAGATTCCACTGTTGTAGTTCTAAGCCCCAAATATCTCACCGAGCTCAAAAGACTGCCCGATGACATCGTCAGCATGGATGAGGCCGTTAATGAGGTAAGTAGAATAGATATGTTCGTGTCTTATATTTATGCATTCACTTATTAGTTAGACAATCGAAGCCAGATACACTAAGATCCAATCTACGGTCCCTATCATACCACATACAGTTAAAGCAGAGTTGACGCCTGCTCTGGGTAAGCAGCTAAATCACATATTTCTTATATTAAATTCTCGATTAACATTTCACGATTTTGCTTAGTTCGTCTCAACCCGACCATTGCGCAAGAAGTTCGTGACGCCATGGCGCTTGAGCTTCCGACTTGTGTTGATTGGACCTCCGTGAACATTCACAGCAAGCTCCTAAGAATTGTGGCTATGATTTCCGGTCGTATTTTTATTGGAGCGGAGCTTTGCCGTGACGAAACATATCTTGACTCGGCCATCAACTATACCATCGAGGTCATGACGGCGCAGCGCGCTGTCGTACGAATGCGTCCCTGGCTGCGTCCATTCTTCGCGTCGAGATTACCCGAGATCAAGAAGCTCGAACAGCGGAAAAAGATAGCACGTGAATTCCTTAAGCCCATGATCGATGCTCGAAAGGCGGCTGCAGCCTCGTCCGCAACTGATGGTCCAGATGATATGCTACAATGGCTCATACAGAATCAGCCGAAATTTCCAGACACGCACAGCCAAAATCTGGTCGATGTTCAACTAGGGCTCAGCTTTGCAGCTATCCATACTACGGTACTAGTTGCAACGAACGTGTAAGGCAATCGATAAGGAATAGTTTTATGTCCGAAAGCTGATAATTTCTATAGGTTTTATAGTGCTGCTGCTTTGCCATCGCTCATGCCTGAGCTTCGCCAGGAGATTACGGAAGCCTTAGCCAAAAACGGCGGTGTTTTCACAAGCCAGGCATTGCAGGCTATGACAAAACTAGACAGCTTTCTGAAAGAAACATTAAGGATGTATCCCGCAACAATGGGTAGGTATATAAGTGCGTCGTCACTCACTATGCTCTGCTAACAATATTCTAGCTTCATTCCAGCGGAAGGTCTTGCGTTCATTCACACTTTCCGATGGGCGCGTGATTCCTGCAGGGGTCATTATCGAAGTTCCAGCTACTGCTGTGAGCTCAGACCCAGAGGTTTTTGATAACGCGGATACGTACGACCCACTAAGGTTTCATAAGATGCGCCAGCAGACTAAGGAAACGTCTAACGAGAGCGGTGCGCTGAACCAATTCGTTAGCGTGAGCGCGAATAGTTTGAATTTCGGTTACGGCAGGCATGCTTGCCCAGGACGCTTCTTTGCCGCTAACGAGATTAAGATGATAATTGCGAATGCGTTAATGAAATATGACTTGAAGTTACCTGATGGCGAGACAGAAAGATACCCCAACATGGAATTCGCACACATGGTTAGTGAAAAGCGCATTTCCTAGACGATGTATACTGATTTGTGAAATAGTCTATTCCCGATCCTCATAAACAAATTATGCTTAAAGAGCTGTAGCTAAGGCTTGGTAGCAATTGAATAAGTATACTAGGACGAGAGGGTTGGGTTTCCACCCAAAGGCCTAAGACTGTACCAATATCCGACTCGTTAGTTCGCTATATGAGAGGCGAGCGAGGTGTGTAAACTAGTTTAATCACCAACAAAAGACCTAGGCAGCTGGGAAATTTACTGCACACACTGCCTAGGTCTCCAGCCGAATATATGTTGAATTTTCTTCAGGAGCTAAGAGGCTGATTGGTGGTTGTGAGACAAGTGGCCGGCTCAGAGGAGGTATCTCGCGGCTAAAGTAGGAGAAGGATCTCACCGACCATTCTATCACGACCACTGCTCGAAGTTGGAAAGCGTGGTGAAGTCTAAATAATTCCTCGTGAAGTGCCTACCGCCAAAGACCCCCCTTTATACAGTCCCGCTATGGGTAAAAGATGACCCCACTAGGTATTCTTGGCGCGCTAAACAGCGATGGGAAGTATCTTCTCTTGTGGTACTTTAGTGCAGCAAAACTACGCGCACTACCAAAACATATCTACTTTAACCATTAATAGCACTGCCAAATAAAAATAAAAAAAATAAAAAAAGCAAGATTTATAAGAATTTAAACAAGCAGGTTATATTATTTCTATTTTTAGTAAAGCAGCTCTTGATATTGACTTCGTTTTTAACTTTGAAAATATTCTGCGTAGCTGCAGTAGCCCTATCAGTTTTCTGGCTCGTGCGTTACCTTGCCCCAAATCCTTGCCTAGCGGAAGTACTTGCCAAGCCTTCTTGTTTAGGGGGGTAGGAGAGTAGGGCCGTAGCGCTATGCGCTAGCTAGGGTCCCTTGTTGGTTCTGAAAACTAATCATAATGAAACAAACGGGTCGTAAGGATATAGTCTGGGGCTCTGTATGTGCACACTTCTCTCCGTATTCTTTCCCTTATATAAAAGCAATACCTTCAAGCTAGCTTAATCCAGGAAACGACCAAGCAAAGATGGCATAAGTATGTAAAGAGGAGAAGCAGGCTGTACTAGGTCAGACAAATTTTATAGTTGTCTTTAAAACAGGTGGAGGCGGATCTGTCGGCCGACTACATATAGTATTTGTAGATATAATCTTATTAACTCAAATATCCTGTCGAAGCTTACCACACTCATTATTCGATATAAAGGCCTTCTATGATATTTGTATATTGCCTCGTAAACCGTAGCTGTCTCCGGGTTATAACGCTTATACTTATAGAGAAGGTGCTCCACGTCTTGACGACTAACTTGATAAAGTAGCACCACCTATTAGCGCCTCCTATTCTTGAGAAACGAAAGTTCAACAGCTATCCCTAGTACGTCTGCTGGGTAACCACCCCGCGCCGCTTCATTTTTCCGCGTAGCCGTGATGATTGCCTTTATAGGGAAGTTTTGAAGCTGTCTATAGTTGACAAGTCGGTCCACGATTGTCAACTTAGAGTTGAGTGCTGCATTGAAATGCGGGGTACAGATGAATTTTAGTTGCGCCATTAGACTAATTGGTCCGAACAGGCAACTCCACCTAGAGCATAACCCGACCAAGAGCATACCTGATTGCGGACCGAATTACATGCTCTAGCAAGGTTATCGGTCCGTCCCCGGATTTGCACCGCACAGAAACCCCGGATTACAGCAACCGGGGTCTTGAGCTTACTAAGGTATATAATGGATACAGTAGTTGTACTACTTATAACCTAACCCAGAAGTTCCTTGGTGTAAAGTTTGAGGCATAGAATTCGGAGGCAAAGGGGAGGGGAGGGTTGAAGGAAATTGGCGACTCTATCATCAAAGACAACAACATGAAAGGCTTCAAATATCTTTAACATGATACCGAGAAAGATAGTTCTGCATTGCTTCTGCTCTGTGTATAGGCTCAAAATAGTGGACTATAAAATTTGTTCTTTTGTGAACCGACTGTACGGCCTTTGTGTAAACGACGGTCAGGGGTTCCCACAACTACAGCTCCTCTTTTCTGGGGATTGACAGGTACGCGAGGTCTAGGCGCATTCGACCCATGCTCTCATCCACGATTGATCATTTAACGCGCACATCACGGTATATGCACTAGAACATCAGATCAGAAGCCACTCCAAATGAAGATTTCACACCCCCCAGAAAACAGCAAACAGACTACCTTTTAACATCGTAATATTCAATAAAATAAAAGTTAGGAAAGAATGATAAAAAATAGGACATAATAATTTCGATCTTTACATTCCAATGTATGAGATTTCTAAAGATTAGAAAAAATTATTGAGTAAGTTATCTTGCGTTGAATAAAAGTGCTTCTTAGGGGGTGTGAAATTTTCATTTGGAGTGGCTTCTGATCAGATGACCAAAGCAGCAAGGGCCATTTTGACACATCTTGGCACAATGTAACTACAAGGAACGCAACGCCTGCAAACACAATGCACTACCGACCCATAGCGGCCTCATTTCATGGCAAAATTGCCGAAGCATTCTCTAAGCACCGCCGAAGCCAGATACGAACCACCGAAGTTAACTTGAATAGGCAGTTCATTATGGCTCGTTCCACTGAGAAGCGACTGCAAGCCGTAGCAGACAGAATGACACGATCACGTCTTCACCGCAGCATACATCTATTCAGAGCAGAGGGCTCCGGGGGGCCGTTGAGGGCTTTCAGGCTTGGAACAGGTATGATGAATATATAAAGAGCTTCTGCCCTGCTGTGGAGTGTGTGAGCTCGACAGCATCTCCAGGATCGTCCGCTCTGCCCAAGATGCTGAATCTACTTCGCTGCTTGTTGCTGGCTTCTCCAGTAGCTTCTGCTGTCCTTCCAACGGCAGGTAGCTCTCAAGAAGCCTCTAGCGATTTCAGCAAGCGAGGTGTCTTCGGTCCCATTGACACGTCTAACCCGAGTGGCGTCGCCGGTGGTCAAGTTACTTGCGCAGCCCCCCCTGTGAACTCATTCTTCGCTGGGCTCAAGGCTCCGGTACCGTTACTTCTCGCTTCGAAAGTCCATATAAGGCATATGCTAAGTCTTATATAGTTCCCAACAAACACGTGGTGGGCCGGTTATGCTGCCACTCCCGGAAATGCGGTCGTCGCTGGCCCATTTCCATACGAATCGGCTCTGGATGGCACGGGTATTCAGTTCGGTATTAGCAGTAGCCGGCAGTTCGATGGAACGTCTGTCAAGCAGCCTACGCAGATGGACTGGCATGCCGGCTTCTCTGAGCACCAAGGCAGCTTCTCGAATCACAAGGCTACTGCTTTTGATACCCACGGTGTCACGGTTCAGTACTTTCAGGGCAGTTCCACTTTGACAGCTTATCTTGTTCCCGGATCACCTTATATGACATTCGAGTACAAGGGAGCTACTCCACTCTTGACATCGATCAACGGTGGTATCAAATCCTTTAATGGAAACGCACTTAGCACAGGTGCCAGTTGTATGTTTTCTATCGTGGCCGGGCGTTTGAATCAGTAAGCTTACCAAGTGATTGTGTACAGCCAGTGCTACAGGCACAACATTCACCGTCGTCGATAGCACGGGCACGACGTACCTCATCTACTCCCTATCGTCTATTTCACTAGTCGCCACGGCGAAATCGTCTAGTTCTGGCGAGATCCGTGCATCCGGCGCCTTCACTGGCGTGCTCCGTCTGGTGAAGCTGAATGACCCAAGCCACAAGGCCCTTTTGGATCAGCACTACCAGGTCTATCCAACGACAGTCGGACTTGACTATTCATTCACTGATACCACCAGCACTCTCATCTTTAACTATAACACCATTGGCGATGGCAGCCAGCTCCTTATGCTCACTTGGCCGCATCACAGAGTCGCCCTGCAGAGCCCGAATTACCCGGCAACTACTTCGCTAAATTACCTTACTACTAAGGTTCGTAAAGGTCTCCTCAAAGGTGCTGTGTTTGTGATCGCTAACATAAAATATGCAGGGGTGGATGTACCCAATTCTCGGCAACCAATGGAAATTGCAGAACACGCTTTCATCTATCACCTGGAACCCGCCGAGGGCATTGGATTCGTCGTGTAAAGCATCAGTCATCCAGGGACTCCAGTACGAAATCGGACAGCTTAATCCAGCTAATGCTCCAGTTCCTGGTGACTTCTACTATTGGGGAGGTGCTCTTGCTGCTGCGTCCCGCCTGGCACTTATTGCGTATGTTTCCACTTATCCACTACTCTGCACACCGTGATCTCTTGTAAATGAATATTGACGTACGGATTTATCTGTATAGAGACAACCTGGGGCGTCCTGATCTTGTCACACCAGTCATCACCTACCTCAAGACGTCGTTCAATTATTGGTTCCAGTCGTCATCTTCGACACTTCCGGCTTATGAGACGACCTGGGGCGGAATCGTCAACAAGGCTGGCGCCAACAACGTCAATATTGACTTTGGCAATGGCTATTACAATGACCATCATTTCCACTACGGATATTTCCTACACGTCGCCGCCGTGATCGGTAAATTCGACTCGACTTGGCTGAGCCAGCACAAGTCTTACATCAATTACTTCGCGAGGTACGTATCTAGTCTTTCTCTGTCAAAATTCAGGTCACTCATGTTTTCGCGACAATAGAGACATCATCAACCCATCTTCGAGCGACCCTTACTTCCCCGTCACGCGATGTCGCGATTGGTTTGCCGGTCATTCCTGGGCATCTGGAATCGCAAACGGTGCAGGCAGCCGAGACCAGGAGTCTATCGGAGAGGCCGTCAATGGGTACTATGGTGCTCTGCTATGGGCAAGCGTCGCATTGTCGCAGGACTATGTCAATTACGCCAAAATGCTGGTCGCCACTGAGCAGCAAGCTGCACAGATCTACTGGCACTTGTACCCCAGTCAAAGCCAGACTGCGCGCGACAACCCGTACCCTGAGCCCGCTATGCGCAATTTGATTACCATGGGTAATGTAGAAGACTGGCAATCAGGTGCATGGCTGTTCTGGGGAAGCCAAAGAGTCGAGATTGCATCCATCCAGATACTGCCAGTTACGCCAATCAACGAGGTAAGACCACCTATAGGCTCAAACCGCATACTATTAATTTGAAACTGATAATTGTTTTAGGCGATGTATGATACTGAGTGGGTTAATAATGTTTGGTCTTACACGATGCCCGAACTCGTTGACCCGACTATTGGAGACGAATGGTTCGTTCACCCATCCAGCCGTTGTTGACCGAGTGCTATCGCTAACCATCTACTATCACAGGAAAAATGTTATCATTGCCGCCTATTCCAATGCCCATCCACAGACAGCTGCAGCTTGGAGTGCTAACATCACAAGCTGGGGTGAGTATTTCATTTACAATTTGCTACCGCTATTCCGTTTAAATACTGACAACATCAGGCTCTGGAAACACATACACGAATGAACTCTACTTCATCGGCACAAGGCCGAACCCGAGTGGCCAGCCAATCTGCGGTGCTCTTCCCCAGAACCCTTACGGCAACTTCAAACTGCAAGTAGCGTCATCAGGCAACTTCGTCACCGCATCAAGCGCCAACACCAATCTCGTCGCGTCCTCTTCGGGAAGCGCAGCAGTATTCAATAGCGCCTACGTTCCCAACGCTGGCACGCTACAACTCACGAGCACGAACCAGTACGTCACCGCAGATTCATCTGGAAACTATGCCATCTCAGCTTCGCGAGCAACTGCGTCGAGCTGGGAACGTTTCACGATACGTCAGAAAATTGGAGCTGCTAGCGGTGTTTACACCATCAAGGCCTCGAGTAACGGGAAGTTTGTTACCGTTGGTGGCGATGGATCCCTGGTTAACAATGGTGCGACTGAAGCTGCGGGTGCAGGCTTCAAGTTTGTAGCGTCGTAGTAGATGCTTGTATGGCTTGAGGCTTCCAGTATTGTCAAGGACACAGGTTCGTTGACAAAGACACTTCTGTATATAGTTATGTAGCCGTCGCGAAGGTTATTTTAGAGACCTTCGCGCAGCAACAAGTGTCTATTAAATAATACCCCAAGCATAGAGTCCTAACAAATATTGAGTGCATCAACATGTTCCAGTATGGCTAAATCAAAGAGAACAATGCCGCAGTACTCCCGATCTGTCGTATTGGTAAGCGAATATGGGATATCTTGAGGGGAACAACTAGAACAGCCCCGTCTCTTGTGATAAAGCTTAGAGAGAAGTGGAAAATTGCGAGAGACAACCTGTCTCTTTAGCCATTGTCGGTGTGATCGCAACAATATGAGTGGACCATAAAGATCAAAATGTATATAAGCTCGGTTCTCAGGTCTCACTTACTTACGCACGAAGTTCCCTGACGTTAGTGCAAAATATCTTCGTCTCCATCAAGACTCACGAATTTATAAGCCCAAAAAGAACTCCAAACAAACACCGCTCCTGAAGCAACTAATGCAGTAAGGTAAAAGATCGAAGCCTAATACAGCTGTCAATTCTGATAGAATTAATCTATAGTGACACACTCACTGGTTTTCCGCCTAAGGACTGATCGTTTGTGTACAGTGGCGTAATGATGTAGAGGGAAATGCCAACGAGGAACGCTATGACCCCGTATGATAGAAGCATGATAGGTGCTTGCCACGTGAAGACCATGTTCCAGCGGATATGACAACGCACGGGGAGAGGATTGGTCGACTTGCCCTTTTCACTGTCGTTGGTCGAAGCAAAAGAGCCGGCTTCTCCTGGGTAATTCTCCATATGGCAGATCATGGCTAATCTATTTTGGAGGGGTATAGGTGGTAATGAGCTCTTCATGGAGGAGAATATGAACGCCTCTGTCGACGAGGATAGTATGGCGAACAGAGAGAGGACCAAACAGCAATATAATGACGCTGGCCCAAGCTTTAAATACTCTTAGCATTAGCTTCGAGGAAGTGTTATTCGTTAAGGGTAACGGGTAACTCATAGAGACACACCCAATGTTCTTCATCTCGTACATTCCATGAGAAACACCCTATCACTGCACCAGAGAGTAGAGTGCCCGCGACTTGGACAAATTGTAATTTGAATAACTTTCTATCTTGCCAATTGGTCAACGTACGGTGGACTTCTTCTTTGCTTCTGATCATTCGAATCGATTTCTCGACTGATTTGATGGGCAATAGTGTATTCTGGTGGAAGAAACGATAGTAAGGTAGAGTGATAATGTTCATCAGCACGTAGCCCAAAGTGTCCGTTGTGGTATTAAAGCTATCCTATCGATGATCTTTGTTAGTAGGCCTAAGGAAGAGAGTGTCATTACTTGGGGGCATGATACCAACTTTGAAATTTCTATAGGCTGCCATCTCAATAGGGATAACTAGTGCTAAAAAAACCCAGCTAAGTGGAAAGAAATTCTCTGCGACCATGAAAGAGTTGGCCAGCCCTCTCGAAATAGAGACTGGGAAAGGCTGAGGGATCAGCGGGTAACTTCGGCTCCCGGTCGACTCCGCCTGATGACTGCCGGCAGTAGGATTCTGCCTAGGACTAGGTAGGTATGTTATTATTTCCTGCATAGAACGCCCAAGATATACCTATATGCATGCACACGCCGGTGGCAAAAAATACTACAAGCCCCTTGCCCCATGATGAGCACATGAGCAAAGGAGGCGTTGCTGCATTTACAAGGATTGAAAAATGCACAAATTATCATCCAATGATTTATCGAAAATGGTGCTGCAAGCTTGTTTCGTTTATGTTTAGAGAACGATGATACCTAGTTGATGCATGTGTCCTTGAATCTCGATCCCCGTAGAACCCGAGTTTTTGGGGTAGTAGAAATTATCCGTTACTATATGATAAAACAAATACAAACTTCTGCAGCTCTCATGCAAGGTAGGCTGACAGCCACTGTGTCCTAAATTGAAGCTTATGATCACTCGAGGGCTATGTTACGTGAATTCGAAGTTCGCTTGATTACCGGGGCTTCTCTAGCATGCACACAAGCACACAAGATTCTGTTGTCGCAAGTCTTTCTTTCGCGTGGGAATGCGGTTGGAAATCAATGGTTCAAAATGTTACTTAAGCTATATAGACATTTGCAGGGCCTGCAGTGACTGATGTGACGATTGATACAAGTTCTTTATACTCCGTCATCCATCGTCCGTTCACTGTTCCCTAAGGTCTTAAGACATAACCACTGCTCAGAGCCCCAGCTTTGCGTAATAACCTCCCTCTAAACCCAAGGTTGCCCAATCGCAAGTTCGCAAGGTATATGGCATCTCCGGGTGATTGGTTTGGTGCAACTGCGATTACCATATCTTCTTCGCGGTTCAAATACAAGTCCCATGTATCGGCACGGCGCGTACGAGGTCCGACTTTGAATGCCCAATAGTCTTCGGAATCTAGTGATAGACTTAATCAATAACTGGTAGCGACTTTTGTAAGCTTTCATATTGATGACCTACTTGCTTTAACCTTTTTATCTTTCATGATAGTACAAGAGCCGAAAGCTGTATCAAACACTAGTACCCGTTGCGTCAAGCAACGGGAGTGCCATTTGTTGGACTGACTGGAGGTAGACATTGATGAAAGAAGTCGGTGCCTGACGTATGCACCAGCACGTTTCGAAAGTGACTTCAGGGAATAGATATCACGCCGCGAAGATGACTTATCAAACAGACGAAAATGGAAATGTTGAATACGGGGAAAAGCCTTACAGAAAGTGAGGCTGCAGAAGGATCCGGTTGTTTTGGGGGTGGGAAACGTCAGGTGCATGGATAAGGGACATTGACGCAAGTGACGCAGCCAGCTGTTTCGGTGTGCATAAAAACAAAAACAAAATAGTAAAAATAATCGATTCCAAACCCCACGCTCCCTTTTCACCGTGGAGATAGCGACTGGATATGATTGGCTGCGCGACGAAGCAGAGCTGCATGCATTTCGCCTTTCTGTTTTTCTGCCATTAAGGGGCACAGTCAAAAGCTTTTCAATTAAGCCTTAATTTGAATACTACCGTGGTATCCTTCGCTTTAAAAGCCCATGCCGCCATATTGTATAGTTGTCGCTCATTTTGACAAGATGAGTGTGTTATGACGAGGCTCCGCGGCTATCAATATGCAATATATAAGCCAATCTTCAACGTTTTGAAAATGCGGGCAATTTTACACTTCTCACTATCTGTGTTGATAATAATCAAGAACCGAAAAGATCTGTCCGTGAGGCGTGCCCAACCGCTACACATCTCCACTAACGACTAATATGGATGATCACGCGGTCATCCCTTCACCTACTACCCATCCTCACGCTGGTCGTGGACCTTGGGCTCAGAAGATTGCTTTAAGTTTAGGTTCGTTCTCTCTTTCCATCCAATTGTTTTGAAAGCTAAAAAATAGCGGGAAAGATGGAGGGGGGATTCGAGGTTACTGGAGTCTTCTCGTTCTTGGTGAATTGATGAAATTGATTAAAGTCGAGGAAGAAAGTCGACACAGACCAGCCAGATCAAGTTTCCATCCGTACGACGAGCCTCGCAATGTATCACGAATATCCCAAGCACTAGAGACGCCATTCTTGCCTTGCCATTATTTCGATTATGTGGGAGGGACATCAACAGGCGCGTAAGTTGCATCTTCAAAGGTGGTCAAAGCTACACGTACTGATAATGCAATCAGTTTGATTACCATACTTCTGAGCAGATTTCGCATGACTGTTGACGATTGCCTCCAAGAATACGAAACAATGGCAAGCTCAGTGTTTGGGCACCCCAAGCTGATATACAGTATGAAATTCGGCGTAGGTGGCAATAAGTTCCACAGGGCTTCCCTTGAACAAGCCGTCAAGAAAGTCAGTGAGCGGCGAGCGGAACAAAGAACTGAGGACTATTCCGAGTTTCTCTTTCAGACCGAGATAGATACTTGTCGAGGGTAAGCTTCCCGCATCTGAGCCTAAAGCTGGAGGCTTTGAGCTGAACCCCACCTAGTATTGTTCTTGCAATGCGTGTTGGTGACCGTCAGACCAATAGTCAGCCATTTTTATTCAGGTCTTACACTCCTTTCAACGAAGGGAGCCGCCAGCACAAGGCAAGGCACACCGGCGAGCCCAAAAATCATCTTGAAGGTAGTAAAATATCACTTGTAAAGGTTGCGCTCGCAGCAACCGCAGCGCCACTCTACTTCGGTGACTACCGTTGTACTCTTTCCGCAGCCCATATGCAAGCCTCTGAGCGCGCTCCAACTACACTTGGAACCACAATCTCTTCGACACAAAGGCATGCCTCTTCACGTAATTCAACTGCGCGCGGAGTGACAACCTTCTCGAAAAAAAGAAACGACATGATGCCGGCTGACGGAAAATCCGAGTATGAATTTGAAGACGCTGGATTCGGCGCAGTCAACAACCCATGTAACGAATTAGAGAGGGAAATCATGCATCATCATGGACAAGTAGAACCAATTCTAGTGAGCATAGGAACGGCAAGACCACAACCTAGAAAGCAGAGGAATCGCTTGCTACGAGTGATAAGGAAGGCTTTCGATACTGCGGGCGATCCAGAGTTAGTGCATCAGCAGATGCAGAGACCAGATACAGTAGACCGTTATTTTCGTTTTAACGACGAGCAAGGCATTGACGTTGAAATGGATGACTGGAGACCGAAGAATAATGGAGAGCATACTTTGGAGGCTCTGCGGAACGGGTTCCGTGAATGGGTACTCCGAGCCGAAGTTCGAAAAGACCTAATGGGTTGCGCAAAAACTCTCGTAGACTTTCGACGGGCTCGGATGACAACGCCTCGGTGGGAACGATTCGCGTTGGTACGGTCCTTCGAGTGTAGAGTGAACATGTGCCCGAAAGATCGCGATAACAAATGGCTGGACCGGGAAGATTTCAGAAACCATTTGGCACGAGACCATAAACCGGAAGATTACAAAGGCGTCACCATAGACGAGGCGGTCGAGCGTTGCGCACGTGAATGGGAGTATAGAGCGTGATCAAATACACCTAATATAAGATATTTGGGTACAGAACTAAGAATACCCTGCCATGCCAACATCAGTTATAGAAGAGAGCTAGAGTACTAACAGCACTGGCAGATATTTCTCACAGTAACAATTGTTTAAAATGCGGTACAACGCGTCATAGTTATTGTCGTTATCTTTAAGAAAAGTAATTGCTTCAAGCTGGCATATAGGGATAATGGTGTTTATGCCGAGTCGAGAGGAAATAGGGCTTCACAGAAGGAACAGAGGTTGCGCAGGTAACACGGCTACATGAGGCTGGTGTTCATTGGACCTAATAGTCGAAGCGTCAAACTAATTATGGCATCCATACTATCGTACTTGTAATGGCAAAAGTGGATGCGTGATATAAAGTTGCGAGAGATGTATTAAGGGATCACCAGTGGCCTCGGTGCTGCAATAAGTCGATAGGTGTCTTCATACTGGGTGTTCAACATTACATAGCTGAATAGATAGGTAGGTTAGCTAGTTTAGCTCATGTAAGGTAAAGTGACCCCCAAATTATATTTATGCATACCTGCATATCGACCGGATACAGCTTGTCAACTTATCTGGTGGCAGTAGGGTTCTTGTCTAATTGGTCTGTCAGGTCGCCGATATGGTCAGCAATGTTACATGACGCTAATTATCTATAATGGCTTACTGATCCATCCTCACAAGAACACCCTTAACATTGGGCTCCGGAGATTGAGAAACAATAACCTCATTCATTAGCCTGCCGGAATCGAATTTCCCCTCATATCTTTCTCACCTAGTCCTTGTCGATATAAATAACACTATGAATATAGCTACGGTTTTTCCTGCAATAACGTGTAGAATATAGAGTCCCTACTTGAATATAGACCATGTCGAAATAGTAAGGTAAAAGATTCGAACTCGACATAAGAGAGTTGCTTTTTGACCGCCCTAGAAAAGTACTCTTTTCGCTGTTGTCTAACTAATAATACCAGTATGTGCTCCTGTGTGCTTACAGCTACAAAGACTAGGTTTTACAAAATGGCACCCTTGAGTTTCAATCGGGTTTACATCCCACGGGGCGTAATGGCACATGACACCAATGACCTTTTTCAAGGGTATACAAGAGAAATTAATTCTCGAAAGATGGGTGCCCAGTCTAAATATGGCACTATAGTCCTGTCGGAAGGGAAGTGCGGAATTCCTACTAAAACACGCCGATCTGATTTACCAACACACCCGCCAGATAGGATACCCAGAATACTGTCTATTGGTAAAGGATCTTGACCTGCGTTGCGGCATTGTCTTTACGCAGGCTTATACTAATCTACAAGGAATGGTCCCTTGTGAGAATGCACAAGAAAAGGACGTCTGCACATGTAATTCACACACCATGATAAACCTACCCAACATCAAGCCTGGACCGGGCGCCTTTCATAGATCGTCGAGTTTCTAGCATCTATAAGCTCCTCCTTGATACTCAACATTCAATAGCAGAGCCAAAAGATGACAATTTGCACGCTTACGAAGTTGGAGGTATGTTGGAATCTCTGCTGTGTTCACTTAACAACGGAGATTCTCGAAGATGTATCCATTTGGCTGTGACTCTAATAACTCTACCAGGTAGGAACCACATCTCACTACTCTCAAACAATACTCTACTTTTGAAAGCAGTGATACAACTATCTATATTATAGTGAATCCATAGATAAGGGTACCGCCAGACTCACGAGCTGCGATGCCACGGCTGTAAACCCTACTCTCAAAATAGACTAGTTAACTCGTGCCCCAGAAGAAGACTTAAGTGGAAAGAAAAATTACTTTCTCCTTCTCTTTAGATCTATTCAAGAACGAGGTGAGGCAGTTTCCTTTTATGTCTTGTGACATTTACAAAGTAGAAGTCACCCACCTACCTGCCAGAGATCAAGGGTCGATGAGTTCACCCAGGTGTTCGATACCTAAACCTCCTGTCGTATTACTTCGTCAGTATCAAGGTGCCTGTAGATACAATCCCACACGCCAGATATCACCATTCCGGGCCTCGCTGGTGTTTCTCTCTCATCATCCCTGTCGCCTCAGATATGCATACCGGCGTCTAGACCACCCGTATCTTTCTCCAAAAATATATAGGCCTAACATTGCGAAGCCTCCCATCTTCGTATCTATCGTCATGGCGGCAGCCGTAATGGGTACCGGGATATTCCGCGCATCTCTACTAGAGCGCATCCATCTTACATCAGCAAATCGAAACGTCTGTTCCATGATGCTGTTCCTCGAATATCAGGGCGAATCAGGCCTCATATATCGGGAAATCATCAGGTAGCTGTGGTTTGGCTGCCCAGCTGGTAAGACGAATGTCGTCAAAGCATTCGAGGGGAGGAAGAAGAAGCACTTGAGGATCGAACACTAAGTTGCAGCCACATACATCCATCAATGCGATATTTCACATAGTCCCATTATCTCGGGCACGGGTCGTGGACCAATACAACTCCTGGATTCTACACGTGCAAACATCCCATATAATGAATTAGGTTATATTACAAGCACTCTTAGACTATGTCAAGTTGTTACAGGTAAACTACTTTCATATGTATAAGATACTATGTATTTTCTCAGCTACGCTTAAAGAGCAGAAATAAGAAAACAGCACTAAAGAATCCCTTCGCTTTGCTTCGGTCATTCTATTCATTAAGACAATAGGCATTTTAAGGCTACGTGCAAGCTTAGTAGATGGGGAGCGACAACGTAAGCAGATGTTGCATCAATTAAGGGGTACGTTGCATGAAGGACGGTCTGGTTTTGCATGAAATCTTCAGCCGCGGTTGTCGATTGGCACTTTTTGTCATGGTTGCGCCCTGTTGGCCACTATGTTAATAAATCAAATCCGGCAATGTGTAGGACTGGACATTCAGAGCTCCGTCGTAAGTACGTGACCACCTCTATGTACGCCACTACGACCAGGTCGTCCTACGCCAGTGGCTATAGCATGATACTTTCCCGCCACTTCAACAGCCATAACATACGCATGAATTACTTTTTGGCGCCTCGCGTCAACTAAAGCCATGTCTTCTGAGGATATATAGAAAATGAAACGTTTAAGCCGCCTAGTTTAGTTGCGTTATGGAAAATTTTAAGTACATAACCTATCTTGAATGATTATAGGTACAAACCTTTGTGTATAAGCTCTAAATTTAGAGCATAGCTTCTGCTAAGGTACTCAGACTGTGGCTTTAAAACCGTGACATATTAGGTTCTACATAAATTACAGTATATGTTATACGTTTCATGGCTTAACTCACTATCATAATGTACATGGCAATTTGTACCGCTATAACTATAATATAGGCCACGTTGGTCATCGTAGAAAGACTAGTGATCTAGGGTATACGATATTATAATAGTCTACTAGGCGTCAAGGAGGTCGTACAGTTTAGTCCTCCCTTTCAGCCCTGACGAGTATACGAGAGCTTTGCTCTCACTCGCTTGGCCTTACCTGTTCAGGTTCGCACTACTGTTATCGCGATCGGGAGAACACGAAAGGTAATATGCGTAGCTGAATATGAGATTGGCCGCTTTGTTATTTATATAATATCAGCGGCTCTCACCCGTGGGTTTCAGATAGATGCAATTCTAGGATCTTGGGCTAGTCGTTGTAATATTCACCTCCTGCGTCACACCTCAGTATCCATAGATTTCTGAGCTCTCAAAATACTGTTGTACTTACTAATTAGTCCTCTGCTGGCTAGCTCGACCATATAAACGGGTACATCTACCTTTCCGAATCATCACCAGTGCCTTGGATGACATGTACACAGACCTGATCATGGATCAGTGCGGTACAGGCAGTACATCGAAACCAATCTGCTCCGACACCGAGAAGCGTGAGATGACGGAAGAAAGAGAGAAACAGATACATGGAGAAATGCGAGAGTTGTTAAAGGAATGGATCGAGTTAACGGAACCGGAGAATGTTCAGGGAGGAGTCAGCCTTACAGAGCAAAATGCAGGTAAAATGTTTCGTAACGTAGCTGACCTAAAGGGGAAAAAACGCCTTTTTGTATGCTGTGATGGCACTTTGCAGAATGCTGTCGGTACGACAAAGCCCATGTCCAACGTTGCAAGACTTGCGAGAAGCATATATCGAATCGGCGACGATGCCTTCGACTGTGGTACACTGGGCGGAGTTCCACAGCTTGCGTACTACTCAAGTGGAATCGGTAGTAACTCGATTGTGGGAATAGATAGAGCGGTGGCCGCAATAACTGGAAAGGGTGTGTAGTCGACTTTTACTACTCCTATATAACCCAGGTGGCGCTGACCAGATGATAGGATTCACCAGCACTGTCCTAAATGCGTACTGTTTTATCAGTAACAACTATAACGGGAGCTCGCTGAGAGACGACATTATTCTCGTCGGTTATTCGCGTGGTGCATTTGCTATGCGATGCCTAGCCCAATTCATCAGCGACGTAGGCTTACTTCGACGCGGCGGACTGCCGCACCTTGGAATGTTCTGGGAACTCTGGTTGACCGATAGGAAATCGCCGAGCGAGGATCAACCAAAGTGGAAAACAAAAGTAGAAGAGCTTCATTTTCTTTTCTTCAGAGATGCCAAGATTAAAGTACTCGCTGAATGGGATCCTGTCAAATCGTTAATCTGGCCATCGCTTCAAGGTAAGGGGCAGCTGACGGGTATGACCAAGATCGTTCCGAAGAAAGTTGAAAATGCATTCGTTGCGATTTCTTTACATGAGAAGAGGTGGAGTTACAGACCAGTTGTGTGGGAACAACAACTTCAGGAGGGCCAGAAGGTACGCCAATGCCTATTCCTTGGCAGCCATAGCGATATTGGAGGAGGTAATATCGATGCTGGCCTCTCAACTATATCACTGTACTGGATGGTTGCAAGAATCAAGAAAGCTTGTGGTGCGCGGTTTGACAAAAGAATGTTATCGCAATTTGTCATTCCAGAAAGAGTTCGTATAATGCCCCGAATTACACGGCCGATGGGCGGAACCGAAATCTGCCTAACCACACAAGCGCTTTCGGAAGGTAATTTATCTTATTAATGAATCACTTTTATATAGTCAACGCTAAGATAAAGCAGGAAATGTAAGCAAGTCGTCTTGGCTGTGGCAATTGCCACGCTTCATCTTTCTTGGACTATGCTTCAATGGAGATCGAAGCGATTTGAAGTCAACTGCAAAGCGGGGGATTCAACAAGAGGAGGCTCAGCGAGATGGAGCTGAGCGACGGAGTGAATATTCGAAATGTAAACTTGAGATTCATAAATCGGTCAATTTGGTCATACAGAAATGGGGCAGTGCTAAAGCACCCTACACCCTGGAAGGATTTACCTATGAAGGGGTACGCGGATGGAAGTCAGAAGAAGGTACATATCTTGAAGAGGCAAAGTTGAAGTCAGAAGAGCTGGAACTGGCGCGTGCGTGGAGGGAAGTGGCTGAGAATGCTCAGACCTCGATGGAATATCTCAGAAAAGAGAAACAAAAGGAAGAGAAACGAAAAGGGAAGACGGTCACTAACAACGCTGGGATTCGGGAACAACAACTACCAGAGGATCAGGGGGAAAGGGAGACTGATAAAGATTTTGATAGAATCAAAGACTGGAAAAGATGGCGAGGTGCTATAAACCGTAAAGAGGCAATGGACCTAAAGAAAGCTCTTATTGGACACTTGGGGGATTCCCTCGAGAACGAATTAGGGGAGAGATCAGAAGACGAGCCGGAAGATGAGCCAGAGGAGGAGGCGGAGGAGGAGGAGGAGACTAGCCCTATGTCCCCGGGATGATACTCGTCGAAAGGGTCATTAACTTCTTTATCGCCTGTTGTAGCCCACTCGTACTAATACCTACTCACTATAATACGATTGAAACTTGATGCCCTCGTGGTGACAGGAGGTTTTAGTCATAAACAACCCTCGGAGAACAGAGGTACCGGGTATGGGCCCATGGCCCAAGCATATAGGATTAATTAGGCAGATTCCTGCTATATGAAATCCGCTTCGTCTAATATCATCGTGATTGACGCACGCTGGCCTATCCCATTTCGAATTAGGTACGCAAATCAACACTCGATTCTGGTCAGGGCGTTCTCACCGGACCTAGCCTCTCACCTACCTTGAGAGCAGAACAAAAGAAGAAGAATGACAGAAAGATATGCCCTATCTTGGCCAAGAAGATCGCCTCTTCAATTCTGTCGCATGTACCGAGAGATTGGAACCTATATCCGAGACTCCAATGCACCGAAGCTCCGAGACTTGAGATCTACATATCACGTATAACCAGGCGACCAGCTACTCGTGGGTTGCATGATCATCTGAGACATATATACGAGAGCGAGAAGGCAGAAGTAGGCGAGGTATGCAATCAAGAGCGAGGCTTATTAGACATGGAGGGTATAGATCGCCCGCATGGTTGAATAGGGAACTGGACACAGAAGATCATTGCGATTCTAATAGCCTTTCTAGCCCTCAATAGCAGTTCCTATTGCATAAGCAACCAAATTCGGTGACTGAATACCGGTACTTCGTACTGGGGTATGGTATCCCAGGACTTGCGTCGCACCCGGAGTCCGATGCAGCCCACTTCAAATAGTAGTTAGAAGGTAAGACCTACAGGTAGGCTTAGATGAACGTCATTTGATACTTAAGAATTAGCACGCTGACTTCGCTCCCTACCGAGGAGCGAGGTTACAACCTGCAATCTATGCTCGGCTTGGATACAATGAATTCAAATTGCAACTGGCAAAGGAGAGGGCGGGAAAGCTTAAAATCAAAATCGCAGTACCTAATGCATTGGAAAACACCTAGTAAATGAAGAAAGAAAATTTGAAGTAAAGGGAAAGGAAGGGGACATACTCCAAGCCGAGGAGGGCCGTACCTCGTATTGCGGTGAATGGAAATCTCTAAAAATATTCATAAAACAACGTCACCTCGATTCATCTTCACAACAGCCGACGTCGCACAGAAAAATATATGCTTGTCGGGTTGGGGCATAAGCCTTCCTTCCGCTCTACTAAGCCCCCAAACCAATTACAATGAATTAAGCCTGCAAAATGTTGCGATAGGTCAAATAACGAAACAGCAGGTACAAGATATGTTCACTTTGAAATTGTAGATAAATCACCAGAAATGCCATGCATTCCATCTCACGTGCTATCATCGTCCTAGAATTATTATTAAGTAGAAGACGCGACAGATCCGACGATAATGTGGCTGGTGTATAGCTTTGTAGGTTCTGATAATAGTCTGGCGAACTAGTATTTACTAGCAGTTCGAGTAAAAACAACTGCAACCAAAAGGGCTGTATAGTTTAAATAAAATTGGGTGCGCTTATGTAGGACTTCAATGATGTAGTAGAACAAAGACATGAAAGATTTGCGATTGATTGGGTACCCCTAATAAGGATCACCAGGACCCCACGATCCTCTCACTGTAAGCTCCCCTATTGCGACGACATGTGGCCTGACAGAACTCAAAGTGGAAAGTAGATGCACTGAACAACGCAGCTCAAACGAGTCCTGTGAAGATGACTAGAACGCTCGCTTCGTGTAGAGACGATGATCCGGGTGGTCAAGGTGATGAAGACGATATCGTCTAGCTATATAAAGTCGTCGAGAGTCACCTCAGTTTCTCAAGGCATTGGCATCAACCGTCTCGGCTCGAGCAGTTAAACGGATAACAGAAATCTCGGATACAAAGACACAAGAACTCAACATGAAGGCGAGCTTGACATTTGCCGCATGCCTCGCGCTTGCTGGTCGCGCTCTGAGCGCCGCCTCTTTCGCCGGCTCGAACCTGTACTATGCTGCGGGATTGAGCACTGATCAGCAAGACTACCTGTTCAAGAACTTGAAAGCATCCGGGATCAAAGTTCTTCGCGTCTGGCTCGATGGTTCGTGGTCCTGCCAGTACGCCCCAATCATACATCTAACAGATCCTCAGGGCAAAGCGAGGAGCAGAAGGGGACGAAAATCAGCACTTTCCCGAGCCTGGAGGGAACCTCGCCAGGCTCCTATAACGATGAGGTCCTCACCAAGCTCGACGATCTGATGCATCGCGCAGCCACGCAGTACGGCATCAAGCTCATGATTTCGATGCACAGCTACAACGCGCTGAAGGCGAACAACGACTATTACGGCAAGTATTGGGGCACGGGCGACTTCTACACCAACAGCGACGCCATCAGTGCCTTTAAGAAACGTATCAATCACATCATGTCCCACAAGAACCCCAACAATGGGAAGACGTGGGCCCAAAGCTCCGAGTACATCTTTGCTTTCGAGGCGCAGAACGAGGCGGACCAACCGAATGTAAGCCCTTTCATGTCCTGTATTGGAACTCTACGATGTTACTCATACTGACGTGATGCTAATAGACACACCCCGACACTACGGCAACATGGCAATGCACGATGGCCAAGACCATCAAGGATAACCTAGCCGGGAACGGCAACATCCTCTCCATCACAGGAGGCGGAGGCTGGGTCGACGCATCGCTGCCCAAGGCCCTCTTCTCCTGCGACGCGCTCGACGTCCTCGCGATCCACGCGTACGGGAACGGAGATCTGACCGTGGACAAGCTGTCGCCCTACGTCAAGATGGCCAAGGACTCAGGCAAGAAGCTGATCATGCAGGAATGGGGAGCGTGCTACTTCGCCACAAGCGAAAACCAGAAATGTGACAAGGGCAGCCCCGCGAGCAACCGTGATGCGAACATCAAGACCTGGGCCGACAACATCAGCAAGGCTGGGATCCCGTGGATGTATTGGCAGATACTCCCGAATGAGGATCCACACTATGGTAGCGACTTTGAGGTTGGCATCGATGGGGTGAACTGGAACACGTTGAAGTCGGTGGCTGCCGGTACCTCCAAGTATACTGCACAGTTCGACTTTAGCAAGTGGCTCCTTTAGGTGTGCCTCAGTATATATACGGGGAGTTATGTCGGTCATTCGTTACCTGTACCTAGTATCTATGTCACTCGTTATTGCGGAATTTTTGGGGAAAAATATCGCTAAGTAGACCAAGGAAAGATTTATTCCAGAATTATAGAATTTTGACTAATTCATCAGTCGTATGTAGAGTACAGTGAGGCTAAGGGTTGAGATTTTGCTATTGTAGTGGTAATGTAGAAAATACCATCTAATCAGCTGTCTACCTGGGTGTAAATGGAGTCATTGCACGGAGACGAACATGAGACTATCAATATAGCGGATAGTTATAGAAAATGAACTACTATTTAGAAGATGCGTTGTCGGGAGGACGGTTGGCAGTAAATTGAAAGAGATATGTATGGTGAGATAGATGATGTAATTTCACGAGGCTAACTCGAATATTGATATTCCCCCAAGGTAGATTTGGTAGTATTCAGAGCTAAAATCTAGAATAAAAGAGCAGCATACGATGGGAGGGAACATGTTTGCAAAGTATCTAGCCAAACCAAGTATTGCCAGGCTGAGCTCCATTGAACTATCGACGAGTAACAAACCCAATCAACTCCTATACGAGAACCTTCTGGTATGCGATCCGGAACGCCGCCCACCGTGATCAAAAAGTGACCATTTTGTATGATAATACAGAACGAGAGTATTAACAAAGTCTGAAGAAGCGTTTTACTTCTTGGACTTCTTTTTGCTTTTCTTCTCGGTATCATCATCAGTATGCTTTCGCTTCTTCTTTGATGACTCGTCGGCTTCCGCGGCAGCAGCAGCAGCGGCTTTGGCTTCCTCTTTCTTCATCTTCTTGATGTCTTTCTTGCTGATGACCTGCGGGGAACCATCGGAGCCTAGCTTAACGTCGCCTCGTTCAAACTTGCGCTTGAACTTCTTGACTGAGATGCCAGCCTCTTCTGCTAAGCGAGCATAGTCTGCCTCGGAAAGTTTGGCTGGGGTGGCAGGGGCGGATTGCTCCTTCTTGCTTGATCGCTTTTCCTCTTTCGCGGCTTTACGTGTCTCCTTTTCTTTCTTTGCCTTGCGAGTTCCTGCTCGTTCGTTAGCAAATGTGAGATTTATCAGAAGCTTCGCCTTTTCCGGCAGTTTCTTAACTGGGACTGAGACGGGAAGGATGTGGTGACTTTACCATTTTCTGTGCCATTCATTTCGGTATCTGAATCTTCCTCCTCCGATTCTTCCTCACTATCACCATCTGCCATTGGCGTGTCTTCCACTTCCTGTATTAAAGGTTTTGAAGGGGTCTTCTTTGATACTGAGGCAGGTGCATCGGCATCGGCATTGTAGTTACGCTTGGGTTTTACTTCGAACTTCGAGGGAGTGGCACCGACAGGCGCGATCTTGGCGCCTTTAGAAATGAGAGGCTTGCCTTCCAACCTACGTAGCTTGTCCTCAAGGTTGGCACGCAGTCTGATACCCATATCCGCTCTCTCGTCATCGTCAATCATGATATCAGCCCCGTCAACACCTTCATTACTGAGATCCGAGAGTGCATCCACACGAAGGCACAAAGCAGCCTTGGCAGAAAGCATACGGGCAATCTTGCCCTTGTTTCTACCAGTAGCCTGACCAACCAGTGAGGAGTGATATATCAGACCATACTTGGGTGTATCGTGCTTTGTCTTAAGAGCTCGGAAAAGAGCCTTCTCGGCACCTAGGATTTGTATGGTGCTACCAGGACTCTTGGCAAGCTTCATGAGAGAACCAGTGTGGGCGATGAGACGAGCACCAACAAGCTCGCCAAGGATCTCAGTCGTGTTAGGAGCAAGAGCCTTCATGCGGGATGTCAGGTATTGTGAGAGCTGTTGTCGGTACTCGGTAAAGCTGATGACCTGTTCAGCCAGGAGCTTGATGTTCTCCAGGTCGATTTCACCAATCTCAGTACCCATACTAACTTCGGCAGCGGCCTTAATCCGGACCTCTAAGTCCTCAGGCAGAATCTCTGAGAGGTCTGTGTTGGCAGCGTTTTCACGGATGCCCATGTGCTGGATCACGCGAGCATAGGCCAGGTTATCATTGAGAATTCGGTCCATCTCAGGGAAATGCCAGCCGTACCACTCCTTAACTCTCATGGCATAGTTGTTCAGCTCCTTGTCGAGATCATCCAGAAGTTTAATAGCCTGGACGATCATAACGTCGACCTTGTCGGGAGAGAACTTCAACTTGTGACGGGAGATGGAATGAGACAGCGCCAAGGCCATGTTGCCAAGATAGTCGGGATCGAGCTCAGGAAATAACTCGGGGAGGTATGTCTTGACAGCTCGGAATAGATCATTGGTTGAAGAATCGGAAACGGGCGTGATCTGGAGTTCGGGGAGGACGTTAATCGCAGCACCGAGCTTCGGATCCGCCACGGCAAGGGATGCCTTTCTCTCTTCCTTTATGTCGTCAAGAAGTTGTTGCAGCAGAGGAGTAACCTTTCCCTCGGTCAAAGAACTGTATTCGCCAAGTGCCTGAGCCGAGTCCTCGAACTTGACCATCTTCTTGAGTGATAGCCTAACCAGTACCTCCTTATTAGTACCCGTTAGGTAGGATGAGGTCGCGTGTTTATGGCAGGACTTACATAGAATTGATGGCCTCGGCGCTGGAGAGCTGTTCGGCGATGTCATCGCGGGACAGGAGCTTCTTGTCCTTGGCCTTGAACAGACCGTAGCTATTGTCACGTTAGCCGTGTCTCATAACTTGTAGCTTCGACAGAGCTCACCCCGCAGGCGTTTCGGCGAGAACGAAGAGAGGCATAACTGCAGGATATTGTCAATGTCGTTCCTTGTCCCTGCGCAGCTTCCCTTGTGGTGGGAGAGGATGGTGGTTCGCCAATTGGAAGTATTGCGACCGGAAAACAGCTGGGATGAAAAGCTTCCTGCGAACGAACTCTTTTTTGGTTGAGGAAAGAAAATTTCGGATCTGATTGGAGTGAGGCTAGTGAAGCTTGATAAGAGTGGGGCACGTGTGGCTGGTGCCATCCCCACCAACCATGAACTCTCAATCGCGTACCTAGTCTGAAATGGGTAAGATACTGTTTTCAAGCCATTGATTGGGACCAATAAAATGTATATTTATGTGTAAGTTTTGCATACATAGAGTAGAACTGCAAGTAGTAGTAAGGAAACGGCTCTTAAAGAACTTGAATGTACCTATATGATACGAACAGTTTCCATAGAGAAGCAACTCTTTACGGGGCCCCTGGGGTGTTCGGACTAAGGAAAACCTAACTTTGATACAATTACCGGTAAAAACCTGTATAAATATCATAACTTTGACCTTAATACGACCCAATATCTCCAAACAATATCTGGTTCACGCTACTAGCGTCCATTTTTACCTTATGAATGCCTTGCCGAGCAAATATCGTTTCTCGTGGACGGGAAGGACCCGGCATCATCCCTCTTGATGACATATCTTTCAAACCGGCTCTCAAGCCCTGGCTGCTAAATTTTCCTGTTGGGCGACCAAACCGATGGTCATATCACTGAAGTCTCCAATAATGGAATCTTACCTTTAACCTAACATGATTGTCCAGAAGTAAAGAAACATAAGGCACAACAAGGACCACTTTCAACTCAGATGAGTCGACTATATGCAAGACCACAGTGAGGAACTGCGGAAAAACCCCGAGAATATGAGAAGGGTATAGCACAAGAAGACGAGAGATGTAAGAAATAATTGAAGAAGTGTATCTATCATAATACCTAGCTTTTCCGCCAGGTGAAGAACCAACAATTCCCTAGGTCCTCCAAAACGTTAATTGGCGGTGCAATTGCTTGGGATGCGTTCGGATTGAACTAGTGCTAAATTAGGTAAGGTTCCCAAGGTGGGTGGCGTGTGCTCTTGGGCCCACCAGGCAGCTCAAATGCTAGGCCATCATACAGCCGCCGCTCAGCGTATCATACTGGATCCGCTGTAGGTGTTGATGCAGCAGGCATCGAGATATTATTCGCATCAAATACCGATATTCCCTTCACCTCATCACTCACATAGTATCTAAACCGAGAAGATGGAGGGCCTATTTTTCAATGTGAACAACGGGTGCGTATACCAATTGTTACGCTCTCATGGCCCTCAAGTTGATATCATGCTAATGCTGAATCCATAGCTACATCGAGGGCATCGTTCGGGGATATCGAAATGGCCTTCTCACCGGCTCCAACTACACCAACCTGACGCAGTGCGAGACCATCGACGGTCAGTGGTCCTCCAGCCTAGATGAAACCGCGAAATAGCCCTCTGACTTGAACAGATCTGAAGCTGCAGCTCGGCCCTGCTTATGGCGACTTCCTTGCCTCTCTGCCGCCGAACCCGTCCACCTCGAGTCTCGCCGCCAAGACAACCGACAAGCTGGTCTCCGAGTTCAGGTACGTGCGGTCGAATGCGGTCGGATCGCTGGCGCAGTTCCTGGATTACCTCACGTACGGCTACATGATCGATAACGTGGCGCTGCTCATCACCGGCACACTGCACGAGCGAGACACCCGCGAGCTGCTGGAGAGATGTCATCCCCTTGGTTGGTTCGAGACCATGCCCGTCCTCTGCGTTGCGACGAACATCGAGGAACTCTACAACAGCGTCCTGATAGAGACACCGCTGGCCCCGTACTTCAAGGGCAGTCTGAGCCACCAGGACCTCGATGAGCTGAACATTGAGATTGTGCGCAATACCTTATACAAGAACTACCTCGAGGACTTCCACAATTTCGTCAACACCCACCCGGATATGGCTGGCACGCCCACTGCGGAAGTTATGAGCGAGATCTTGGAGTTTGAAGCGGACAGACGGGCTATCAACATCACACTCAACTCGTTCGGCACCGAGCTCAGCAAGACAGACCGTAAGAAGCTATACCCCAGCTTTGGCCGACTATACCCAGAAGGCACCCTGATGCTGTCTCGGGCCGACGACTTCGAGGGTGTACGACTGGCAGTGGATGGCGTATCGGACTACAAGAACTTTTTTGATGCTGCAGGGCTAGGTGGTGGTCCCTCGGGACCCGGTAACATGGCCGGTGGCTCCGGTGGCAACGGGAGGAGTCTGGAAGATATGTTCTATCAAAAGGAAATGGAGATTTCGAAGAATGCCTTCACGAGGCAATTCACGTATGCTATTGTATACGCCTGGGTGAAACTAAGAGAGCAGGTGAGCAGTCCAGTAACTGAATGTTCTCTACATCGATCTATGAGCTAACTCATTCTTAGGAAATCCGCAATATCACGTGGATTGCCGAGTGCATAGCACAGAACCAGAAAGAGAGGATCGGTAACTACATCAGCGTATTCTGATGGAGATGGTGGACATTTATAAATCAGATTTTGCTTTTTCATCGTTTGGCATTGTTTCTTTTTCTTTTACCACTGTAGTACTAATGCAAGAGGATACCATATGGATGAAGTGAAAGTGCGAAGATCCAAACAAGAACCCTCACCCAATGGCGCCCACCATGGCGATCGTAGTAGATATTGGCGTGGATGGACATGTGGCGGATCCTCCCAAGCCCTGGCGTTGTTGTATATTACATAGCAGACAGCATTTGCAGGTACATGCTTCTTGGAACCACCTATCATACATTCGGCCTCCTTTCTATATCTACAAGGTGATCTGGCCCTTATAAGTAGCTTCGGTCAGGCCCAGCGTCTCAATCATGTGCTGCCACCGAGCACTACCTCTCTCCTTCCGTTCCATGTAAGCCATGAGCCTCTGGCGCTTGTGAACCATCAATCTTAAATCCCGCTTTCCAACCTTATCTTTATACCCCCTACCCTTCTCCAATTCGTTCGCCAAGGCTCGGATCTTGGCCGTCAGGATAGCAATCTGCACCTCGCTGCTACCGGTGTCGGGCCCTCCACGCACCGGCCGCTCTACATCCTGCTGACCCCTCGACAGAGGCTTGGGCGGGAGCGTCAGATCGGTCTCATGACGACCGAAGGTCTCGATGCATCTCCGGATGTTGGCATGGCGCCTATCTTTCGAGGAGCCCTTCTCCAAGTCCACGATGCGCTGTATCGCCTCGACAGCCGTCGTGTGCATGGTCTCGTGTTCATGAGTCTTCTTCTCTAATTCCTCGGGGTTTTGGATGGTAAATTCTGATTCCATGGGCTTCGTCAGGGCGTAGGCGTTCTCGACGGCCGCGTCGAACTCGCTCTTGGAGACTAGGTTGTTGAGGATGTGAGGTGATATAGGGAGAGGATGCGGCTCTTCTATGGGGTTCCCGTCTTCGTCGACGCGCGGCTTCGAGAGCGGCGCCTGGCCCGCAGAGTCGAAGGACTCGACGAAAGGAGTTGTGATCCCCCGGACGGGGTCGCCCAGTGCCTCTTGTCGGGCAGCTTCGATCTCTCTCACACGCTCCAGATGCGCGTTCTTGCGCTGTTGCATCTGGGCCCATCGGTAGGGATCTTGCTTTGCCAGACGTCGCTTCTCCTTTTGCGACAATGAGGCGGTTTGGGTTATGGGGAGGAAGGCCGGCGTGGGCGGCTTAGTCGCAGGACGGAGACATACTTTTATTTTCCAATTAGCTCAGTCAAACGGTATTGGAAACCTGCGACTTACATGAGAATGTATTTAGGCGTTGCACGCCTGGTATTCGGGGCGGCATGGTGTGTATAATTTGACGATTAACTGCTTCACCGAGCCAACACCGTCAATCGTCAATATCTCAACTTTTTCAGCAGCGAGACATTGCCAGAGCTGATCCACAACGGACTGCAGGGCCGGCTCCACCGCCGATGGCTGAATCACTTATCCAGGTAAAATCTATGCTCCGGTTTCCGACTTGAAAAGGGGTCTATTTAGGATATTCATCCGTCTACCTGGCCGGGTATTATCCACCCCACCATTGGTGGGCTACCTTATCTAATCAGTAGGCTCGGGCGTAGATTCGCTTACCCTAGGCCGAATCAACCCACCAGAATTCGAAGCCCCAAAATTCCTGGCGAATATTGCAGGCATCGCGAACTTTTCTCTCTTCGCACATCACGAAGTTCGCGCTCAACGTAAAGCAATCGCCTCACTTTCCTCCCCCCCTCCCACGCGCAACTACAATTCAAGATGGCGCCCGCGAACCTTCCCGCCTGCATGGCGGCCACATCTCAGGACATTGAGACGCTCCTGGCGGCTCAGTCCCATCTCGGTTCCAAGAACCTGCAGGTTCACATGGAGCCTTACCTCTGGAAGACCCGTGCTGATGGAGTCAATGTGATCAACATTGGCAAGACCTGGTAATTATCGCCTTGTTGTCTACGAGCTTCTGCGCAAGCTGCGAGCCTCGCTAATCACCACGACTTCGTGGTCAACAGGGAGAAGATTGTCCTCGCGGCCCGCATCATCGCCGCTGTCGACAACCCCGCCGACATCTGTGTCATCTCCGCCCGTCCCTACGGCCAGCGTGCTGTCCTCAAGTTCGCCGCCCATACCGGTGCCGTTGCCATTGCCGGTCGTTTCACTCCCGGTTCATTCACCAACTACATCACCCGCTCGTTCAAGGAGCCCCGTCTGATCATCGTCACCGACCCCCGCACCGACGCCCAGGCCATCAAGGAGGCCTCATACGTCAACATCCCCGTCATTGCCCTCTGCGACACCGACTCACCCACCGAGTTCGTCGACGTTGCCATCCCCACCAACAACAAGGGTCGACACGCTATTGGCGCTGTCTGGTGGATGCTCGCCCGTGAGGTCCTCCGTATCCGTGGCACTATCCCTAGCCGCGAGAACGTCTGGGACGTCATGGTAGATCTGTACTTCTGTACGTGAACACTCCAATTGATTTTGCTTTGTGGTGCTCGAACTAACACTGGCTGCAGACCGTGATCCTGAGGCCGAGGCTGAGGAGAAGGTCGAGGAGGAGAAGGTCCCCGGTGCTGAGGAGGTTGGCACCGCCGCCATTGAGGCTGGCACCTTCGCCGGCACTGGCGACTGGGAGGCTGCTCCTGCTGGCTTCTCTGGTGCTCAGGGTGGCTGGGACGGCGCTACTGATGAGTGGGCTGGTGCTGTTGCTGCCGGTGGCGCTGCTGCTGCCCCTACCGGTGAGTGGGGTGCTACGGAAACTAAGGACAGCCAGTGGTAGGAGACTGAGTCCAAGTTTCCCGTTGGTGCTGCTTCGCCAGTCGTTGAAAACAAGCAGCCGGAGCAGGGAGATAATTGGGGAAGCTCTATGGCGCAATTCAACACGGACTGGAAAGCGACGGATCCTTCAGATCTGGAATGGTAACTGCTTGCTTGCCTGCGGACGTCAAAATGCGAACCGAAATACAGTATAACCTGGGGTACGGGTCAACTTGAACGTACTAATGAGGGAAAGATACCAAAATTAGTTGATGAGTCGATATGGATTTGTTGCTTCCGTAGGTGACTGTCTTATTGGCTTCTGTCAGCCGAGGACGGGGAATGCCCTGTACGGTCAAAGGGGTGGACTTGATCGTGATCCCGCCCATGCTCCTAGGTAGCAGATAAAATAAATCATTGCCCTTGTGATCGCAAAGTCCACGGCATGAAGTGTAGCGCACCTCACTTAACCAAATCCGATGGTGTAAATTACAGTCTGCGAAAGAGTAGCTATTAAGGCTGAACATTCACTGCCAGGATCGAGCTCTCCTGAGTAATCTACTTAGTATATATCATGCATTATCCTATGTATGCTATGCAACCAAGACCTTTTCCCGACAATAATTTATAACACCAAGCGAGCATGGCAAGTAAATGCGCTTCAAAATAAATATATACATCGTCTTCATACTGCCCGCGATCTACTCGATAATCATAGTACTTACGTACACTCTACTACCATCCTCTTCAAGCCCAGTCTCCGACCTAGGTAGTCACCACATCTCACATCCGCCTAAGCCCTCACACAAGGGACGTCAAAAGCAGAATCATGGTTCCAGCTCGATCCAGCAGGTAAGTCCTCGAGCGTCGCACACTCGACGACAAACTCGACAGGCGCACAGTCATCCGGGACCGTCTCATTCCCATAGACGTATCTGGCAGTCAAGATCTGCGTCTTTGACCCGCCGAAGACGAAATCGCGATAACACGCCGCGTACTTTCCCCCGTCGTCACCAAGCAGCGGGAAGAGAATCGGCTCGCCGGCCCGGAGGAAGAGTTCTGTCCCGCCGTTGATGGCTGTGCCGATGGGGTGTTCTGTGGGATAGAAGTGGTCGTACTCTGTGGGGCCCGAGACGACGATGCTGAGGGGATACACGCCTGGTATGTCGTGGACGATGGTCGTGTGGTAGGCTGGGCTGGGCGCGCTCGGACCGAGCACTGAGATTGCTGTACCGGCGCCGGTGCGCTGGTCTGAGAGGTAGAGGTTTTGTACGGAGGGTGTTAGGTCCCGGGTGGGATCTGTGAGGTTTACGCGCAGGTTGAATCCCTTTGATGAGCCCTCGGTGCGCGGCGCTGGGGCCGCGGCGACGAGGCCTATGAGGGTTGTTGTGAGGAGGGCTTTGGTGTGCATTTTGGCTGGTTGGTGGTTTGGTGTGTTTAGGAACTGATGGATTTACTTAATGGAGCTCTAGAAGAATCATTATTTGTTAGACTGTCAAGATCTCGGTATTTCAGTCGAACAAAGCTGAGGTACATATATATATACTCTCTGAAATTGTTCTTTATGCCGTCTACTCCATACGTCGTATAAGCCTCACCGCTAACCAACAACCCTTATTTCAACTTGAAGATCCCTAAACCCGATTCAGAATATGATCTTACAAGCACTTTTTACTTTCACACGATATAATGAGCCGTATCACGCGGTATCACCAGTCCGGGCTAAGTCATCACGACACGACACAGACCACATCTCTTCATGTTGTCAGTAATGCCGTAAATCGCCTCTGCCAAGCCGGGCTGAGGCTCCGGCGCACGCCGATACGAAGCACCTCCCACCGGGATAGGGATAGCGGGAACGATGTCACCGCGTTTTCCAAGGTCCCTTGTCATGTATGTCAGAGGCGCAGGCCGATTCACTCTCAAGCTAGACTAGCATTTGCTAGGTCTGCCTTATTTTGTGGAGGTTGAGGCTCAGTCCTACAACTACCTAACTATATCTATCAACATTAAAGAACAAGCTACTTTGTAGACTAGGTCGTAAATGAATAATGAGTTCTCACTGCCCACAGCTACCTACTGGTGATCTTCTAGAATCGAGGGATATAAATAGACAATTCTACGAAGACTCTCGTGTTCATTACCTAGTATGTATCCTTGATTCTTGTAGGTAATTGGTTACGGTGATTTCGCGCCATAGACGCGGTGTTGACTCGGGATCACGAACAGCACAGCTGGCTGGGTTCATGTGTAATATCTGCGTCGTATACGTGACTGAATACGGACGAGTCTGTTCCTGATTGGACATATGATCTCGGATACCACCTCATCCTCCAATATTCCACCCAATAGTGCCGCCGATGAATAATCCCCTATAACGCTCTCTCCCAGATTATGACAAGTCAAGCTGCAATACACAACACAACCTGAAACCCATTTCCCCTCTCTCTCTCACTCTCTATCATTACGAATACTTCTTTGTCCCTCCTTCTACTTTGGTTTTTTCTTTCGTTTTTCGTTTTTTTGTATTTGTGCATAAAATTTCATGCTGTCTAATCCTCCCTCAACTTGTACCGCAGGTACATGTTCTTCTCGGGCTTCTTCGCAGAGTGCAGGTTGCGGTTCATGATCGGCGACGTGTCCGGAACGATGTGGTTGCCGTCCTTGTCGGAGAACTCGAAGTCGAATAGGCCGACCCAGTAGGCCGTGATGAGAGCCATTTCCAGCTTTGCGAATTTCATGCCCACTGGGAGGATCGTTAGTATGCGTAATTCCATCGTTCCTTCATCAGCAACAGAGTAAACCACTTCGCCACAGTCTACCGACTCAACTACACGCGTAGTCGAAACGGAAGTAGAAAGACGGACGTTAGGTAAGCATAAAAGGTTAAAAAAGAGTTCAACTTACGGCAGGGATGACGTCCGGAGCCCCAGCCCATATACGCATGCGGGACTTTCTTATCCTCGGCGTTCTCCTCGAAGTAGCGGGAAGGGTTCCACTTCATCTTATCCGTGTACCAGTCGCCGAACATGCTATCCTCGACGAGGAAGATGACGAAGGCGCCGTTGGGGACCACTTCACCCGAGTTGCCGATGGGGACGTCGTGGCCCGACACGTTCTTCCGGAACGTGGCGCCGGGCAGGCAGAAGCGGATCGTTTCGCGCAGCGCCAGGTCGATGAGCGGGAACTCGCCCTCCCACTCCTCGATCGTGAGCGTGCTGAGCACGTCGGCCCGCGACTGCTTCGGGCTGGTGCGGTGTTTCGATATCACGCCGTCTACTTCCTCCCGTAACCGCGCCATCCATTCTGGGTTTTGGGTCAGGAAGACCTGCAGGTATCCGGCGTTGATGCCGCTGTTCAGCTGACCGGCGAATAGAGCACCGATTTCGAACTGTGAGGCTTGTTAGTTTCCCCCGTGCAAACTCTTCATTGCTTAAATTATGGGCGCCGTCGGTATCATCGATGGCTAAGATGATGGTAGTCCAGAGAAGACAGGGGGACCACCTACCGTTACAATATCCTGAAGAGTAAGACCGCGGTCGATGAGAAACTGTAAGGCATCATTGCCTTTGACGCCCGTCTTCTTACGCCTCTCGATGATGTCGCGGAAAACAAAGGCGAGCTTGGCGCCGTAGTACAATCGCATGTAATGGTTCACCGTGGGCAACCAGGGGAAGATAACCTTGGCGAACGAGTCGGACTTCTCGAACCAATCAAAGATAGAGAGCGTATGCTTCAGCAGTTTGGGATTTTCGGCGATATCGTTAGCGCCGACGGTCCGCATCGTGAGCTGATAGACGATCTCATAGAAGCTCTCGAATGGATCAGTCACCCGCCAGTCCGGATCCGCCTTGGATGGAGGAGCGGCAGCCAGCTCATCGCATGCGGCGCGGGTGTCACCGGTCAAGCCGTCCAGGTTCTTGAGGAAGTTCTCCTTTTTCATCAAGGGGATGAGGGCCTTCTGGAATGTCTGAGAAAAGCCATCCTGGTTATCAGCGGTGGGTGCTTGCGGCTGTCCAGTCAGAAGCTCCGCAAAGCTGGAGGTTAGGAATGCGTTAGCACACGGCATCTAGACGGCGCAGCCGGGTCTACCCATCGTTTGCTGGACAGACGAGGCCCGGGCCTTGAAGAGACGAGAAGAATAACGTACGCTTGAGGAAAGTTGAGGTCTTTGCTTTCGAAAAACAACTTCCTGCCCTCCTCACCCGATACTCCTATCAACTGCTTCTTACCGATATAGAAGCTGAAGTTCCCCGTCTTCGAGTCTCGCAACGCGTCTTTCATGAAGTCGGCACGACGGCCGTAGTAGAACTCTAACGCCCCTAAGATTGGCCAATCCCCCTTCTTGTACCACTTCGGCGCATTCTTGGGTAACGCCGGCCTCCAGAAAACTTGGAAAAGCAGTGTTACCGCCGTTGTGACCAGCAGGACCCAAACCGTCGCTGGCCATTGCTGAGGCTGCAGCGCCGTTGACATAGTGGCGCCCATCTTGACTTAAGCGATCTGTTCGTCCTCGGGTGGCTTCGATGAACACACCGTGACACACCGACGTGACGACTGTATGTGCCAGGTCACACTAAACCCATATACCAGGAGACAAATAGCGAAGCGAAATAAGCGATATTGTCGATATATATATGCGATGCGCTGCCGTCAACTACCGATACACAGCTCTCGAGACTTTTGTGGTTATAGCGAGTACACGTCTCACCAAAGCGTCATTAGCGAAACGATAACAAATTATATAAAGAAAAAGTAGCGCATCCGCAGATTTTAAATAGGCAAGTTTTCTCTAACCGAGCTGGTAAGCGAGGTGGAAGTTGTTATGTCCCGCTACATATCCAGAGATAACTGGATCCCAACGAGCTTACAGTACACTCACTCACGATTGGCATGACTTCCGTCGCCCACTTGACGGGGAATTTAATCCTAGCTGGTGGATTGCTCCCAGGCTCGGGAATCCAAGATCCGGGCTGCACCTACGCTTACTTGAAAGAGGTAGGTAACGAGGTTGGGGGAGGGGGGTTCCACACTTATCCAGCGAACTATTCTGTCAGGTGAAAAGTAGATACAGTAGGTAGATAGATACCGTAGATACTCGGCCGCTACGGCGAGGCCTGAGCAATGTATGTGTCTGTCACGAGCCGTAATCTGTGTCTCGGCGTGGCGTTTGGTTTCGGATACATAAGTACATACACAGTAAAAGACTTAGTACTACTGTAACCACATGTATTACCCCGCAACCCGATATACATCCATGATATAAATAAAAGATGGGTTTTATGATCTACTCGTATGTTTTTAGCCCCTACCGCCTCGCAAGCATTGGACTAGGTAGGTACGAGTATTCGGGTACTATGTATGATTTTATATCAGAACATGTGGATCGTGGTGATTATGTCGGTTAGAATCGTGCTCGATACCCTACCTACTTCTAAGCAACGCAGAAGGGCTGGCTAGTCCATGTCTATATACGTAGTAGAGACAACGTTGTAGGTATCTTTCAGTCAAATTCAACGCACTGCTTACAGCCTAGCCTGCATGATTCTGTCTGTCTCGTTTAGCTACGAAACAGCCGGCCTTCCGAGAAACGACCTATCAAAACGTAGTACTGTAGCGCGAATTACTTTTTGCAGTATATACTAAGTAATCGTCATCGCTTCGGTTAAAGGCCAATATAAGTACCTACGCAAAGGACGAATTCGAGTGCATACCGAATACGGTCGTACTTTACTTACGTACACGTGTAGGGGGCTCGGCAATGCGAGCTGACATCCTTGACCCTTTCTATCCTTATGCAAGCAAGGTGTCGATCTCGCTTAGATATGTCCCCGTCTAGTTAACGACTAACAAAAGAGAAGGGTACCTAGTGCACCTCGGCTTGGCCCACACCACACCATCCAATACCACGCTTCGCTTACAACATTGCGCACTTGGACTACGTAAGGTTATCATTGAGAGGCATTGCAGCGATGCGATGCTTTGACATAGGTGATCAGTGGCCGTTGACTGAGATAGTAAATCTACTCAGTGAATGCTACTAACTACCTTCTTGAGTTAGGCAATAGTGCTCGTGTTCGGGTCACTAACTTGTCAATGTGGTTTATAGGTACCTGGGAGAAGATTATTTGCCGATTCCAAATATCCTTGCGAGCAGCCTTTTAAGAGCTAAGCGATTGGTGCGCGACCGGCGATCCACTGCACGTTCTGCTCAAGTCCAGGCGGCCAGGCTCTCCACGCTATGATCTGCAACGGCACATAGACGCAGAGAAAACGAGGGTAGCTCGGGTAGTAGTCGCATAGGAGGCGTAATGCGTTTAGGTTAGGTACAGGCTTCGTCATTGCAACTAAATACACAACTAGCCCATAGTGCTGCGACGAAGTTCAAATAAACTTCTATGCCTATCGACTTACAAATCCTCCAATCCTGAACATCAGGGGGATACCTGGGTTACCCGGCCAGTTATGCTCCTAACTCCCCTCCCAATGCGTCGTTGGTATTATGAAGTTAACAGAAGAAATTCAGCTCCAAAACACTGGACGTAACGACTAAATAGAATTCTCCTAGCTCCGTGCTTGCTATGCCACTACTTGGCCGGCAGTCGCCGAACACTCCAGTAGGACAGATTAATAGACAAATGAAATAGGGACACAGAATAGATGTGAAGTAATAGGGCTCCCCTTCAAAGGCTTGAAATGCTGAGTGTTTGGCGCAAAAACAGTTTTCTCCGGCATGTTTCTCGTGGTATCATTGGGTATCAAAATCATCATGCAATACAATAAGCCTGCCTGTTGGATAGGCGGCCGGTTATCTTCCGCCTGTGCGAGACGCCGTCTAGAATGAAATGGTGATGGTGAAACATAGTATGTGGACGTGGGAGACTCAATCATGAGTACATGTTATACAATTCGAACTTCGCGGTAGTGCCAACATGGTTGCCATGGCACAGCGCTGGGATTCCAAGATTTGCAGGCAGTATCTTTTACTCCAGCCTCTCAGACGCCTTTCGAATTTCTTCGTCGCTCAGCGCGCCCATCCACAGGCAGCGCTCAGTGATGCCTTCAATGGGCTGAAATTGGTAGTACGTGCTTGCTTCCAGTAATCGAAGTAAGGTTTTAACAATTGAGGCGGTAATTCTGCAGCGTTCAAAATTGACCAGCGGAGGGGTAGTCGGCGAGCTTGCAATCTCCGAGGGTCGTTGAGAGTTGAAGAGCAGATCATGAGTATAGATACCTATGAAAGGGATGCAACCAGTTTCGGCTACAGTTCCACCACCTTCCATCTCTGCTCTAAGGTTATAAAAGTTTCTCGTCGGTGAAACCAGTGCTTCGAGATCACTCATAGTTTTCATGTCCGTTTGGGGGACCATGGCCCAAGTCTTCGAAAGTCGCCCGACCTCGTTTGATGTTAAAGCAATTGTGATTTGACTCATTGTCGCAAAATTGCGGTATGCCCTACAATGAGCAGCAATATGGAGGAGCTTAATGATGCAACGAGCCCGTTCTTCCAATTCTTGTGTTAACACAATTTCGGAGATAGCCCATTTGACCATAATGTTGAATCGCGCAATGACAACCTCTATACCACGAGCATCGGTATTCCGTAGGAAATCGACCCAGGATCGCGAGTCATTATGAGAGTCCTTCCATTTCATCTCGATAAGCTCCTTCCAGTCTACTTCATTCAGTGCGTCTTTTTCAATCAAAGTAAATTGCTGGGCAAGGATTTCCGAGTCAAATGCTAGAATAAAGGGAAGATGTACGGGCGACTGTTCGGCTAGTTCTTCAAACAACTTCATTGCGTTACTCGGAGCTCGGCGTGAGCCGAGAGACCCTGACGGTGAAACCAGAGCCTGGTGGTACATGGCGGTCGTTGGTGTTGTGTCAGGGGTTGGTGGCAACGGTTTCTGGGACCAAAGTTGTTGTTCATGAAGTTCAGGGGTACGTATCGTCGGCTCTGGTGACATCTGCAGAGCTTGCACTAACGTTAACTTGATAGAAGTTCCCTCCCCATCTGGGATAGAGTTCATTTCAAATTTTTCAGATGCGTGCGGCTGGATTTGCTGCCCTCCAGTTTGATTAGATGAGAGAGGTCGTGGTACGTAGCTGCTCTCGTCTACTATCTCAGTGGATAACTCAGACGAAAGCTCGGAGTCATTGTCACTCTCCATGTTCAAAAATGAGCGGTCCTCACTGGGGTTGACAGTCAATGCAAGCCCCACGGCTTCCTCCAAGCTATCGGTCCGGTTGATGAACTCAAACGAGGCATTTGGTGAGGTTACTGTAACTATACTTTCCCCTTCGTCCACAGGAGTATCAGGACCCACAAGAATGGAATGGTTCGTCCATTCGAGAGTATGTGTCCTACTGCGGCCTTCATCTGTAAATCCTCTGTCAAGGAGTGGTATAGAATTGTAAGTTTCCAGTGAATCTTCCGACAAGAAGGAGCTAATCTCCGAGTGGCGTGGGATCTGGTTTTGCGCGAAACTATCCGCAGTGGACTCCTCGCCAATCGGCGAGATGTCCAAAGCCTCTTCGTCCCCGATGTGCAGATGGCGGTGTTTCCTTTTCTCCTCGTCGGCTTGGCCAACCCCTGGTGATGGTGAGGACTCGCCAGCTAGAATCTGAAGGTCTTTACTTGGTATATTGCGAGGCTCCATAGAGAGCTTTGCCGTCTTTCTTTCGTACTTTCCTTCTAACTTAAGCAACGCCGATTCGACGCCTCCGTCATCATCCACGTCATCGGGAATTTGTGCCAGCTTCTGAGCTTCAGCCTCGAATGATGGACGCATGATTGGTTTTGATGAATGTGTGCTAAAGAGAGATAGCGGCCGCTTTGGAGCCTGCTCAGCCATAGCCCCTAAAGAGAACACATCACTTCTATGCGGAGAGTAGTCGTTACCGACGACATCGACAAACCCATCTGAATCCCGAATAGGACTTCGAACGTAGGAACTCCGCATTGAGTCAGAATACACTGTAAGTGAGCCAATAGAACGTGATCTGCGCAGTGACAAAGGGTTATGTTGGGTAGTGTTTGCTGCGTCTCTCAGGTCCCTTCCGGGTTTTCTTCGTAACATTCTCAAAGGTGGCGGCATGATTTCCGACCTTATCGAGCTTTCCGAATATGTTGTAGCATCAAAGCTTTTAACCGTCGATCGTGCTTCCAAGCCACTACGGAATGAACCCCAGCGTCGCCGAGAAATAGAGCCTCGAGATCGGTAGCTGTGAATAGATTGCTGTCTCTTGTGTCGGTTGAAATAAGCCGGTGGCGGCTTGTTCGGTGGTTGACTGACGAAGCTGACAGGTAGCCTAGTCTCTTCATTTGCATCACGAGAGGACGCGGTCTTGTCCTCTAAGATCTCAGTTCCAGGTTTGGACATTGTAAGAGGCGGCAAAGGATCTGTAGCTAAGGAGGGCTCATAAACGTGTTGACTGAGAATATAAGACGACCTCCTGGGAGTGTTTCCACGAGCTGTATCACTAGGAGGTGTCATAGGAGGTGTCAAGTCCCTGCCGTGTATCCGGATGATGCTATCGGCGAATGTTTCAACCGATGGGTTAAATGGAGCCAAAGCTCCTGTCATGACGAGATGCTCAGGAGGTGCAGTCCCATCGACAATGACGATTGACTTACTACCCGTCGTAATAGCAGCGTCGCTTAGTGGCCGAAGCTCGAACGAAGAGTCCAAATGAGCAGCACTGTACTCAACGTTCTCAGCATGATTTCCCGTAGCTGTACTTGCGGACTTCGTCTCTGCGGTATCTTCACGGACAGCTTGTTTAAAATCTTCCGCGATTCGAGCCCCTAAAGTATCAATTCGGAAAGGTTGTTTGATACCGTTAGGCGGTGACCGTCGAGCTTGTGGTACGATAGCAGTACCGGGAAGTCTGTTCATCGTTGCGCCCCGGGGGCCAATGGGTGCGATATCAATAAAGCTACCATGAGTGTGTGAAATACCAACACCCCTGGTACTAAGGGCTCTCCGTACACTTCCGAGCAGCTTCCGCATACCCTGACCCGACATTGCCGAGGCAACAGCCTTCCTCTTTGTTACGACGGTGGGCTGCGGCTGAAAAATGGTAGTCTGCCGACTAGCCCCTTTACTAGCCGCCCCGTCCACGTCAACAAATGGTTGACTGGGGGGTAGGATATTCCCACGCACGAGGCTACCAGAATAAGGAAGTGTGAGTAGAAATTCAGCATTTCTGTATAGGATTTTTTCTGTCATAGTGCCATGTTCTCTCAAAGAGTCAGTGAGACTATTATTACGCCGGTGTGAAGTTTGCGGTCGCATACGTTTGGCCATTAAAGCCGGCGTGGAAGCGATGGGATCCGTGCTGGTATAGATCGAGCTGGGGTCTACGGGATGCGCACCCAGAGGCATGCTCGCGTTTGGATCGCCTAGACGTAACGCTTTGGTAGGAAAGGAGCAGGACACAACATCGAGGCTTGCTATGCTCATTGGTGACGTTGGTTGTCGGTTTGGGCGGACAGCTCCCGCATCAGGCGTTGTAGGCCGTCCCCCTATTCGCGTCGTAGAATCGGCTTGTCCAGCTTTCGATACATCTGCCGGGGACCTATCTTGATGGGGGGCCGCTCCTTGCAAGAAAGCGCCATCAATCTGCGGTGCCTCAGATGAATCTGTTTCCCAATAGCTGGGTGTTAGACTTGGATCACGATGGCCGGCTATTCCACCTGGCGTGATGGCAACCTCAGGTCCAAGTTCTGCGTCAAATTCAGACCCATCCCAATACTGCAAGCATACTCGCCTCCAACATTTTTTTAACTCGCCTATGATCTTGGATGGTACCTTCCGCTTTGGTCGTAAGGCAATCATGTCATTAGTAAAGTCGTTGATAAGATCGCAAAAAGTAACACGTAGATGATGATCCACAACGAAGTCATCTACGAAGTAATTCAAGATCCAATGGCGTATTGCCACGAAAGTTCGGACTTTCACTATCATTCCAGACTCGTCATCCTGAGATAGAGCCCATCGAAGACGGGCAACTAGTAGGCAAAGAAGGTCCGTAGGGTCGATGAATGACCGGAAGGTGAGAAAGAAGTCAGAGATCAGATCATAATCAAGAAAGCTAGGAGATGTGATCTCGGCTACAAGCCGTGGTGGAGTAGCGGCTGTGACAGCCCTGGTGGTTTGTGAATAGCGCACAATCGACCGATCATCACACGCCGGCTTGAAAGTTAGAGCATCAAACATTGAAGGCTCAATGACTAGATTTGGTGGCATAAAAGCAGGGCCAGTCGGTTTTGGCATCGGAGAGGATGGGCTATCGCCACTTGGGATAAGCCAGGTAGGTGCAGTGTAGTGCGACTGAGACGAACGATGACTTGCCATTCGTGAGCTGAACGTTTCTTGCTGGAATAAGTTGTTTGCCTTCTCCCGGGGGGAAGGTTTGAGAAACGAGGCATGGCTTGATCTCATATCCTCAGTAGGGGCGTATGAAGACCCTCGTATAAGCGGCGTCCCTCTCAACGTAAATCTTGGAGTGCCTAATTTCCACGATGGGATTGAAACTTGTAAAAATGGCCCGTTCCCCGAGTATAAGTCTTCATCCGTTTTTGACTTAGCATCATTCTGTGGCTTCGATATCACAACTTTGAAGACACCTGCATCAGCTCCTTCAGGTCCAGGTGTTACATCCTGGGCGGTCGAATCAGATACAGCTCGGCGATGACGGGTTACAGCTGGTCTAAAGTCGAAATAGGCACTCTTTGGTATCCCGTTCGGAGAAGGAGGATCTGTCACAGGCGTTGGGGTCCATTGCCATTGACTATTGTTCAATTCGCTGACATCCACATATTGTGTGCTCCTAGAACCAAGGACGTCCAAGCCCGCTGTCTTAGGCGGCGTGGCCGGAAACACGACTGGCGGTTGAGGATATCTCTGATTGTCAGGGCGAATAGTAGGCCTGCATCGCGATAATTAGTACCTAATTCGTGGCTTCTGCCAGCACCATTTCCCTCTTTTTGGTAGTCAAATCACCCACGGATTGGCCTATCATGACGCACCTCAGAAATATCTGGCCGTTACTGCCTACATTGGCAACAGTAAAATGTCTTCCCTCCCGACCGCCTGCACTTCCTTCGGCAGTAGGGCTCCATTTCTCGCTATCTGAGCTCTTATTGGCCTTGCTCCCATTTAGGTCTCCCGATCTACGCTCGCTCGCTGGAAGTAGAGGTCTGGAACCTGTAGGAGATGTAGAGGTTCCAGGCAAGTCCTTGTTCCCACCATATGGAGGTGATCGCCTTGTCCTCGCATTTTCGCCTAGCACCTTCGGTGATTTGGGATCTCTCGTAGCCGCATTTCTCTTGGTGTTCTCGCGGAGGCTCAAGTTCGATCGTATAGGTAAGGGCGGGTGCAATCCAGGTGGGTTGGTCTCCATGTCTCTACAGCGCGGCAGAACGAAGCCTGCTGAATGTGCGAGTGGGCGGATAATACATTGAAGTCGCTGAGATAAACCAAGGGTCAAGCGAAAAGCCTAAGGCGTACGAAGAGTCGAGGGTGCTCTGCAAGATGTGTTGCGAAAACCTCGAAGACGACTGCTTTCATCAAGAACTTAGACGCGAAGAAGCCGCAGAACCATGTGCGCTCGCTCGCTACTCGAAGGCCGCGCTAAGAAACAGTATTCTCTCCTGATTATAGTCTATATAACTAACAGCCGAACCAGAGAGAACACAGGCAAATCCAGGCTGATTGTCCGACTCGAGATTATCGCATCGCGTGCACAAGAGAGAATGACGGCGTTGTTGGCGGTGGGAAGCAAAAGGTTTGCCAGGATTGGGAATCTGGGAGGGCAGAATTGGGGGCAGCTCAATCGCAAGCCCATGTAAGTAAGTAAGTTACTTAGACTGCGCTAACAACAAGGTACCTGTGTCCGCGGTGATGGTATCACGTTCTTGGCCGCGACGCATGTTGCTCTGACCTCTTTGGGGAGGCAGGGCGCACTTTGGGGACCACTTGCCCAAATGCGCTCTAGACAACGAAATGTCAATGGCTGGGTGAGTGCAGGGCACCAAAAATACAGGGTGCTGATTGGGCCAGAGCGGTATGCTGAACTGACTGGGAATAGAACTACTTAAGAAGGAGGAGCCTGGTGTCCACCAACACGCAGGTGGACAGGGTTCAAAGGATAGCCGGAGAACAAGGATGCATTACCCGACAGCCAGTTCCTCTCCAACATGCCAATATCAAAATCAAAGGATATCTTTTATCTTTGTAACATTGATGACGAAGAACAAAAAACATTCATCTCTCTACATCAGATCAGATCAACTGTATCAATCTAAATGGTACTTTTACCAACTGGTTAAGGAGCCGTGCCTAGAGTATACGTACTAGCCAAAGATGCGCTAAATTAGGATGATGCACTTATATAAGAGGTGTGCTGCACTATTCTCTGCTTATACCTCCTATTGTGTACAGATCTGAGAAAGGAGGGTGTGTTCTTTTCTGACTATACCTAGTCAGACAGGACACGTTGAATTTAAGTAACACGCTCTGCAATGGTAAGCTTTAGAGTTAAGTTGACGTTATGTTGACTTGACAAGTGCAGGAGTACGCAACAATCTTACATGATAACTGTCACCGTTGCATACAACACTACTATTCCTGTTCTGTAGATGACTCGGTGCCGACGGCCACATAGTGACAGTTGGGGTTCTAATTCCTCATAATTTTTATGACTGAGAAAAAACTCGACAGGAGAGTTTGTGATTCCCCAAGCAATCATAATGCCGAAGTTGGACAAGTTTCATGCTAGTTGATGCTCTAGATTGGCTACTAATCACTTGCGTAGTACTAAAGGGAATAAGTCTTTTTTTGCGTGCCAGGCTACTAGGTGATACATTTCATAGCACTGATGATGAGAATGATGTCAATAGATAGATAGGTATTAGTAGAAAAAGCACAAGCCAACACGGAGGTGAATCAATCCTTGAATCCGGTGCCTGACTAACGTCATTCATTCCAGGATATCCTGGTGCAAATCGTGCATCAGATAACACCGTGTGCCTAGTCCTATCACTTACCTTAGAAATTAGACATGTGTGACGGCATCATATTATTGGCATATACACTCTTCGTGTTGAAAGTTTGTAATTGCTGTACCTACCATGTTACACCTGGGCGATAATCTGGCCCAGAGACCTGGTGTCCACGGAAACTTTGCTGCAGGTCTAGGCTATCTCCCCAAAAAGGAGATCTATCTAATTGTATGTAAACAATCTCTACCTAGTTGGTGTGTCATTACACGTGATTCTGGCAGACTAATTAAAGCAGTTCTCGGCCGGCGTTTCCGCGAGGCCACATGCGCTAGTAAGTACTGTTCGCTGGGTCTGTTATGTCTAACGTCGATCAAATTTCCCAGCGCATCATAGCA
Organism: Xylaria cubensis; assembly: GCA_022385715.1. NCBI lineage: Eukaryota > Fungi > Ascomycota > Sordariomycetes > Xylariales > Xylariaceae > Xylaria > Xylaria cubensis. The sequence continues at coordinate 100,453 of MU279036.1, forward strand.
GCTTCATTTCTCGTTCCAGGAAGTCAGGAACAATGCCTATCGAGTTATCTTACGGTTCATGCTGCATGACTGATTTCGTCATCAGGGCTTCATCTAGGATCAGACCCCGCACTCTCATGACAATTCGAGCTCTCGATGCATCGCCGAGGGACCGACTGCTTAGGTGTGTGTCCTACAAATAGCAAGTATGGCAGGACAAAAATCCTCCACTACCACCATGATCTCACTCGCCGCATTCTTCACGTCAAATCATCTTCTTCATGCAAGTAGGTATGCAGTAGGTATGCTTGTAAGCCATCAGCGCGGAGAATGTGACCTACCATCAGCGTTAGCGTCGCCGCTCACGCTATATTCAGACCGTTGCATCGCATACCACAATCACATCCAGGCATACAATGCGACACCAATCATGTTATGTCGCCTGTCGCCTGTCGCTGTCGACGTCTGGGTTAGTCAGTATGCGCCATGCCTGCCTTGCCTATCTGCAAGCTGTCTGTGTAAGCGGTAAGCGGGCTATTTTGGCCAAATTCGCCGCGTAGCATCGAACGAAGCGGCTCACCGTACGAGTCCCGTTCCATCGGAGGTCAACCATTCATGACTAGCACGGCACATACCAGCTTGGTCAGGTGGTTTTCGACGCGTTGCCGTTCATTAATTCATTGCATCTCTCGTCATCTCTGTCACATACTGTACGCTTTTGATAACTCGCATCTCGAATGCAACACGCGATAGAAATGCACCACTAATTCGCGCTTAATTACTTCTAGGTGGTATTGCATCTATTCAACAGGGCATTCCCTGTTCTTGAGTAGTATTGGAATGTACAGTATAGTATGTTGTCTAACCAGTTTTAGATGCTCAACCCGAAGCGTTCACGGCTCATTACTTCATGATGTTCTTATCTTCCCTCCGGGGTAAGTTCTGTCCTAGTTAATGAGCAGGCGCGGCTCACCTCCTGATCTACTTCCGTCCTACTCTAGACATGATTCCCTAGCAAATACTGTATTAACATTAAAGGCGACGTGTGACAGCCCCAGACTTAATGAGGTGAATAATCATCTTCTTGGCAACTTCTCTTCTACCGCACTCACGTAGCGGCCATTTCACTAATCGAAGGGAGAACGAACACGTTGTGTAGCACAGTTAAATACGCTCTATCACACTTCTTAAACGCACATCTTGAGCGATCGTGCCATCAATTCATTAAATTATAGCCTAGTGAAGCCCGCGTCATGCTGCCAGATTCTCTATTCTTCTACTCAAGCTCGGTTGCTAGGATATAGAAACTCAGGATCACTAAGATACATCAAATGAATCCCAGTACCCTGACCGCCGGTTCCGCGTGCAGTGCCGGGTGCTGCATGCTTGAAAGAATTCGGGGTCTGGTAGATCCCGCTATCCACAAGGTCCCTGATTTTGAATCGCATTCGCAAGATTGCGAATACTACAGCCCAAGGGGCTAATTAGTATCATAAGAAAGCAGCTTATGGTGATCTTGATACTTATGAGGGAGAATTACCGGCAGCCGAGCGGGAGAGCGACCCTTAGTAGCAGCCCAGAGTGCAACGTGCACCCCGCGCATGGTTTCCTAGACGTAGAGCTCTAGTTAATACGGTGTGAGGGCTGCGGATGTTTCTACACTGGGAAACTAGCCCGTCGCCTCAGAATAGCTGGAAACAACTTCAAATTGGAATAAGGGGGCTTGTCAGTGCACGCTTGACTTTCGATTTCTTCCAATGTTCTGAGACACGTTCAACTTCCTGTGAGTGAGATTTACAGATACTACTTAAAACAGTATGATATTATACATATACCCACAATTCAACATACATTCAACCGGTACGATGATACTTTCACCCTTGGTGATCGTATTTATTTACGCTGCCTGACAATGTGTACTGGATTGTACTGGATTGCTCCTCTTCTATTCCTTCTAATACTCTAAGCGTCACTCATTTTTATTCTATCACAGGTTGACCTATCACATAGCTACGCTGGTACTCGTAGATCGAAGGTTCAACGGCATTGACCCTTCTCAAAGCCGAGATTCCAACCATCGATAAGAATAAGGTCACCCCCTGAACCCAGTTCATACCTTTGTAAGCCACCACGCCACCAGTTCGAGGCACGGACAGTCGTCTTCTATGAGCTTTGATATCAATCCGTTTCTTTACATCTATACAATGACTCGTGTCTAAGTTTCCTCTACCTGACAAAGGATTTTACCCGTGCAACACCAGGCGGATGTTAATCACGATATTTTCCCGGGAACACACGATATGGGCAAAATCTAAACAACAGGTTGCTAGGTCGGGATCAAGCGGGAGTTGCGACCATTTGTGCCTAAGCTTGGACCCAAGGTAGGAAGACCCTTGAATACAGCTTCCGGTTTCTACCCTGCGATTGATGGGTTTCTCGTTAATACTGGACGCGTATACCACTACCGGGAAACCTCGACGACCATGTTGCAAGGCTTAGGCTCCTAGTGAAATGCAATCGCCTTACGGAGACTGTTAGTGAGAAATCCCGGACAACGTTGACTGAATTCCTTGCCTATACTGGTAGCGCAGCAGAGCCATAAAGCGTACAAGTTTTAAAAGTGACTTACACAAGTGATTACGATCACAGGATCGTCCTTTACTGAGTAACAAGGAATGAGCGTTCCCCCCTTTTTACGCGCAGTGATGATAAGGGGCCAAGGAGACGAGATGACCAAAGTTGTTGTCATAAGTTTTTCAAGATGAAACAAACCCTAATCTAATCAAGGCTGAAAATCTATAATTGTTAAGAACTACTATATCTGTTCGTTCTGACGAAGCTTCAGCTATGGGACCGTTACTAGGTCGAATAGAGTAGCCTATTAACAAGAGTTTAATATCAGACATGACGAAGGCGAATTCTACTTCCAAATCGAATAGTTGTCAGCGCCTCAGTTTTTTCATCCGATATGCCGGATATATGACGTTAAGACTAGGACAATAAAATAACCGTATGTATGCCGATTGTTTACGATCTTATGTTAGTAAGGTAGCAATCGGAGTAATCACCAAAGGGGTCGTTAATAGCGAGATCTAAAGGGCTGAATCGCGGTTACATTTTGTTCCGAAGAGTTTCAGGTGAATACATGACCTGAAGCAAAATTGATTGTCTATCATCCGCTTTTCGGTTCCGAAAGATAATCACGAAATATTCCTTTTATTCGAGTCATTATACCTGATATTCGTGATTCATCTAACAACTCGTGGCTATGTACTAGGCCGAGATATCCGAACATGGTCCGCCCCGGACGAATTAGCCTATCTTTCTATATGTACAGTATACTACAGAACGCATCTAGCAGACTCCCTCGGGAACGTCAAAGCTTGTCTTCCTATTTGTGGGGTCATACTCGGCACCCTCACCAAGACCACGCTTAGCGAAAGCAGTCCAGAGCTCGCAAGCATTGTCGCCACCGGTGAGGGCCTCGTCAGCATCAATGATGGCATCACGAGCCGAGACGAAGGTCGGGTTGCAAGGTTGGAGAGCCATTCCGTCCATGACAATCTTCTGAGCAAGGAAGTTGCCGTCGTTAGGAATGCCGTTCTCAAATACGGGCTTGGGTCCGGTGTTGCGGCCGTGTTTGTCGACCAGGTTCCACAGAACTTCCCATAGGATCGTGGTCCAGGTCTCACCAATGTCGTGCTCTTCGCCGAGGCCGTTTAGCGTAGCGTACGTGTTCGGGTTAGCGGTCATGTTGGTTGTGTACGGGACGCTGCGGAGTCCTTCTGGATTGTTGTAGACCCAGGCGCCTAGGGGCACGTTGGTATCTCTCGTCCACTCGTCCTTGAGCGCATTGGCTATGGCGTAGAAGTCACTCCAGCCCTCACCCATGCCTGCGGCTTCGCCTGAGTCCAGACAGTCCGAGTTATCGGGACCACCGGTCAGGCGTGTGGATAAGCCGTGAGTGTACTCGTGGACGACAACGTCTTTCTCGAAGGCGCAGTCCCTTCGAGGGGTAGATTCCGTCCAAAGTAGCATCAGCATGATGCCGTTTTGGCCATCAGGAGGGGGCACAAAAAGTGCGTTGTTGGTGTCGTAAGTGTCTTGTGAAGACAGGATAACTGAATCATTCTCTTTGCCACCCTTGCCGTTATTGCTGACTTGGAAATTACCAGCTTCTTCATTGAAGCCCAAATCATAGAGGACATCATGATAAAAGTTGGCTGTGTAGAACAGCTGCGCTAGAGAAGCGTCGCGATATGAGTTGGGGTCGCTTTGAGTCAGATCAAGGTCAAACTCAAACTTGAGATCGTCGCTAGTGGGCTGATATAAGTTGGTAGTTTCGCCATACCAGTCCTGCACAGCCGCACCGTTGTTGCCTTCGGTGGTGGTATAGTTTTGGGTGCCGTCCGATTGCCAGGTAAACGGAGACGCCGCAAGTTCCCACGGGTCCTCGAGAACCTTGCGCTCTCCGGTGGTTGGGTCATCTACGTCCCATGGACTGGTTTTGTATGTCAGTATTCTGCGAGTTTGTCATTACGGGTATCTTTTTTTGCATTACTTACTAGACCTTATAAGTGGCAGACCATACCCAGTCCACCAGGCCATAGACTTCGGTAGACTTCACCGCGTCCACGTAGGTGTGAAGCCAACTGGTACGAAGGTTCGTCTCTACCTTCCATGTCAAAGCGAGTTTCCCGTCTGACTTGACCAGGTAGTTCAAGCGAGCAGTCGGATCACTCACGGCACCCTTGGTGCCTTTAAGGACGAACGCTTCAAGATCATCCAGCGGCTCAGCCACAGCTTTGCCGGACATTGGTAGTCCAAGGGTTGTCATAGCACCAGTAAGGGCCTCGACCGGGCTAGAAAACGAGCGCTTCTGGAGAGGGTTCGCTGTAGGAAATTCTCCGGTGTAGAAGGAATGTCCGTAAGATAGGATGCTGCCATCAGGGCCGATCTATATCGCATTAGCTCGCGTGCCCCAAGGTTAGGATACTGTTTATCTGAGCACTGACGTTCACGTTGAAGTTAGCATTGCCGACATCGAGGCCATTGACTGTCTGACGGAAATAGACGTGGGCGACGCCATTAGTTCCGACATAGTGATCCTTCTTAAGTCGGAACTCGGCATCGGGAACGACCTTCTTGACGAGCTCGGTGGCAGTTTCAACGTAGGTCGCACGCTTTAACAGCTTCAACGACGGGTCGGCCTTAGAAGCCTTGTGGTTGATGTATTGAGAGTTCGTGTTCATTCGAAACGACTTCAAATCAACGGTTCTGCGTTGGACATTGTTGCGAGGCTTGGCTGATGGATGGGCGTCGGCAAGCAACGAGGCGCCAAGGAGGCCGTAGAGCAAGGATGATCTCATCTTGAATGTCGGATCACTAACGTGAGAGCAAAGTGAAAAACTGCCTACGAGTTCCCACGATCATGTTATTCAGACTCGTCGAACCCATCTTCTTATATATGATCCTTTTTACATGATTGCACCAACTGTCTGCGATATGACTGCCTCGTTCTTGCGGAACCATGGCGGAGCACATCTCAAATATCGCCAAATATAGTTACAAAGTCCGGTGTTTAGTACCAAAAGCCAAGACAAAGCGAATGATGATAGACACAACCCATTGGACGACGAGGCTATGTTAACGAAACATAGCCATATGAGGAAGGTTTTAAGTTAGTAGCTTGGTTTTCTTGGATCTTACCACGGAAGGTTAAAGCTTGCAAAGGGGCATAGAGCCTTGGCAAGTCCTACAATTCGGTCCTAAATACTATTGTACCTCTTCCTATCTTCCTATAACTCTGCCTTCCCGCTTGAATGCCTTGTCAATTGATAGAATTCATGATCCTGGTAAGTGTCTTGGCGGTTAATAGTGGCTCCGGTGATCAGAATCTCCATACCGTATTCCACTATCATCCACATTCGCCCTGCTCTTCCGGCGAGAATCCACTAGCCTAGGTTATAATCACCTCCATCTTGAATCACATTAGTCAAGCATATATACTCATGAGTCCACATTGTGGATGAAAGATCGGAGGCGGCCGCTCGTGTTGATTGCCTCCTGCCTATTGTCAAGCTGGTCGTCCGCAATAGGTCTTGGCGCATTGCTTATATCACTGGAAGAGCATTTGTTCCGAAGTAGGATTGAAGATGTCAGCTCATGGTTCACAGCATCCTACAGGACTGGACTTATAGTAATTTGTAAGTTACTCTAAACCAGAACACCTTTGAATATAATTTGGCAACTCGGTTCTCGGCAACATATAAACTAAACTCAGGCTAGTAGATATAGAGAGTGATATTATAGTTCTTTCTAGCGGCTGCAATGCGGGAGTGTAGTCTACCGTATGCAGCTTACTTTATATACACGAGACGAGGTAGTATCGTGGCAATTTAGCTCACATTAGCTGCCACCAAGCTAATAAGTAGATAGTAGGTTGAACCCACGGGTTTAGGCTTTACCTGAGAACAAAACCAAGTATACCGTCGCGCTTGATATTCAAGATCGGTCAACGACACAAGCTTTCGGTATCTGCAGCCTTTTCCGGCAAATAAACACGAAAACAGGGATATTTGCCAAGATGATGCGCAACTCTGGCGTGCTCAGGGGTTGAGGCTTTAGCGTCCGTTATGTTATGCTTTTACGAAGACATAACCTTGAAGAAATGCCAAGTGCCGTAAGATGACAATGGGCAAATCCTGAGCAGAGGGTATGCGCTGCCTATTGGTCTCGATAACGAAACGTAATGTCCGGGGAATTCCCCGGACGGATTTTAATATACCGAAGTGTTTATTAGACGTTACCTAACTTGCAGATGATATCAAGAACAGAACTGGCGATATCGGCAGGTAATGGCCCACTTGCTTTCGGAGTGGCCGTTTTCTCGCTGATAATTGTATACTACTTGACTCTCCGGGGGTTATCGAACGACATTTTGTTATCGAAAAGTGTTAATACAGCAGAGGGGTTCAAACTCCGTAGGAATATACGCGCGGTAAAGCGCTAAAATATTTCGGTGCAGAGTTTCCATTCCTTTGAATGCAGCCAAGCGTCTCTCGCATCTCGACATGGAATATGCGGCATTCGCTTCAATCGATTGCTGATGCTAGCAGTTTCCTACCCAGAGAAAGGAATCGAGCAGTAAAAACGATATAGTGAACTGGAGAAAATGACAGTATGTTGCAGTGTAAATCTAGTTTCAAGTTAAGAAAATAGACACATCGAAACTTGAGTTTCCAGTAACCCATGTCAACACCCTTCATGCATACCCCAGCATTGTTCCCCATATAGCAACTTACACTTATTCAGAACTTCGCCCCGATCCTTTTCTCCGCCTCAATCTGTTCAGGGTCGACGACAAGCACAGCTTTGCCCCGTAACTTCCCGCTCTCCACCGTACTCAGCAGTTCCTCGATCTTATCCAAGCCCTGGAAAGGATTCGTGCGGACTTTGATGCCGTGCTCGGCAATGCACCGCATCATCTCCTCGCTTTCCCCTGGCGAGGAGACAAGCGTGCCCTTGATCCTGATATCTCGGAAAATGATCTCAGCAAACGGAATGCTGATGTTATCCGGTTGAGCGACTTGTATGATTGTACCATGCATTCTCGTAATCGCGGCAGCGAGTGCTTCGGTATGATCCGCGAGCACAATAGCGCAATCGGCGCCTTTGCCGCCTGTGATGGACTGCACCTCCTTAACGACGTCGTCTTTTGCCCGTCTAGCGTCCACGACAACGTCCGCGCCGTAGTCTTTAGAAAGGGCTAATCCTTCGTCTCGCGCGTCGATCGCTATGATCTTGAGGCCCAATGCGCGTGCGAATTGAATCCCGAGATGTCCTAGACCGCCGCCTGATCCTACTATTGCAACCCATTGCCCCGGGTCAAGCTCCGTTTGCTTCACACTAGAAGACCCAGGTCAGCAATTATCAGTTACATAGTGGTTTGTGAAGGCTTCGAAAGCTTCTAGGCGCAACAATAGCCCAAAAGGGAAGCCTTCTAAAACAAAAGCCAGTAAGAATGACTCGGGAAATTTCTTACGCGCGGTAGACTGTCCGTCCGGCACACGCAAGCGGGGCCGCGGACAAGAAGGTAACGGAGTCGGGCAGCTTAGTCGTCGTCCGAGCGTCCGCAATGACATAATCCGCGGCGCAGCCCTGCGTCGTGACGCCAATGTGGCCTGTTATCCGTGTGCAATACTGGCGCTGGCCCTCAATGGAGCTCGTGCAATCCTCGCACTCGCCGCACGGATGCAGTGGTATACCTGTGTGCATGGAATCATATAAGCCAAGATCTCCAACTCCCCCATCATAACCTACTATATCAGGCGATATGAGGAGGCTAAGGGGTCAAAAAGTATTTATACATACCACACATAACGCGATCCCCTATTGTAAACGAAGACACACTGTCGCCGACAGCGACGACGGTCCCTGATCCTTCATGGGAAGCTGTCTGTGGCAATTGCGATTTGAAAATGCCCGCTGCGACCATCCCGTCGGTGTGACAATAGCTTGCTACCGCGACCTTGACAAGCAGATCATGCGGGCCAGGCTTGGGAACCGGGATTGTGCGTAGTTCGTAAGGGGCATTGAACTCCGTGACCTGAAGCGCACGCATCTCCGATGGTAGGGGGGTTGTAGATGTTGCCATTTTGAATGAGTATGTTTAGTTTGTAGCAAAATGCGTGATTCTGGTTAAGGAGAACAGTGGCGAGGGTACCTGGAATGATTTATACACGATCTAGTCGTCTAGATGTGATAGCGATGTGACCTAAGTAAACATTCGACGTCATTGTGAATGCTGGTCTCGTGAACTAAACGCCGAATTTGTCGGAGATATTTTCCTTCTTTCTTCTCAACTTGGAAATGCGAAGCTCCGACCTTGTCTAAACTAAAATATTTGATAGAGATGTTGCTTTGAAGCACTGGGTGCGAAACTCCGATATTGCCTGAATTAGAAAGTCAAGTCAGGAAAAGCGTATAGCTCCCATTCAGTTATCCTCTCCGTTAGTATGACCTATATACCGATTTGATGGGTATTCATTCAGACAAGCAATGAAATTGAGTCGCAGTAAATATATCACATGACGAACGTAGCTAGCCGAAAAACATATATATACACATTTTAGGATCTTAAGATCCTATCTTTCGTGGCAATATTATGTGCCGAATACATGAGACTCACGATGGCGTCGTGATGAGGTTAACTCATGTCTGTTCCCATTTGCGTTAGCATTAACCCATTAGAAATCCCCGCTGAACATTACGGCTGTGCTCTGCGCTATAGGCGTCGATTTTAACTGCAACAAGAACGCATTCAACTGCGCTCTTCCCACTTCTCGAGCTTTGTATGCGTAATCTCCATTGTCCGGTTCGAACAACCCATTCTTCGGCGGGCTGGCCAGTTGTATCCACCCGCCTTTTCTTTCGCAATGGGCCTAGAGACGGGGCCGCGCTCGATGCTGGGGATTCCTGGCCCCCGCCAATCCCAATGGATGAAGACGTAGACATTGTGCTGGTCAGCTCTTCAATATCTGTCTCGTGTACGTAAGGTTTCCCATCAAGCATGATGTGGGCCTCGGGGTCGAGCGATATGCGAACTAAGTCTTCGCTCAGGGGAGTGTTCCCCGGGGTTGGTGGCTGACTATCAGCCCCTCCTGAGGCCATCAGTAACCCTAAAGGTTGCGTCGTAGGCAAGTTCAACTTTGTCGCAATCACTTCAAATAACCTCGCAATTCGAGTTTTGATATGACCAAAGAATTCCGCGCGCATGATGTGTAAATGCAATTTGGTGGTCTCCCCTCCAATTTCTAGTACAAGTTCCCGCTGCTTGTCGTCTTCATAAGGTCTCATGTAGTTGACCCATCCCGACAACGGACCACCTATGTTTCCGCCGAAATCTCCGTTGTCATTCGCTACCGTGATACCCGATTTGAAAATATCTTCGAGCCTCATTAATATCTCATGCTTCCTACGAGCTTGGTTGAAACTGATATTATGAGGTAGTAGCTTCTGCTCGAGAGCTTTGAAATTGAAGTAACGGCAATCCTGAAGAAGTGAGATTCGGTGTTCCTCGTCGCGGATATGTATGGGATAACCGCGTAAAAGCTGTAGGAGTTCGGCAAAGGTATCGGCAGAACGGTTTGGAACCGACGGTGGCATAATAGAGGGTGGTCTAATTAAATCGCTCCGATCCAAGCCGGGATATAAGTCTTTCGGGGTCGAAAAGAAGAGACCAAAGCCCAGAGAGAAGAAATTGGGGGAGTTGCCGGGCCCGGCAAACATATCACGAGGAATTTGAAACTCCCTGTGTCCTATAGAAATGAATATTGACTCCTCATAAAGCCGAGACATTAGCTTAGGCAAGGTATAGAACTGCGCATCGGCAAAGAGGCGCACAAAGTGCGTGCCATCACGAGGGGTAACATGATACCCCTGGAGGTGAAGAGCAATATCTCGAAAGGTTACTGGATCCCGGTCAATATAAAGCGTGCGAATAGCACTTGATAAGTCCTCGCCAGACTCCTCGGCTCTTTTGATTTGACACAAAAAGTATTGCGAAAAGTATGAAGGTGCTAGCGGTCAAGTCAGCGATCAAATCTCAGCACGAAGAAAGGTCCCGAGACACAGCTGTCCCGGTTTCAGCTGCCCCCGGAGTGACGAGTACTCGTCGGGGATAGAGCGCAAATGCAAGAACCGGAACATGAGAATGGACTGGCTGGCGTCACGCACCATCTGAGGAGAGTGAGGCTCCCGAGAGTTTGAATAGCTCGGAGCCTATCTGAACCGGAAACACGCGCTCATGAGGTAATATGTTGGGTATCTTAGTGATGAGCTGTGGAGTAGCGGGCGGCAAATGTATAATGCGACTCCCCTCGGGCTCAGTCGAGTTTGACTTGCTCATTGTTGATGGATATACGGCGATAAAACAACATTATCGCTGATAGGTTCCAAGCCGGCGGCGCAATGGCTCAGACCATGCGTTCGTTAGTTCGTTGAGCCCTGTAATCACGAGTTCAAGCCGATTCCATCTACGAACTAACTAGACGAATTGTAGACAGATGATATACTGATATACGGGAGAAAACAGGGATGCTCCAGGTATTCCAGTGGATTCGGCGGTTGACGTTGCTGTTACCAAGTTCAGATCGACCCGGTATAAGCGCCTGGGCGAGAGAATTGATTGATTTCAAAGGGTTTCGAAATCATTAGCGATGCGGCTTGGCTCGTGCTCTAATCCTCTTCGCCGAGCTCCTTCTGCTGCTGAGCTGGGGGAAGTCAGCGTTTCTAGTGGCTGAAATTGTGGCTGATATATCCAATTATAAGCGCTGAGTAATTGTCCTTCCCGTACCCTGCATTGTGGGGGAAGATTAAGTACGTAATTCGTAACAATTTCGATTTCATCGGCGAACTAAGACAATTACTTGTTCCCCACGTTACGTTGCAAGCTAACATTGAACACGATTGATATTGCCAATTATGACACTAGAATCGTGCTCAGAAGAACTACAACGACATGGTTGCTAAAAAAACATACCATACGAGTTTAGAAAAATAATACATACACCGCATGCACCTTCGGTATGCTCACGTCTACGGCATACCTATTTTGGGAATCAACATCTCACGTCATCGCGGGTGGAGCAGGTCATTGCGAGTATCCTACGAATCTAGGTATCCCTATTTCTTTCTCAAGCCAGCTTGATCTCTTTCCACGAGACGCCACAGTTCGAGGCAGATGCAAGGGCCTTACGATGAATCTTACCTATGCCCTTCCGTTCAGCCACGCCTTTTGCCCATTCAATCATTAACACCCAGAAAAAGCGCCCCCCAGAGGTATCTGCCGCTTGGTTAGGAAGATCCGGGGCAACCACGCCCTGGGACTTTTCTACTGACAAGGAGAGCAGTATAATCTCTGCACTTTTGTCGGTTTCATTCGTGGATGTTGGATCGTCCAATGTGATGAACCCACAGTTCGTCCCATTTCCATCCACCAGTTCGTAAGTAGTCGGCGTCCATAACAGATAAGACCACATCAGCTTTTCTCCCTCTTCTTGATCAATCTTACGAAGAGCGAAGTTCGCCGAAATAGTCCAGAACTGCAGGATCGTGTATTGTCTTTCTGGTTGCTCGCCGGTCAATTCTCTCGAGGGTTCGGTCCGTGACACATCGCACAACTGCCCGAAGAGCTCGTTTGCCCTGGAATTCCGGTGCTCTGCCTGATCGCAAACCGCCGACAACTCACCAGAGGGCTCTTTCTTATACCATGTAATCCACGTGCTATTCGCCGTCCATTTCGTTACATTACCGGACCCGTAGTTATAGTCAATGTGACCATACCACCCTGACCAAGCCCAGCTTGGGAAAATATCCCGTCGCCTTAAGCCATTCTTATTCGGATAGAACAAGAGAAACCAGTCGAGGGCCGGGACAGGTATGCCGAATAGGAGACTACAGTTTGCGTAATCTGCCAGTCGTCGACAGACACCCGCCATAGCGAAGACATAATCAGTTGGCATCTTCAGCTCACGTGTCGTGTACTTGTTCAATAGCTGCCCCAAGAGATGGTATACGTCACCGCTCGGCTTGTGCAGTGCTTGTCCTTGCACAGTAGTTGGGTCTGATCGGACAAGTAACCCATCCTCCAACTCCTGCCAAGACCCTTCATGGCACTTGAAGTATATTGTATCATCTATAAAGAGAATTTTTCTCCGAGAGAGATAGTACTCTTGGAAGCTTTTTTAAGTGTCAGCTATAACTTCCCACATGATGTATGCGTACGGCGACACTTACGTCCACCCTCGATGGTGGTATTCTGATTTAGCGACGATGTCTTCCATTGTGTGGCGAAGTATTAGACGAACACCAGGCAAAACCTCGCTAGTGACTTGACACAAAGACGAACGGGTTCCCTCCCTCACGCCAGGCAACCCAGAGTCGGCATCAGTACCACTCCCAGCTACGATTGTGAAGTATGCTTGCTCATACACTAGGTCCATTGCATTAATACCCGTACCTCTGTCATTGTCATCATCTTGAATCAGACAAAGTTGATCGATCCAGACGTATCGACAACCCACGCTGCGGACGAAGTCGATGGAATCGCGAATGGTCTTAGGAATTAAATCCCAGTTTCGTCTGAGACCATCCTTGGCGAAGAGATCATCTTTGTTAGGCTTTAAGAGGAGAAATGGTTTGCATTCACCCCATTTGTAACTGAGAGCGACATACTGAGATGTAATAGGCACCGGAGTGATACACATTTCTTCCACATCGATACATCTGAAGAAGCTAAGATCGACGTTAAAAGGCCCTTCATTCGGTATGCATTTTTTATGTTTGCATTCACAAGTTTTGAGCCAGCTCTTGACCATTTCGAAGTCGATTTGACGGCCAGAAGTGACGTTCTCGAAGCCCTTCACTTCCGACTCAAAGAGAGCCTTGGAGTATGAAGGCAGAGGCTGAATAGCAAATCTTTTCGGACCCTGCCGAAATATGCGCACTTCATGAGTATCGTAGTGATCAATCGGCTGCATGTGAATGATGCGCTCGTCCTTCATCGAGTCTAAAACGAATTTGCAAAAGGGACATGAAGGCCGTCGCTTGATGTCGCCTAGAAATCCAAGGCTGAACACTGTCTTCTTGTCGCTTCCATCACTGTCGAACCCGATTGTACTGCAGACATCGCAAAGGCCACTGCTAGCCTCGTTGGCGACTTCGATATCACGGTGCTTCGAACGATGAAGCAGTTTTGAGAATCGAGCCGACAGGCTTTTCCCCGCCGACATTTCGTGCTGTTTGTATAAGGTCGCCTTGGTTAGTTAACTAAGCACTGAACATGGAGAACGTGTTCTTGCTAAAAGTTCGAGACTCTGATCGTCCTCCGTCTTACTTACCCCTGCCAGGATCCGAATTCCACTATCATGCGAGGGGGAGGCGCCGCATCTTGGTCTCTCAGCCGTCGGCATCATCCTTCGAGCCCACAGTCTCCACCCCCATCAAACGCTTATCATCCCAGACAAACGTTTTGACACTTGCCGGGGTTAGATGCTGAACCCTTCGAGCACGGCAATGGAGGGCGCTAGACATGCTAACGGGACCTGTCTTTCGCGGGGTCTACGTTAACTTCGAAGATAAGCCTCGACTCATAAACTGGCAGCGAAAAGTGTCTGTAGCTGAAACTTCTAATTCTATGTCCCAAGATACAGTGGTGTCGTCGAAGTTGAATCGAGCACAGCGCCAAAAATTGACTTAATGAGCTACCAATAACATGGTAGGAAAAACGCTACGCGAATTCAGCTCATGAATAGTGAACTCAGCTCTCTTTTCCCCGGACTCATAGTGCCTTGGCGCGATTGCATCAAGCGAATGATATATCGTGTACTTGGTCGTATGCCAGTCAATAATGTTGCGCTATTCTAGCTCATGTGACAACGAGAGACCATAGTCCCCGAGGGAAATAAGTAGAATAACACCAGAATGGAATTGAAAAGGCTACCTGCTCTTTCAGGGGCGTCCGTCGATGAAAACTTTCACCTCCATCAGAAATAATTAATTGAAGATGTGCACTTTTACGGTGGTTGTTCTAGCATCCGCTTTACTGTTGGCGCCGTGTTGGGCAGTTCAGTTCACCACCACTGAATACAACGTATTGCAGGACAAGCCTTTCACACTACAATGGGAGGGCGCAAAAGGCCCCGTCGAGATCTCGCTCTTGAATGCCGAATCACTGAACAACTTTGAAACAGTTCAGGTAATAGATTGTAAGTTTAAGACCGAGGAAGTTATAAGTGTTTTGCTGCTAAATTGCCGTTCCTAGCGGGAGATACTAGTAACTCTTACACGTGGACACCGCCCTCCCTCCTCCTAGCTGGGACTTATGCGTTTGGCATTTCGGATGGTGTGGATAAGAGTTACTCGCCGGTGTGGGATTATGATTACGCGGAGAATGGAAGTGTGAGGGCATATTGAATCCAAGACGATTAGCTCGAGTTGAACTAATAGCGAGTAGGGATCTACAAGTACGTCCTCGCCAGCTTCGGCCTCGACTTCTACCAGAACCACGGCTTCGACTACTATGTCCACTACTAGCACGCTTACTACCGCTCCAGTTACTACTTCTTCAAAGACCACGACTTCGTTAGTTAGTACGCCAATACCTACACCGACAGCTACTTCATCTACGGGAGGTTCAGGGGATACCTCGTCAAGTAGTCTGCCGACAAATGTGACAAATACCGCATCAACCTCCTCAGGAACTTCAAGAACCCCGGGCAGCGAGCCGGCCAACCCAAGTTCAAGTCCTAGCTCGAATCCTGACACATCAAGCATTGGAACACAACAATCACATGCTGGCGGGCTTAGCACGGGCGCAAAGATAGGTATTGGCGTTGGAGCCGGCTTAGGCGGTCTCGCTATTCTGAGCGTGGCTTTACTTCTGGTCTTCCGTCGTGGCAAGGCAGCCGGGCAACGAGCCGCGTATGTCGGCAACAACAACAACCAAGAGTCGAAGGCCGAATTAGGGGACGATCCCAGGCCCCGTGTCGAGTTAGGAGGTCAAGGTATTGCGGAGATGCAGTCCGGTCACGATGGGTGGAGAGGACAGCCGAGCGAGCTAGACGCATCACCTTATTCGTATCGGGGTATAGACGGGGTGAAAATGTAAATACTATATCTGCTTGTATAACGACTACTTACCCTATCTCTTCACATCATCTTCGATAACCTACCAGTCTGCCGCGTCGAATCTTAAAGTATATCCCACTGCTTTGTCAATGCAGATAACTCTCTGCTGCTTCTCAAACCGAGCTGGTCCCACGGTGTGCATCAGATGCCTTCACGGCTCATCGGCGAGATCCGTCTCGACCCTCACCCGTGCTGTTCCCAGCTTCGCGAAGGCACATTCGATAAGGGTGTGAAGCGCTCTGGATCGCTCATTGAAAACGGGTGTATTCCATCTGGAGTCGAACACTGGAGGTTCTAGTCTGGGTGGGCAGAATTGGTTCTTAGAGACTGTGTGATATATTTGGGCGTCTTGAATAGTCACTGGAAGGCCAGAAGCGTCTCCTACAAAATACGGACAACTGTGAGCACCGTATAGCCGTATCATGACTGTCCTGTATCTTCTTATAATGAGAGTTTATACAGCATTCCTACTAGTTAAATAATGCTTTAGCTTATAACCTCCCCATTGTAAGCATTATAGCTGAACTTGTCCTATATTCATTTAGCGTAACTATCTTGATTAGGTAAGTAGGAGATATAGACCAAAATATCAGCCCAAGCCCTTGAGCTTCGAGAAGACTTCTATGCATCGTCTAGCCGCAAGATCCCATGTGTCATTCCTATGGACGCACTAGTACTATCAGGAAGGGGATAGCAGTGATTGTAGGGCATGTAAGACTTATGATATAGGCAGCTATCAGCGAGTAAGTCCTTACGAATAGGTGGCATATCGTTTTCCCCTAGGCGACTGAGCTATCACGATGCCGATGTCGGCCAAGTGCGGTGTAGTCACATTTTCACCAAGCTCTTCGATCGAATCGAAGCAATTATGCCACAACCGACAAACTCGCCAGTCAACCGTATATGGATGGCCTAGAGGCCTTTTGGTGCCTTTAGCTAGTTTGCAAGTTCGGGTTATTATCGGGGTTGATCTCGGCATCTGACTGGTGACCGTTCAAATGCTCAAGCGAGCGCCAAGGGCAAACGGCGATAGAACGGAGATTATATGGCTATATCGAAAGTACATCTAGGTATGGACATACGATGCACATACACCGCTACATTTCGAGTTGTCCAATCCCATGTGCAGATACAGCAAGGGTTACCTAGTTGTCGGTAAGAACCCAGGCGAAACATGCGTAGGCCAAAACGCGGCCGGCAATCTGCAGGTAAGCGAATCGAAAGACCAATAAGAGATAATTATGCGTTTATAGGGGGATTTACTCTATATCATCAAGACTCCAGAAAATAAACGAAATTCCCAAAATCTAGAACCGGCTTTGGAGTAATAAACCATAAAGCTGGCTAATTCCAATTATGTGATAGGGATTTCAATTAATTAGTTGACACTCACTGAAATACATTAGTGATCAGACACATACGTAACCGCGTTCATTCCTTGATGAGATTGGTAGCTTTAACAAGCTCGCAGGTGTTACAGTTTGCAGAATACTAGTCTCGACTAGAGAATGTCATGTCGGCGCGGCTGGATTTGGGGCCATTAAATTGAAACTTAACTATAGTAGTAACCAGTTACAACGAACACATATCCTGCTCTCATGATATCCGTTTTATCAATGAAAGATTCAATAGGCATTAAGCTGAGTCGCGAGGAAGCTATGTCTGTATACTTCAACAGGCACTGTACCACTAAACTATTTTTCAAATACTGAAGTTTCTAAAATTCGCCGTGTGGTTAACAACGAGAGAACCCTTTGTTTGGTATTTGAGCCTCAAAAGGTCCCTGCATAAGTGAAGTCTGGATTCTTTCTGGATCAGATGTAAACTAACTTAAGGCGAATTAGTCGCGATTGATAAGAAATAAGTCATTCTGCCCTTCTATCATCAATCTTGCTGACACCATCTCCAAATCTTAGGCAATACCTCCGAACTGCGGGATCGATAAATGCTCTAAAATAAGCAGGCGATTTGAGTTAGGTCATCAGCATAATCATCTACCACCATATCCGGACTGCTGGTATTTCATATTTACCCATCAAGAGAACCCTGAATCAAGGTGAAGGAAACGGCAAACTCCTATGAAACCGTACCTAAGAAAGTCAGCTCATCCATCCATGAAACGATGGGCTAGCCCTAGGGAAGGAAGAGCTAGACTAATTCCTAACAGAAATAAACATGGCGAAGCCGATGGCCATGCTTTATTGCAATTACGCAGTAATTATGCCGCTGGCAGCCCCCCGATTTAGTAAGCCCGACGGGCAGACCATTCGATAAATGGTGCTAGCCAGTGCTATAATTATCCATTTTTAGTAATCGCCCCAGAATTGAAACCTCCCCACGATCCCAAAAGCAGACCGCCGAGTCTCTCGCGCAATCGACACACCACGCCATTCTCTATATCGTCCTCCGTGCATTGAAATAAGTGTCAGCTGACGGGACATCGTGTTTAGCTAAAAGCCTGCCTCCAGAGGAATGGCTCATTCCGCCTGGCTTGCCGCTAATGGGTACTGAGAGCCAGCTTTGACAGGGTATAGGGTCCCATTAACACCTGATTGGACAATTGATACACGCATGAAGTTTTCAAGGGTTGATATAAATCATGAACGAGAGCCTGCTTTGATGTCGAATCACTAGTCTTAAGCCTTTTCGATATCAGATTCGTTGAAACCAGTTATTTCCGGCTAGAGTAGTCTAGCTGTTTACATATTAAGGCCAACTTTGCCCGGGACTCGAGCGGGAAGCCCACTATCGTGACTTTAATCAAAATGGCGGTATCTCAGACACCCAAACAGCCTACGGCTATTACCCCCTCTGCCGAGGAGATCAAGAACAAGCGCTTGAGTGAAGAGAACCTGAAAAAAGCGACAGATGCTCTGGCCAAAGATGGCATTGTCGTGGTGGAGGATGCCATCCCGCACGAGGATCTGGACCACCTCAACGCCAAGATGATTAAAGACTCTGTCTTGTTGCAGTCACGAGGTGAAGACAGCCCCTTCAACTACAACAAGGGAAATCTTCAGCAGGATGCTCCCCCATATGCCGAGTACTTCCACCCCTCTATCTTCTGCAGTGAGTAGCCCCCTATTTCCCCTCGATCGTTGTCCCATGACTAACCCTCCTGTCCAGACCCTATCGCCACCCAGATTACCTCCGCCATCCTCGGGCCCCGTCCCAAGTGGACATTCGCCTCAGGAAATGCCGCCATGCCACCAGTAGGAGGCCAAGAGAACGAGCGCCAGCCCGTACACAACGACGTCGAGTTCCCGCACCCGCCTAAGTGCTTCGCGCTCGTGACCAACGTGCCTCTAATCGGCATGAACCCCGATAACGGGTCAACAGAGACCTGGCTAGGCACGCACAACCGGACGATCCCCAAGGAGGGCGGACAGAAGGGCCAGCGTGCGACCGGCCACATCCCGCAGGACAAGCTGGAGGAGCAGGTCGCCGTGGCCGGACCACCCACCCAGCCTACGCTGAAGAAGGGCAGCTTCGCCATCCGTGACTTCACCATATGGCATGCCGGCATGCCCAACAAGACGCAGGACATCCGCATCATGCTGGCCCAGATCCACTTCGCCAGCTGGTTCCCCAACCCCACGAGGCTCGAGCTCGCCGAGGACATCAAGCCCATCCTCGAGGAGCTCGAGGCCAAGGGCGAGCTCGGCCTCGAGGTCCCCGTCAACTGGGTGAGCAAGGAGCAGGCCCAGACCACCTACCTGGACCGGGCGCTCGGCAAGAAGTACAAGACCAACAAGACCGACGAGGAATAGATGATGATGGGAATTAGATGGTTTAGAACTATAGACCCTATATACTATAGACTTGTATCCCCCTACGATTGTTATCACGAACTGTACATTTTAGATTATGAAGCGAATATAACGAAGAGAATTTAACGAAGAAAGTTTTGATGAGCGAGTTTCATGACGATGCACCATGGGAGTTAGTATACGATTCCTAACGACTTACGTGACGAACTTTGTAATCGAAGGTATTATAACCTCGAATAGAGGCTCTGATGGACTGTTGTGTTTTAGAAATTCCTATTTGTAACTTCATATCATCATAACTATCATAGAGATTTCCATCATTAACGATTTGTTGAGAGTTAGTAAATAGGAGGCTCACTCCGTCGGCTGAGTAGGAGGAATGCTTTCTTCGCATTTGAATCAAGCGCCACTGATTATTGAATTAACTTCCTACCACCTATTAGGATCTTGTACCGGATTGATTACCTATACAAATGATCATGATAACCACCAAGTCCCTGTCACCGCAAACTGGGCTCCTCTCTCTCAGACATCACCACAGCGCCACGAAATGCCACACGACCCCAACGCTCCACGGATCTAAACCATCACAGAAAATGCGTATATAAGGTTCGTATTAAGAGAAGAATAGAATATCAACGTTATAAGTATATACGAGAAAGAGCTCTCCTGCCACATCTAATTAAAGGAGGAAGAACAATGAGAGGAGAAGAAGAAAGAAGAAGAAGAGGAAGAACAGTATATAAGTGTAGCCGCACCGTAAACGCCTGAAACCCCGGGCTTTATCCGTGATCCAGAAGGGATAAAGATCTAGAATGCCCAACCTGTCTCTGATGCGCGTGTTCACATAACATATGATGGTGATGATGATGCATGTCTCATCTCAGCTGCAGGTGGCCGGCACCAAGGCCAGGGATGAACTCGAATAATATCGGCACGCCCTCGACCGCAAACCATGCGATACCTGTGATATTGTCAGAAAACACAGTTTTTCCATCGCTGAAGGGGACAAGGGAAGACTGACCAGCGTAGACGATAAGCTTGGTTATGACCTCGACATCGTATCTAACACGAGGCTTAACGAGTTTAGAAAAGACCTCTTTCTCGCCCAGCTCGTCTTGTTGCCCAATATACATTTCGGGGTCGCCATTTGGTTTCTTCGAGTCGACTGGCGAAACCACCACGGTTCCTTCGCCCATCTGCTTCTCGAAGTCGCTGGGCTTCTGTTGCCTACTATTAACGGCAGAGCTTCGCCCCATCTGGTCCTTTCCGAGCTCTGGCACACTCGCCTTCGTGCGCAAGCTGGCATTACTCTCCTTTCTTTTCCTTTCCCGATAGGCCAGGGTTTCATAGGCATCTGCGGCACTTTGGGGACCAATTGACACGGACCTACCGCGTTTTGGATGGCGGACTGCCGTAATTAAGTTTGGCAAGTCGCTAACGCTGGGCAACACGTTATCAACTTTCAAATGTAGCGGGATATTCTTATACTCTGAGGCCGGCATAAAGAATCGTCTCGGCAAACTAAGACCCCATGTTTCTATAAGCCGAAAGAGATGCGGAAGTGTCTTTAGTAGGAAGGGCTTGGCCAATTCACGCCAGATGAACACGACAAAAACACCGAATAGGACGCGTAGAATTACCGCTGGCCATCCGAGAGCATGGAGATCGAATGCAATAGCCGCAAATGGTGATTGAGAGAAATGCCAAGTGCCCACTTCAAGACCAATCATGACTCCAGCGAAGCAGACGCTGTCGTCGAAACACGGGCAATCATCAGCAGGTTCGGGATGCACTCTGACGAGAACAATGATTGTGAGTACGGCAGCAATGACAGCGGCCCAACCGTTCTGTTGCAGATAGAGTTCCAATGGCGGACCATAATAAAATTCGACTAGGGTTATCAATGCGCCCATTATCGACCCAATAATCACGTCCACAAAGCCGTGCATCCCGCAGTAGAGACGGCCTAGCACGATGCTCACAGCGTAAAAGTAAGACAGCACTTCAAGCGCGAATTTCGTGTTAGGCTGAAAAGGATTATCTGGCGACCAGAGACAGAGTACTGCATAGACCGCGACTGAGACAGCGTTGGCGGAGTGCGTCGAAGGGAAACCATACTCGAGTGCGGCGGAGCCAGACATGGTAATCCGGTGCAGGGGCGGAGACAATGGACGCGGGAGGGAGAAGAAATCCTTGATGAAGCCGGTGAAGAAGACGCCCGAGGCCAATATATGGACCAAACTATCACGACGTTAGCGGCGCAAGACGACACACGATCAAGGAGGTAGGCGAACCCCTTTCCGAACGACGCAAAACCACACCAGAACATGATGGGAAGC
The DNA here is from genome assembly GCA_022385715.1 of Xylaria cubensis. Lineage (NCBI taxonomy): Eukaryota > Fungi > Ascomycota > Sordariomycetes > Xylariales > Xylariaceae > Xylaria > Xylaria cubensis. The sequence continues at coordinate 122,234 of MU279036.1, forward strand.
CCAATCATGAAAAATGTGTGAGTGCCGAGGTTGGCGGTGATGGCAAAGTAGCTGTCGAGTGCAGGAGAGCGTAACTTGGCCTGGAGCCAGGCCAGGTACGGCGTCTCCCAGCGGATTAGAGGCAGCGCCCGCTGTCGCAAGTCGTATCGCCATTTCGGCAGAGCACGCTTATCTGCCAAACAGATCGTTAGCACCTTGCGTCGCCGCTTGTCGCATTGCACACATATTCTTGGGTTTCAAGGTGTGACTTTCGCCTCACACGCTCGCAACCGTGGCATACTGGGCAGTCCATACAGTGGTCCAAACTCCTCAGGCCAGCATCAATGACGACTTCCTTCTTGTCCCCGTTCATAGGAGAGGCGAGAGTGGTCGTGTCCGTCGTTGGATCGGATACGTCACCGTCGAACTTGGCATTGAAATCGGCGCCATTGGGCAAGGGCGGAAACTCGGTAGTCATGGCCCTGAGGAGACTATACGTGACATGAAGGTTGGGCAAGGAAGAAGCAGTTGTGACAGACACTCCCTGGGCAGTTGGCGCATCGAATCGTGGAGCACAATGCGAAGTCGTTACGTGCGTAACCCGAGGGGTAGGCGGGGCGTTTCGAGGCTTTAACTTTTGTCGGTGTACTCCGTATTCAAGAAGCCTATTAGAGTTCGGTATCGTTCAATCGTCCAGGTGAATTGGAGGTTGGGTGGAGGGCAAGCGTAGGGGGTTGAGTTCTGGTCGAACGTCGTCGATACGTAGGTCGGCTGTTGAATAGGAGGTAAGGCGGTAAAAATATTGATACCTACCTACCTAAGGGAGCATGCAAGTTCGACCTTATTGGGTGTGGTGGAAATGCGAATGCGACGAATGAATGAGTGGTTAAATGTCTTGTTGAAGTCGCACCGGGACCACTGTTTATTTTAAGAGCTGTTAATAACTAACGGATGAACCACCACCAAACCCCCACCATATGGCCTCAATTCCTGTGGTACAGCGTTACTCGTGGAACCCTGGGACGGCAGGTTCAGGGGGTCCAGCGACCCCAGATTTTGCAGACAGTTCCACGCAATTGCGCGGAACCCGCCCTGCTTTTCTAAACCTTGCCTCCCATAAGCTGATAATCTCACAGGTAGTATAGACACCTACCTGTTTTATAATAGGTGCCTAGGTAGGTAGTTTATTTGCGCTTGCAAACAGATAATATTTGTAACCAACATGAGACAGAATTTTTTACAGAAAGAATACTACCGGTGGATGTTGCTTTCACATGCAATACATGTATCTATCTCGATATTTGTACTAAGAGATTTGTTTGTATTGATGATACTTGGCCATACTAGCCTCAAAGGGCAATAGTGGTTGAACAAGAGTCCATTTCGGAACCTTGCTCTGCACCAATTTTCATGATTATCCAACAGCCGATTCTATATTATTTTACAAGGCTGAATTTTGCTGAATTTTGTTGAGACGAACCTCAGAATTCCCTGCCATCAACCCAATTCGACCTCTTTACACGTCAGAAACAACCAAAAAAAAAGGAACAATGTTTCGCGGCAAACGCTGCGTCATAACCGGCGGCAGCCGGGGCATCGGGCTAGCTATTGCGAAATTGTTCGCCTACAAGGAAGCTAGTTGCACTCTGATCGGGCGACACGAGGAGAGCCTTGAGAAGGCCGTCAAATCTCTCTGCTCAAAGCGCACACAGACACACAAGTGGCGCGCCTTTGATGTGTCCGACCCGAAAGGATGGGAAGAATTGATGGATACCTACCAGAAATCGGTAAGTCACTAAGTAGTATTTAGTGATCAAGCAGCCTGTGATAGACACTGGAAACTGAACATCATAAACTGCATTTTAGAACCATATCGACATATTGATCAATGCTGCTGGTGTTTCCCAAAACTCTTTTCTTATGAACACATCAGAAGCCGAGCTAGATAAAGTTCTTGATGTCAACCTCAAAGGAACCATGCTTGGCTGCAAAAGTGTAATCCCACACATGATGAAGCGGAGAACTGGTAAATAAAAATTTCTTAAGAGGTAGCAAAGCGGTTTAGTTAACACATTTACAAAGGTAATATTATCAATATATCAAGCCTCTTGGCGACACATGGTGGGCGAGGTGCATCGGTCTATGCTGCGTCGAAAGCTGGAATAATTGGTATGATCAATTGCTGCGTTTCTTTTTGTTTATGGTACCCTATCTAACTCGAGTAAAGGTCTAACTCGGTCACTCGCCTGGGAAGTGGGAAGATTTCATATCCGGGCAAACGTCATTCTGCCTGGCTACATCCAAACTGATATGACTAAAGGTGCGGTATTCCCGCGCCTTTTCGATTTCGTTCCTTTCTTTCGTCACGCGTCACCGAAACATATCTACTCTCGTACAGTGCAGAAAGGCTAATATACAGCGCTAATGAAGGTATGAACAAGGATGGAGATCTTGCTGCTCTCGTTCCCATGGGCCGCCTAGGAGAGGCATCAGAGGTTGCTGAAGCTGCGCTCTTCCTTGCGACGAATAAATATGCGCATAATTGCGTGCTTAATATCGATGGTGGCTTGAGTGCCACATGATCGAAGCATATTCCACAAATTGCTGCTGTGGAGATCTAAAACGGAAGCTCTGTCAGGACCATCTACAGAGGGCTCACTAATCGTCGATGGTAATGGCACCGGTGCCGGCGTCGTCGTCAACCACGACCACGTCATCGTCCGCAACCATTTTAGCCCTCTTCTTCGCCGAAAGTGGATCATTGTCATCTATTCTGGGTCGCTTTAGATCCTTTGGTATTATTTCCGATTCAGGCTCACGAGATCGAACTAATGCGTGAGCTCCATTCGTCTCGGATGTCGCAGGCTCCTTTCTGGGCTTGCGTGGGATTTCAGGTGCCTTATCTGGCTCCAGACCCTTGATGGGTTTTGCCGTACTCTCGATGGAACTAAGGATGAAGAAGTTAATACGCGTTGCTGGTTGGGGGGTGGAAAGCACTATACGATGATTGTATATTTAAGACAACGTTGATGAACGTATCATCCTCTTCTTCGTCGACAATGGTAACGAAGCTGTTTTGATTGACGCCTGTATGACATTAGCGGAAGGATACTTGAAAATCATGTACAAAAGCGCTTACCAAGCTCGCTGAGCAGTTTTCCTAGATTATCATTTTCATCGGGATCGTAGAGTAGTCCAGTCTCACTGTTGACCGCAAAATCGCGGTCACCAAATCCTAATTGAAGCTTTACGAAGTCTTCAACTAAGTCCTTTAAAGTCGCCCGTGAAAGATCCACGCACACGCTGGTCTGGTAGTTGCTGCAGATCGGACAGTCAGGATTGGGTCCACGGGGTCGATCGGGAGCCAGCAATCTCTGACCAGCGAAGGGCGTCAAGAAGACCTATCAAGTTAGCAATTTTGCAGTTTAGAGATTCGTACAATACCTACTTCCTGTGCTTTGTCAAACTCTCCCCTAAGGACTTTGAAGGACTCTAGCACACACAAGCCCGCCACAATCGCATTTGTAGTTGCGATCGCAGGTATGATGTTGCCGGCCATTTGTTTGATGTCGAAACGGGATTTTTGCTCGATGCCAAAGACAAATGAGCGAATATTAGCACTAGCAGCAACGAAATCTAGTGTGTCATCGTCGTCTTTGTCGAAGCTAATCATAGCCTGTGGCGAATCATCACCGTACTGTTTCTTCAAGTCCAAGATGCGTTTGCTCAAACGATCTAGGCTGTCATTGAAAACAACCAAATTCTCCTCCAGACTCCACACTTTTTGTCCATCTTGAATAACAGATTCTTTCGCGGCATTGGCTTCAGTTGCCTGGCGCAAAACCGACTCGTATTGCAGGGGTTCGGGAGGGGTTCGAGACTTCCACATGTCTTCCATAGATCGCAATCGCGTAATATCGGCATTAAACACTTTGTCAAAAAGCATTTGGGAAAATTGTTCTGTGCCAACCGATTCCCTAATCTTTCTCAACGCCTCAGACTCCTTCTTGAGCTCTGCTATTTCCTTCGCATTGTCGCCATTTTCCGATGTGTCAAGAACGGCCTGGTCTTCGCTGGCGCCAAATATTTCGTTGAGAAGATAGCTCTTCCCCCAAACAATGCAATGGATGGGTTGACTAGGTGTAGACCGAATGGTGCAGACGGGGAAGGATTTCGGTACTTCTTTGGCTGTGCAGTCGTAGCATGCAGTGACACCTTTCTTAATGACTTGTACCTGACCGTTGAATCCCGTAGTGCCACTCTCGATGAGGGGAACGTCGGCGGCTAGGCACATTCTGTTCACATGTCGTCTTGCCTCGAGGTTGTCCAGCGCATTGAACACCAGGCGGAATGCCTTGAACCATTCTAGGCTGAATTGCGCATCCTTGATGTTTGCATGGTAAGCAACAATTTTTACGTTAGGATTGAATCTTTGAGCTGCTTCTTTAGCTATCTGCCAGAGAAATCAGTATAATGTCATGCCACTTATGAGCTCTTTCGTTATTCCAATCGCGCCGTACCTCCGCTTTCGATTTCTTGATGTGCTCGTGTCGGAATAAAAATTGACGATTGAGGTTGCTCAAATCAATTGTATCGAGATCGACGATATGGACCTCACCGAAGCCTGTAAGCACTAGGTTCTTCAAGAGTTCGCAACCAATACCGCCGGCGCCAACCATGAGGACCCGTGCCTACATAACCCTTGTTAGTCGATTTGATTCCGAGATAGATCTGCGGTGGTTTGTTTTGCAAAACCGATGGTTTATTACGTGATGGCTGTTGCAATGGAGAAAGCGGCTCTCGAGACAAGATCGAAGTGTACGCGTAGGAGGAGGAGGAGGAACACGGTAGGTTCGTTGGGAGAAGTCGCAATCGTAGGTGCACGGTGAGAGGGCATTGTGATAGCTTGGAACTGAGGTAATTTGAATGCGATTCGAGGAATTCGAGCTTAAAGAAATGCGAGAAACGCACCTGCTTGATGCTCGTGTTGAGCGAGGGGCCGAAAGACCGGCGATTGAAGGAATCACGGTCCGGCGCCATGGTTCAGAGCAGTCCAGATGTTGTCACGGCGATGTAAGCTGTGGATGCATGTGATGCCAGCTGAGGAAAGTTGGAGGAAAGTTGAAAAGACAAGGGAAAGGAAGACGGTACGAGGAATCAGAGTCGAGGAAAGAGGATGTATACATAACAAGATGGGACCAAATGAGTGGGCAGCAGCGGAAGGATGGGAGCGCAGCACACACACACACTTAATACTTAATGTTGTGGTTTGCGCTATTCTCAGCCTCGGAGCGTTGCCGGTTGCAATGGGTAAGTAGGTATCATGGATGGTTTAGGTAGGTACCTAACGGCGGCGCGGTGCCGTGGAACTTTTGGAAGGACCAGAGAGAAGAAGGTGCTGGGGTGTGATTGTGACCGATAATAAGAGATGCAATGACTTGAGCATGCAGGTAGAAACGTGTGGCATTGGAGGTTCCTTGTGCCGGATCGCTATGTCACTACCGCACAGCAAGAGGGATATGGGTACGCAATGACGCGCTGCGCAAAGCCGCAGGTTTGCTGTGGGTCAGGATTTCTTAGTGCATCTAGGCGGCGTGAGGCACCTAGAGTGTGCATCAGGGGTGGATCGCGGGAGCAGACGCGATTGGCAAATACCTCCCGTAAGCTGTGCGTCATTGGAGAGCCCACAGTGTACCTAGGCGGTACATACCCGGGTACCTGAAGTAAGGAATAAATAAGTACAACTTGAACTTATCACCTACCTAGGTACCTACCGGCAGGCTACATGATCACATACAACTACTAGGTAACCTACTATATGATCGAGAGATTCGTTGTCCGAATAAACAATCTCAGCCACGTTTCCTCCAGGTTTGGCTCACGTTCTGTTCTACCGAAGGTATCTGTACCAATACTTCAGTGTGCTCAGTTGCGCTCCACCTTGCGCCCGAAACCCCACGAAATAACCATCCACACAATTGGCCTAAAACATCACAACAGGACCTTCTCAATCGCAAAAAACAAAATGTCAGATGACGAGGCGGACCCAGAGCTTCTGGCTCTTCTTAGACAGCATCTGCAAGGGAAATTAAACTTGGACGAGGAACCTGAGACAGGGGTCTTGGAAGGGGCTGAATATGTGTACGACAACTCGATAGATGTGGCTCTAGACATGAGGGCAACCAAGAACGCGGCTGCGTTTATATACGGACAGATGCAGCAGAAACACTACTCGACCGAGACTTGGGCAGAACACGAACTGCACCCGAAGACGAAAGATGAGTCAACCGTCGCTTTCATCTTCACCATGGATCTTCTCAACTTCTCCTTCTGGTCCCTCCGCCCGGAAGGTGAACGCTTTGCTGTCGCCTACCGAGACAAGACTTGGACTGGATACTGGAGCCTGGTCGCTTCACTTCAGCGAGCATTAGAAGAGGGTAGGTACATGGGTATTTATGCAAACAGCGAGCAGCCGTCCGTATCACATCCCTTTTGTTTCACGTGGTCATCTCACACAGGATCGTCTTAGTTAATTCGGTATTTGCTTAAGATATACCCATCACCGACCCTCACTTTTGGCAGAGCGAAGAAGATTGCAATGTAGAGTCATTGCGGCATGTCTTTCGTTCGTGTACCGACGAAGAAATCCCACTACTTGAAGCCCGTCTCACCTGTTTGCGGGAAGCTGGTCAGGTTCTATATGAAGTAGGTTGAGTTTCCGACCCCCACCATGTTACCCCACCAAAAACAAAATGAACATATTACCAACACGCAACGCGGCTTCTTGCAGAAGTACAACTGCAGTGTTACGAATCTTATAGAAGCTGCTAATGGCTCGGCCGCTGCGTTGGTCAACTTGCTCGCGCGAGATTTTTCCTGCTTCAGAGATGAATTTCAATTCGAAAGCCGACGGAAACCCATCCGGTTTCTCAAGCGTGCTCAGATTCTTGTCGCAGATATCTGGGGTTGCTTCAATGGCGAGAGCTATGGTGCTTTCCGAGACATCGACAAAATCACCATGTTTGCCGATTACCGCGTCCCACAGATCCTAGCCACACTGGGCTGTATTGGATATAGCCCGCCCCTGCAAGCGCTAATAGCAAGGAAGGACACCATTGAAAGTGGGAGCAAATACGAGATGCAGCTGAGAGGTGAGTCCAGTCCTGCTGTCACTACCTCCAATTGATATGTTTGTTAATCACCCGGGAATGTAGCTTGTAGTATCTGGTGCGTTGAACTCATCAGACGTGAAATTAAGCGTCAACACCCAGAGGCCAAGGTCAACGCGATCTTGATAGACTTTTTCTTGTATGATACCATGAAATCAATGGAGGTCGAAGGTAAGGAAACAATGCCGCATCACCGCACGCGCAGTATTTGGTATTGAGGGGCTTCTATATTGAATTCGGCTTGGCAAAGTGTTAGGATAGCCACACACTGTTACTTGCTTGTAAATGCTGAGAGGAAGGTACTAATGAGCATGGCCATTTTTATTGTCATTTAAAATAAAATCAATTTAATCATTCGAACTCCAAGCACCATCGCAGAAATTCATAACAGCCAAGCATCCCCAAGCCAGATCTCGTCATATGCAATAGGTCCTCGTATACAGATATCCCAGCCCACTAACTAGTGTGTGGATTCAGAATTAACCAGCTCCAACAGCAGTTGAGTTAAGGATGTCATCGATGTACGCCCTCTCGATGCCCTCAGTGCCTTTCGTTTCCTCCTTCATCAGGACAGCAAGAACCTCAACAGGCGGGTTAAGACCAAGTCTGTTTGCACGCTGCCAGCGCTTGAGGCGGTTGACACCGACGCAGGGCTAAGGCAAGTTCTGTTAGCAATTCCATCGCATGAAAACAAAATATGAATGTGACATACTCCATATTGCGAACTGACATCCCAGTACCGAAGGATCTTCTCAGCCAGGCTCAGGTCCTCTTGGTGGAGTCGCTTGGTTCTGCGCTCGCTCTCTATGTTGCGCCAGTACTGGCTAATCTGGCGATCGGTGATCTTGTCCGCGCGCAGCTCTGCTTCGGTCTTTTCAGGCTCCGGCTCCGGCTCCGGCTCTGGCTCTACCTGCTTAGGCGCCTCCACCTCCACCTGCACCTTCTTCTCTTCAACGTCGACATCCTTGACGTCGGGCTCGGCATTGATAACATGTTTCGCGAGAGGACTTTTCGCAGGCTCAGAGAAGAGGTTCTTGGCCGACTTCGCTGTGGGCTTGGTCACTCGATGATTGAAGGACAGCGTGGATTGCTTCCCCGAGGACCGAGCGCCTCCTCCACTGGATCGTCTGGTCGTAGGCGGCATTGTAGACGAGGCAATTCTTGGCTGGGTATCAGTATGGATGGATGTTGCGTGAATACAATCAAAGTGCACCGTTTGTCGCAAGGAGGATAAAAATGTTGGTTTCCAATTGAGTGGTTCAAACGCTTGGACAAGATCAACACAGTAAGCGTTTTAACCTCAGGTAGGTAGTTCGCTAGATTTCCAATTAGGAATGACGTGGGGGATTTCCACTCCAAGGAAGCAGGCAGGTTCATTGGCGGGGCAACACGAAAGAGATGCGGGCTCACGTGACTGTTTGTTATAGCCAAGTAACAGCTCCTCCCTTCTCGGAACCTCCAGTTGACATTTGGATAATTGTTTGATTTCTAAAATATCATTTATATACAGTTTGTTCGGATATATCTATATAACCACCTCACACCCTCATAACACATCGTCATAGCATTAACATACTCCGCTCCTCATGGTACAAAAGATATTACAATAGGTTTGATACAGAGCAGCGGGTAAATAGTAGATCTTTTAAAGCTCTTGTTTCTCCAATGGACTTGAAGTTTGAGTCTTGTTAGGCGAAACATGGACTTGCCAGTAGTTTCTCCAGTCCCACCATTGCCCTCCTTCCTTCTCATTATCTCCTTGTCCAGGTTTCCACATACCGAAACCCTTGCCGGCGTCGTACTCAGGGAACTCAGCCTGTTCAGCGAGGAGGTTTCGCTTTTCTCCTTGCTTCAAAAACCACAGGAAATCCTCAGACAAGTGAACGTACTGTCGCAAGCCCTCATAAACGTCAATCTTGGCTCCAGTCGTCCAACTCAGAAGTGTTGGCTCGAGAATCGGCGCATCTGTCACCGAAGGGTGGGAAGTGCCGAGCGAGGTCATGAACCACGAAGGGTTTCCGCGCTCATTGTTCTCCTCAACGAGGTCGCGTACAACGTCAAAGTGTGCTCGTCCATAGAAGATGCTGTGTTTGCTGCTCCATGAATTACTGTGGACAATCAATAGCGGCACGCGCACGTCGTGATTCAGCCTGCCGCTCTGTTTCCCGGGATCTAGAACGATGGCGCCAACGAAGGGTCTTTCCTTGGTTGGACCGCCCTTCAGAGCCTGGAGCGCGCCGGTCGCACCAAAACTGTGACCAGCCATGATCATTTCGTCGACGTTGAGTCGCCCAGTCCATTCGTCCAAGTCCTTACCCTCCTTTCTAAGATTCTGTTTCGAGACCTTGTTGCCTTCCCCATTATTGATTTGTCTCAGCACCCTAACTACCTCTTCAATTTCAGCTTCACGGAAGTTGAGCTGGACTCGATTGAAGTCGTCGGCTTCTAGCTCTTCGCCGTCCACTGTTTCGACTTCGGAGCGTCTGAAGGTCAGTTTTGCCTCATCCGGCTCGCCTGGCCTTTTGATAATCGAGCCAGGGCATGAGCCATCTCTATGCTCAATCATAGCAACGATAAAACCTCGTGATGCCAGCTCGCCGGCGTAGTGTGTGTAGTCGGTCCTACTCGAAGCCATACCGTGAGAGAAGACAATAATCGGGTGCCCATCTATTTCTATAGATGCTACTTTCTGCAACTCTTGGCTCTGACGAGCGTCCGGATGGCTTGCCACAGGAGGAGCTAACTCGGCTAGCGGTTCATCAACTTTGGCAGGAATCTTAACTCCTCCAGCAACGATGCGAAGTGCGGCTGTAAAAATCGCATCGGTAATGCGATTACTGATGTGTGCGAACTTAGCGTAACCCTTTGCCGTCACCCGAATTGGCCTTGATATCCAATGATGCTTCTTTGCATGTTTGCTTTCTCCATGGGCGGCCGGATAATAAAGAGTGAACAAGACTGTCTGCAGCTCGAATACATTCTCGTGCGAGTTCTTGAATCGGGTTGTTTCTATAACACGAGGTGGTGATACAGGAGATTCAAGGTCGACACTCCCGACCGGGTACGGCCCGCTGTACATTGGCAACGGACTTGCAAAAAGAGGTAAGGAAAAGAGGTAACAGTATAAGACGTAGAACACGACAATAACAGAAAGGATGTACCGCCAAGTTAGACGAGGTTGCAACACGGATGAAACCCTGCGACGCTTTAATAACCCACCATCCTCTGCGTATGGAGGAGCTTCTGGAAACGGACGCATTATGAACTGAGACAAATTCCAAGATATGATAATTTGTATTAATTGTTTTCAGGAGAAATCGGTCATTTCCTGAAGAATCCGGCTTGCGTAAGTAGTAGGTTTCCTTCAAGGCTTCTTACAGCTATGACGCAGTTAGAAGCCTTAGCGGCAATCCGTAGCTGGGCGTGCCTGTAAAACAACTAAGTTCCACGCCACAACGTCATATTCTAGCCTAACTAGTACCCTAGCGAAAATAGGAGTAAACCCAGACCCAGACCCAGATCTTAGACCCAGATCAAAGTGCTTCCAATGTAAGCACTTAGATTCAATCCCATCATTTCTACGGACTACTACTTACAAAATTCGAGCAGGCATTTGGCTTCAACGGCATTATTTGGTTTCATATTATCCAGTTCATGGCGAAGAAGACCGATGATATAATCCGTCATCCAGTTGCTCGAGGAGATTTCCTAACAGGAATGACAGACTATTCAGTGGCGCCTGCAACGACAGCCTCGATCTCAGTTTCGGTAAACTCTCTTAGACCCAAAAGCTCATTATCCAACTTTTCAAAGTGACTGCCATATCCCTCTCCCCAAATCGATGCAATGATCTGGGCAAAAATTGAGTTCTCTCACATCCCGGCGAATGCGGGCGGGAGTTGATCATTTTCAATTGACACTTCCTTGCCCTGCCAAGCACTCCCCGTAACCTTCTCGGCTACAGCTTTGAGCTGCTTCAGGGTGGGAGCTGCGTCTTGTACATAGACTGCTCGGTTCTTGGTCTCCTCGGGCTTCTTTAGCACGCCTACGACGGCCTTGCCAATGCTCTCGAGGGTCGTCGCACTGAAAGGACGCTCACCGCCGTCGTAAAGCGCGATGATCTTCTGCTTCGGGTTGATGATTAGACCGGCTTTTAAGGCCCAGTCGAAGAATGGTCCGGTGATAACAGTTGTGTAAGATATGTTTCCATTCGTCGCCTCTCTGGCCAGCGCCTTTTGAGTAGCAACCTTGTGCTCGAAGACAGGCAAAGCGGCGTTCTTGGCATTTGTTGTATCAGATCCAAACTCAGAGGGGATGAAACGCTTGACGCTAGCTTTTACAGCAGCTTCAACTAGGTTGAGTTGCTTGGAGAGTCCTATCGCTCCGAGTGTTGAGACGACGGCATCTTGACCCCGAAGAGCAGCTGTTAGAGATTCAACGGAATCGTAATCGACTAGCTTTACTGTGACGGATGCTGGAAGATTATGTGTGCTCCCCTGTCTGGTCAAGATTGTGACTTGGAATCCGGCCTTGAGCAATTGTTCCAGGATGGCGGGGCCCAGATTGCCCGTAGCGCCAGCCAGGACGACCTTTGTTATAGTACCCATATCAAGATCAATTTGGCTAAGGAAAGACCTGACATATATGAAAAGACTAGTATAGATAATCGGATAGAATGTTGGCCAAGGCCGTGATGGCTTGCTACTCTATATCATATGACATGGCTGTTCTCTTATACAAGAGCTTAATATCAAAACAACTTACTTACGAAAATAGATTGCTTACACGCGTAATCGATTCGTTCCGTGATACTTTGACGTGATCCCGTTCATAGCTATCGCATTATCATACTCATCACGCCTGTTATCCCACATAGTATATTCTATCCCACAAGCGCATCCCACATGGCCGTTGTAGCTAGCATCTCAATCTAACCATATATGGCAAATCACCCTTGTTCGCCGGTGGGATATCTCGTAAGCATACTTCAACCTCAAGGTCAATGCCTCTTCTTGCCAGCAATATCTTTGAAAAGCCAAGCATTGTTGTTTCATTGAACAATGACTACTCACTATCTATTACTCAGATAGTAAAGGTTGGGTTGTTAATCTCGTCGTTGTCTGGTTTAGTCTTGGTCGATATTTGCGATGCTCATTATATCATCATTCCATCCCACATTACCGACTATTTGACGAATGGGCAAGTTTCCACCATATGCAAGACAATACAATGAGCCAATCCAGTAATACATCGCCAGTTCCCGTTACGGGAGACAGTGCGGCCGGATCTTCGGCAACCCGGAGACTATTCAAGTGTGTTGTTGCAGGCTGCGAGAAGGTATTTCGACGAAAGGAGCATTTAACAAGACATCTCAAGTCCCACAACACTGAGCTACAGTATATGTGCCATATATGTGGTAGACGGTACGCACGAAGGTAAGTGAACCAAATTTCATCCTAGTAGTAGCAGCATCATGCCACCCAACAAGAAAAATTCTAGAATTACTAAATTCAACAGTGATGTCCTCAAGCGACACGTTGAGTTTCACCCGCAATACTACAAGTCGAAGCGTAACTTCGTCGCTTGTACCCGCTGCCGGGAGAGCAAGACGAAATGTGACGAGAACACGCCATGCGCAGCTTGTCGTCGGAGGGCGCAGCCTTGTGTTCGATCGAATACAAGTACAGCCAATGTGGACACAGACAGCATGGATCTAGAGCCAACTCCCGACCTTTTGAGCTCGCCGTCGAGCTCAGCACATGTCCCTGAAGAGTCGAAGCTCGGTGAATACATTAATAACCACCGTGCAACCATAGAGAGACGTCTTTCTATATACTTCACTGGAATCCATCCGATGTGGCCTCTACTCCAGCCTTCCACGGTCACGGCATGCAGGAGCCCAGCCCTTTTGCTAGCATCGATCATGATGCTTGCAAGTTGGCTCGAAGGAGATCTGGAACATCTGACGTTGTTTCCGTTGGTGTTCGATGAAATTGTTGAAAGACAGATTGTACATCATACTCTAGGAGGCCGTCTATTGTACAAGTAACTAATGCGTCTCAGGGCTTAAACCCATCGTTACCGATATCACAGGCAATGGCTTTGTGTGTCCTCTATAGCACATACTGCCTTGTAAGTGTCGCTCCTTTAATACTGAATCGAAAATCTGTTGCTGAATTTGAACAGAATACGGACGGTATGGCACTCAAAGCCCTAAGAGTTCATAATGCTCTAGTTGCCGCGTCCAGATTTACCGGTATCCTCGCTCCACGTCGAGGAATATTATACGCATCGGCCTATATTCCTAGCGGAGAAAAACATGAAGAGGCGCACCACAGGTGAGCACCCAGCGCTTATAACAATGCTCACTCAAGCTGACATCTATTAGGCTGGCCTTCGCCATGCTGCGTCTTGACGCGTACCTCTCTGTATTGATAGATTTCCCGCCCCTGATCCGGTATCAAGAGCTTTCTATGCCACTTTCTCAGTCTACATGCTGGGTTAGTGTGGCAAGCGAAGATGAACGACGAAAGCTATTAAATTCAGAGCCTGCGATGCGGAAGAAAACATCGTTCAGCTTCCGGGTCCATGATCTATTCGGTGTTTCTCGCCAGAACGCCTTGGCTTCGTCATGGACCAAGATGGATTACCATTTCATTCTATGCGCTATCCAGTCTGGTGCTTGGGAAGCCTGTCATCAAGCGCTTCGCACGGTTCCAGATGATATACAATCACGGACCCACTGTCATGATCTTCGCAATATGTGGCGAGAGTATCTCAAAACTTGGATGTCTGGCTTAGAAAGCGATTGCGAGGTTAGTGTCCTATCACTCCCCTTCACAATAATGATATATGCTGTAATTTCTTATACTAATATTATCAAGTGAGTTCATTGTTCATCTCGCGTCTGATACTTCGGACGGATTGTCATGGAATAATACAACGACTAACTCATCATAACGTTATATAGGCTTCGTCGAGAATACTTCACAAAACCTCGTGGGGATGACATGACCCCACAAACCTTACTCCTATGGCACATAACGTCGCTCAAAATACAAGCGCCTCCAGATCTCTGGGCGCTACAGGAGCGCTACTACAAACTTCGTCCTGCCGGCACATCTCCTGACCAAAAGTCACACCCACATCCATCCATACGGCCCTGGCAGGTCTCAAAGGTCGCCCGCGTAGCAGTGTGGCACAGCGCGCAAATAGCGCGGATCGTCTCTACCGAGCTTGGGCTGGAGAACTCAACCATCCGTCTCCGTCTCAACCCGCTCCTCATCCCCGCACTCCTCATGGCCTCGCTTGTCACACTCGGGTATACGTACTACGCGCGCGTCTGTCCGCGTTGTACAGGGGGCGGCGTCATAGACCTCGTTAATATTTTCGAGGCGCCCAAGGAATGCGAGAAGCTGGTACCGTGGCTGGAGGAGGGCGTGGGCCTGACGAATTGGGGCATCACCGTCTTCACTGGCCTCCCCGTGTGCCAGTGTAGCGTGATCAAAATGTCCAAGTGGTTTCGTGAGTTACTTGCTCGAGATGAGCAGGCGGACGCTGCCCTGGTGTTGTTTCTGAACGAGCTTAAGGCTGGCCTATGGTAAAATTAGGCTCAGGTTGTCGCGACCTAGGGATATTCTGTTCTAAGGCGAGACTTCTCCAAAACATGACTTCGATATAGTACTGGTTATCTAGGATAGGCACACGCTCACCAGGCTTCACTCGCGTTAGCGAGAGCAATTACAGCCAACGCGTAGTAGTTAAAAGATCGAACTTATGCACTCTGCGCTATGAACTTGCGCTTAGAGTGTCTCCGCTTGATACCCCGCAATACCCCCTGCACTAGCTACCATGTTAAAAGACACCGCCCGGACGGATGCCGGTTGATCTAGTATTACGGTATATACGAAGTATATGCTGACAATAATATATATATAAGTTTAAAGGTTTATATAGCTTATTATTTTATAACATTTATCCCTTATATAAATTAGGTGTAGTTCTTATGTCTTTACTATACCACTAATTATAAAGCTCCTGTTAAGTAAATAGCTCCCTTAATCGTAACCGCAAAATCCAACAGCTACCTAGTATCGCTTTCACCCCGCCAAAGATTTTTCCACCCCGCCGCAATCGGTGCCAATCTTTGACTCAACCACATCATCGCATACGCACATCGCAAGAACACGTCCAGATTAATTGACACCCGCAATCATGTCTAAGGGCCGTGTCTGTCTGTCAGTGCCTCCTCGATCCCTCAATTCATCGTCAACAATGTTTGCTGACATTCCGTTTCCTCTAGCGCCTACTCTGGTGGCCTCGACACCTCCACCGTTAGCCTCACTCTCCAATTGCGCCTTGAATTTCTCCGTTTTGCAAGCTGACATTATCGCTTCTAATAGATCTTGGTCTGGCTTCTCCAGCAGGGCTACCAAGTTGTGTGTTACCTCGGAGATGTCGGCCAGATCGAGGACTTCGCCGCCGTTGAGGCTAAAGCTCTGAAGGTCAGACTCCAACACCACACTCTCCTCTTGCCACTTTCTGCTCTTTCCACTCTTTTATCGGTCTACTTTATTTTGTATTCTTCAAGAATGTTTGCTTACTGTTTTATAGCTCGGTGCTGAAGCGTTCGTCGTTGAGAACCTTCAGAAGGAGCTTATCGACGATGTTGTCAGCCGTGCCATCATGTGCAACGCCATCTTTGAGGATCAATACCTGCTCGGCACTGCCCTAGCTAGGCCCATAATCGCAAAATCGATGATCAGAACCGCTGAAAAGTATGTATCGTGATGTTCATCTTGTTCGTTTTTGTCTTTAAGAGGAAAAGGGTATTTGCGACTGAGTCTATTGGTTGCGCACTATCTGTATGCCCGGCTCCTGGATTACCTAGTTGAGCCTGTCTCTTGCTTTTTCCACTGGAAATAAGTTTATCTACTCCGGTAAAAGAACAAGCGGGAGGCTCAACAGGATGCTAGGAAAGGCGCAAATGTGGCATACAAATCAACAGATTTGGTTATGTATATCTTTCGACTGGATATAACTAATGTTTGCCTTCTTGATTTTCAATCTAATCTGTTTAATAGGTACCGTTGCGACTACCTCTCCCACGGCGCAGTAAGTAAATCCCTTTGCGAAAGATGATATTTTAGGTGCTAACTCACCATTTCTAGACTGGCAAAGGAAATGACCAGGTTCGATTCGAGCTCGCCTTTCTTGCGCTGAAACCATCCATTAAGATATTGGCTCCTTGTATGTTTGCATTGCTTCCAAATATTGCAATAAATATATGCTGATAAGCATGTTCTAGGGCGGATCCCCGAGTTCATTGAGCGATTTCAGGGCCGAGCGGACCTTCTCAAGTTCGCCGCCGAGAACAACATTCCTGTTTCATCGACCCCTAAGGCACCATGGTCTAAAGATGATAATATTGTACATTCGTCGTATGAGGCTGGTATTCTTGAGGATCCCGACCAGACACCACCCAAGGAACTTTGGGACCGAACAAAGTAATATTTCTTCTTGCCTGTTTAGTTGTCTGTTAAACTCACACTTCTCAGGGATCCCAAGGACGCTCCTGACCAGTCTACCGAGTTTTCTGTCCACTTCGAGAAGGGGTATGTTGGTTTTCCAGGTTAATTTACACAGCCATGCTTATGAAAACACCAGTCTTATCTCTAAGGTTGTTGTCGGTGATAAGGAGGTCACAGATTCCGTTGAGTCCTTCAAGCTGCTCAACCAGGTACGTTTTATCGCGAACAATTGGCAATTGGCGTGAACAGCTACCTAATGAAATTTTAGATTGGTTATGAAAACGGTGTTGGACGAGTTGACATCGTTGAGAATCGCTTCATCGGATTGAAGAGCCGGTAAATCTTACCCCCTTTTGAACTCTTAGACCATTATTACTAACTTTGGATTAGTGGCTGTTACGAGTATGTGATGACTTGAACTTGAAACTCCCCTTCCCTTTTTACGTAATTGTAGTAGCTAAGGCAGACTTTCGCGTCATAGTACCCCAGGATTGACCAGTATGCCAGCTCCTTGTGTCCAAAGAATTAGACATGCAAACAGTACTGACTGTGTATAGTCGCCCGTCTGGCCCACTTGTCTCTTGAGGGCTTGGTCATGGACGGCCGCGTCCGTGAGCTCAGGGATCAGTTTGTCAGCCTGACCTGGTCTCGTCTTTTGTACAACGGAATGTTCTTCAGCCCTGAGCGCGAGTTTGTAAGTATCTCGACTTCAAATCTGAAGCTGGCAGGCTAACAAACTACTAGATTGAGAACTCTGTTGTCTTCTGCCAGCACAATGTGACTGGTGTCGTCAGACTATCCGCTTACAAGGGCAACGCCTACGTTCTCGGCCGATCTAGCGACGCTTCCAACCTGTACTCCCAGGAGGATGCTTCCATGGACTCCCTCGAAGGATTCTCTCCCATGGACACCACTGGCTTCATTGCCATCCAGGCTATCCGTCTCAAGAAGTACGGCGAGCAAAAGATCAAGGATGGTCAGCCTCTCGCCAAGTCCTAATCACCATGTATATGATGGGTTTGGCATATCCGCAGCAAGATTGGTTCTGCGGGTCAGGGCAGGCATAGAGAAATGGCACAAATTGACGGGCCCATACCAGCAACATGCACTAATATACCCGATCTTTTTTTACACATTCTAAAGACTTAGTAGCCAATATAGCCGCCTTCTTCCCTTTTACTGACCGATTATTAGAATAACAGACTTGTAATGCCAGTATCCTTTGATGTCACTAACTGTGATGAACGGTACATGCGGAAGCTCTTGTCTTTTCAGCTAGGGAAGGTCTATCTAGGTGTCTGCTAGCTACTATTATAAGCTGCTGCGGGCCGCCGCCGCCGCTGGCGGTTATCGCGATCACCGGCTGATGTGAAATGGACCTGCTGCCGGCGGCCCTGTTGAGGCTAGGCTGAATAGACCGGCTGCTGCCCTGTTTTGGGTGGTATTTTTAAGTCTATTGCGGCCCTATTGATCCTGCCTTTACCTCTTGTTGTGATGCCAGCCGTGCCGAACATCAACCTTGTCTGCCAGTCTCCCCGGGGTACGATGAGGCCCTCACGGCCCCACCTTTAGTCGCGGGCCTCAGATCCCTTCCGTCGCAGACGGTGTTGAGGGCTGTGACTGTCGGATCATTCTGGTACCGTCGTTGGCGGTATTTGTGTGAAATCTGGCGTGTGTGAAATCTGGCGTGAGGTTGATTGAGGGCAGTTGTGTTGATCGCAGGAATACTGTTGTGTTCAGGCTAGGCAGCTGTGGATATCAGAGAGTGTGACATTTGAACATTACTATCCCCAGTTTCTTCGCCCTTAATTGTAGAGAAGTCAGTGTCCTATTTGGCCCAAACCTATCTTGAAACTTATCAGAGATGATTTTCCAACTGTTGTGAGTTGACACGAGGTTTTTAAGAAACCCATCTTCCTCATTTGTCTAATGCTTTTCCTTCTTTGTCGACAGCTGTAAGCCCAGAGCCTTAGCCCTTTTCTTGAGACTCTCAAGCGTGACATCTCTTCCACTAGCCGATTGGAAAGCGGAAACAGTAGCCCCCCATTTGTCGTGCTGCTTAAACACGGCACGCAGTAAGACATCGTCCTCTTCAGTCCAAGCATCGCGTCCCGACGACGAGGCAACTACATTCGCTTTTGACATTACTGCGCTCACTGTCCGATTAGTCCCGGTCTGCTCGATGAATTGACGCGCGGCTGTTTTAGTGTGACCATGCGCTTTGATAAGCTTTTGGAGCAAATCAATTTCTTTTCCGGTCCAACGAGAAGACTTGCCAGCTCTGATTCCCAATCTTTGCATTTCTTCCAAGATTGAGTCTTTAGATCTTTCGGTACCAAACTTCTTGTTCATCTCAATTCGAATATCAATCAGGAGTTTCTCTGACTTTACAGCAGATCCCCAAAACTCGTATTCCTCATCAGTCCAATGCTGAGGCTCCAGCCCCTGATCAGGTTGGGAACGGGATCGAATTCGAGTCTTGGCGGCTGAGTAGGAGTCGGAGTTGGAGAACCATTCAGCTCCCCATGAATTTCTGGAAATTCTTGGGCTTCCTGGCTTCCTTGATATTCATGAGTCTGCTGAGCATCTAAAGTGTTCGCTGTTAGGCCATTTCCAAGGTCTTCATCTCCCATAGCCTTTTCCCAGAGGTCAGCAGTGAGGATTCAGCTGAAAGCGTAGCAGTGCATATGCATATGTGCAACATTTCGCTTTTTTCGTCGCTTTCTTCACTGCTTTTTTAGGCGCTACCGGGGCGTTGAGCGAAGTGTGACCTATGTCTTCGAACAACTAATCTCAACTAAGATTCAATCTGCTGCATTTTTAAACAAAACATTATTTTTATAGGTAATTTAAGCTTTGTATATCTTGCTATAAGTTCTAATTTGTATATAACTAATAATAAGTCATATTGTACTAAATATTAGGCAAGACCTTCGAAGGGGTATTAGCCTATACTGAAAAACACAGGGGCTATTTTAAAGACCTCGAATCTTAATTTTCGAAGTGTATATACTCAGACTACTGCTTCTAACGCTGTCCCATACCTATCTGTGCAGGACTGAGATTGCCTTTGGGCTAGCTAAGTTCAGTTTTGATGAAGTCGGACACACACGTACTTCCACGATAGGTATGAATAACTTGAAACACGAAGTCAGATGACCACGTCCACCGCTGTGATGGATCGAAGTGGCCAAATGTTTTGGATCGAAAATTACCTGTCTCGCATCATTTGGCCATGTGCAGTTTGCTAATCCCTCGCCACGCTATTTCGAAAGCGGTCAAGAAATGCGAGTGCACTGCATTTTTAGACGCTACCTTGGGTCTTGCACACCCCTGACAAAGTTCGGTTCATGTATAGCCATGGTAAGTCAACCAATACGAAAGACCTTCAGAGTATTCTATAAACTGAGAATCCACATGGTCTTTGTTTCGTAATGCGTGAGCCTCTAATCTGAGATTTCGAGTTTCACGGCAAATAGGTACAACAACTACTCAAGCATTGCTCACTATTGAAGTCGGACACTTAACTAGGCAATCATAATCCACGATAGACATGAATAACTTGAAATAAAATCATTATTGATACGGCAGCAAAACCGTTTTCGTGAAATGGTATCTAACAAGATTGAATGAACACGCGGCCCATGCATGTGTCTCAGCCCTAATGAGCTCGGAAAACGCGATCTACATCTATCCAGCTTATGTACAGCCAATCAGGCAAAATGCATACGCAACATGCGGGATGCGTGTCTCGTAAAAACAAAAGGACATCTATGGTCCGTAACCTGTGAAAATCAAGGGGGAATCGCTGCATCTCTATAACACCTCGGTATCTTTCTACCCACTGCCAAAAACAGCCAGGACGCCATCAATATGCTATGTGTCCATTTACACCATTGTGAACCCAATCGCAAATGAAGTAGCGACTATTGCTGGGATAGCAAACAAGGCGCCGGAAAGAGCACCAAGGGGCGCCAGTTGAGGGCTGGCGTTGTGACTAGTCTGGGAACTGTTGCTGCTGCTGCCGGCTTGAGTAGGAGAGGCAGTGTTATACTCTCCGTCAGCGAGGGGCTTGACGGCAAGGTTGGAAAGTTTAGAACCATCAACATCTTTAACGGATTGGGTGACCTTCCAGTCGCTAACATCAATGATCTTGCCATTGAGCTTCGGGCTAATACCATTATCGATCAACTTCTGGACACCGGGAGGGGGGACGGGCAAGGTGAAGTTGTTGTTGAACCCATCCTCCTTGATCAAGCTTTCAGAGCACGTGGGGGGCTTGACAGTCTTGCCAGAAGCCTTAACACCCTGCACCGACTTAAAATCGAGCTTGGCATATTGGTTCTGTAGGGTACGGTAATCAGCGAGCAAATCGACGCTGTTGTCGCTGTTGACCGTGGCGAGTCCGTAGTTGTTTGCCTCCTGTGCAAATTCATAGACGACACCACCAGAGAAGACGCCAGTCATATTGGGGCCGTAGATAGCGCCGATTTCGGTGAAGACACGGGGGGATGGGGTGTTGCAGCCAAATTCAGAATAGAATACGGGAACAGAAGTGGTCTGGAAAAGTGCAACGAGTTGATCGTATGATGATTCATGGAAGTTGCTGTTGCCGCACCAAGAGTAGCTGTTCAGGGCGAAAATGTCGGCACGAGACATGTCGTTCGCATTACCGTTAATGGCGCACTGGAAGTAGTTCCAGGTATCCTCCAGAACATCACGAACGTCGGCGGCGGAGTAACCAACCGGAATTGCACGGGGGGCATGGTTCTTGATGTAGTTCTTCAAATCACGGGTAACTGCCCGAATATAAGGGGGCACATCGGCAGCTGTCTTGACAGAATCGATGACCTCGTTTCCAGAGAAGAAGGCGAGCAGGTTAGGATAGTTCTTGAAGTTCTCTACAATAGCGAATGTTCGGTTGACATAAGCCTCGTAGTAAGAGGTCCAAGGCTGATAGCTGACAAGAGACTCGCCAACCAAGGGCGAGTTGACGTCGATGAGCATGTACATGCCAGCCTATAGAATCAATACTGATTAGCTTCAACGGCCAATATCCAATGCGAATACACTTTGGCCACGACTCACAGCATTGAAGATGCTTGCACATTCATCATGGTTTAGATTGGGGTCCAAGTTGTAAACTCGAATCGTGTTGATACCCAGCATCTGCATGAGGGCAGCGTCACGACGGCAGATGTCACCGTTTGACAAAGGATCTTTGCCATGGCTAGGGTCGTAGCCGGCACTGCCACCGATCTGATAGGCGACACCGACAATCTGGAAGGCATCACCAGTCGACGGGTTGACAAACTGTGAACCCTGAACTACTAGCGAAGGCACAGCGGCCACAGAGGTGGCGGCGCCCAGCGCGGTGAGGGCGGCTCGGAAGAGCATTCTGGCTGTGTTTGTTGGCGGGATTTATCGCAAGTTGTACGCTGCTCGGGAATGAGGAATTGTTGTTTAGTAAAAGTTGTAGTTAAAAGTGGCGGAAGAGAGTGACTGGAAATGCCTGATGGCCAGAAAGAATAAGTCGAGAAAGAATGACTGCGAGCGAGTGACAATCGACTGAAAGAGAAGAACCCAATAAGTCGAAACAACAGGAGAAGGAGTGTCGCAGGTGGTTGGAAGTACAATCCTTAAACTGTGTGGAAGAGGCAAGGGGGCGCGAAAAGAGCGTTGACGATGGCTTGGCGAATCAGTGGAACGCAGTAAAGCGTAACCAGGGTCGACCGGCCAATGGAGCCAATAGAACTGTCGTTTGAACCAGCCAACCTGCCCGAGTGGGAACAATTTCAAATGACGATGTGGGGTTCTCCTTACTTGGACGCTTTGGAGCTGTTAGATGTACCTCCCTGTAGTGCGCACCAATGATATGGTGCGGTGGAAGGACCGCCCAACCTCTCATGTCATCTTGTCGAGCGTTATCTCTTTCTCGTGAGATGTTCTAGTGAGCACAAACTGAAAATACGACATTTAACCCCGCTACTTACTTAGGTAGGTAGCTCCATGATGCACAGCATGAGAAGGCTGTGCATTTTATTTTCTCAGGTATATCACCATCAGACACGATATGCACCACTGGACTAGTTTCATACTCCACAAGTAGCTAGAGAAGTTCAGCGCCATGATACGAGGTTAAGGGTAAAGCATTACTTACCATCCATCCTAATCAGGGAGGTAAGTAGTACTAGGTATTCCACCAATCGTTCACGTTTAGGCGGTCCAATCTGGTAACCCACAATTGTACCGACATAATACTACTACATTGAAAGTCGGCATGTATACCCTCGTATAACATATCATGTGGCCAGCCAGCATCCAGGCCCTCTATAGAGAAATAGCGCCTTCAGTTCTTGGGAAATGACAGTCTGCTATTGGAAAATAGCGCCGTAGGTTACGAGCTTGCGCCTCGACGGTGAGAACAATCGAGGGGCAGCGTTAGTAGACACGTTGTAGATGAGGGAGGGACAAAACCGCTTATTGCACCGTCGAATATTTTGCAAACCGACGGCGCAAACTCGTTGGCGGGCTTGCAACAATGATGAAACGTGATCATCGTTACTTGAACATGGATCGGCCAGCGAGGACTTTTAGTTTTCCCCATCGCCCCTGAACATCACCATCAGATTGCCGAGTTGCTAGTAAACTGGGGAATTGGACCAGGGAAGCGCTAACAAAACAAGCGCTTGTCAAAGAAACCCTGAATCAAAGGAAAGGGCCGAGAACCTTGCACTAAGTTGACAACGCCACTTCGTGGCTGGTGCACAGCGTACAGGTGGGGTCTCAAGTCATTCTGCCACTGTGCGACCTAAGTCCCATCATCCCACTAAGTCTTGAGCGCAGCGGCGGCAACCGAATTCATACTGAGGAAAAGTGGTCGGCCGCGATACCTCGCCGTCCCGCCTCGACAACTCCACAGCCTTATGCGCCCTCTGCGCCGCTACGTCCCCAATACGAAGCGTCTGTTCCAAAGCTCGACTTACTGCAGTGTCCGTCGATTCGCGAGCACTATGGCGCCCAGTACGTGCACACCTCTCACTCGTCTAAGTTCCTAATGCAGGCAAGGCATCAGCATTAAGGCGCGCCCGATACAGCCTCAAGCGATAGCCAGATCTTTTCCAAGCCCCACGGGTTCGCAGAACGATGAACCTTTACTGACACTTCCCGCCCCGCGCTCTAGCACCCCCTCTAGACCGCAGACCCCTCGTCATCTCGGGCCCCTCAGGCGTCGGCAAAGGCACGCTGATCAGTCGGCTGTTTGACTCGCACCCGGACACGTTCACATTCTCGGTGTCGCATACGACGCGGGCGCCGCGGCCCGGCGAGACGCATGGCGTCAACTATTTCTACGTGCAAAAGTCCGAGTTTGAGGACCTGATCGCCACCGATGGCTTCGTCGAGCACGCCCAGTTCAACGGCAACCACTATGGTACAAGTAAGGCGACTATAGAGGAGCAGACCGCAAAGGGCAAGGTCGTCGTACTTGACATCGAGATGGAGGTAAGTATTCTATCCTTTGAGGCGGCTAGGAGTTGTCATTTTCTTCGCGCCACTCTGTTCGCAGAAGATAGATATGCAAGGACGGCGAAGGAGTGAAGGGAAAACAATACGGTCATTCATGTTACGCGACAACATACAGATCAGATCTATTAGCCCGACATTGACTCTCCAGCTAAAGAAGACGGGATAAACGAGCTGACAAGCGAGCGGAACAGGGCGTGAAGCAAATAAGGAAAAGCAGCATAGACGCACGCTTCGTCTTCGTGAAGCCGCCGAGCTTCGAGGCCCTGGAGCAGCGTCTTCGCGGCCGCGGTACCGAGGACGAGAACTCCGTCGTCAAGCGTCTCAACCAAGCCAGGAAGGAGCTCGAGTACGCCGATACCCCCGGCGTCCACGACATCATCATCGTAAATGACGACCTCGACGCTGCGTACAAAGAGCTAGAGGACTTTGTCTATAAGCCTGTGGCATAGGAAGTGGGCCCACGTGAGCGGCTGCCCTCGTAAGAAAAGGGTAATAAGCAATGAGAATAAGACCCTCGTATATGTCTGGTGGGGCAGTTGTGTTGGATATAGACCACATACGACGAAATGTCTCGATAGAACAATCAGAATACGGGTGGCAATAAAAGTAGATAACGGTTGTTTGCCGTAGATTATACCCATAATAGACACATTATATACGACGATTGAATTGGAGTTCACGATGTTTGACCAACACTGATACGGAGCATCATAAATCTCGTATTTTTCTCCATTAGGTATCGAAACTGACTCTAGTCTAGAGAACAGCATAGGCTCGGTTCTTGAATTAATCTTTTTAGAAAATGAAGAGAGCTCCGGGGGAATACTAAAAGAAAATAAGAGGAATGCCAGGTCATCAGAATGCCTAACACAAATACTACTTGCTTAACTGCCAACTCACATACACATAACAAAGTTTCAGGCACTCGGATAGGCTAACCTCTCGGCCGTGGTATCATGCAGGGCTCCGCTCTTCGCCCCAAGCGCCATATCGCCCATTACCAGCAATACAGGATCATATCTGCCTTCTTTCGATTGTCGCGGAGCAGGAAGTATAAATTACTCCGCGCTCTGATTTCCGTTTTCATGAGGTTACGAGGAGTAGCTATTAATCGCAACGACGTGGTTGGGGACCCATCCTAAGGTGAAGAAAAGGCTGGGAACCCGGTGTAGATATGATAAGATCAGGCGGCTTAATAGCCGTTCATGGTCATCCGCTGAGAGCTCCTGCTCATCTCCCGATCAGCAGCAGGGCTGATGGGTCTGCTTCCGTGGCCCTGGGCACTGCTTTCCTTGAGTGCCAGCAATTGCTTGGCACGGAAAGTCTCGTAGTGGATCTGCGATGTAGTCTCGATAAGGTCCTGAAGATGCGTCCGGAGCAGGAAATTGCGTAGGTAAACAAATTCGCAGTGGGTCTCGTCCTCGACATTAATGACACCCCATCTGTTTTGACGGCCACGAACTTGCTGGCCGTTGACGATGATGGACTTCTCCGAACCGACCACAGCGAAAGGAACAAGGCTCTATAAAATGTTAGCGAGTGTGGCATACGAAATCTACGAGTGCAGAGCCACGTACCTTGATTTGTGTGTTGATCGAGCGCTCCTCGTCGTCGAGCTCATCGTTGTCGTAAGGGTACATCTTGAGGTTATGGAAAGCAAACTCCTCCTTGATACGTTCCTTGAATGCCTGTCTCTCTTCCAGGGTCAAGGAATCGGCCTTAGCAATGACAGGTACAACATTGACGACATCTGACAGCTTCTTCAAGACGACAATATCGATAGGCTTGAGAGAGTGTCCTGAAGGCTGGATGAAGAACAGGCAGCAATGGATGCGGGTGTCTTGAATGTAACGTTCTCGCTGTGCCGTGAGTTCCTTTCGCAGGTACGCGGAGTGCTGATCCTTGATATACTTGACGATGGGGTCCCAGCAGCGGTCGTTGTTGACCAAGTCGCCATAGCCCGGTGTGTCGACGATGTTGAGTCGCAGACGAACACCATTCTCTTCAATGATGTGTGACACAGGGTGGATCTCGGTGGTAGATCGGATCTGCTCATCGGGCAGCATACGACCCTTTGAGTCGATCAGGTGAGAGGCGAAGATGGTGTTGATGAGGGTTGACTTGCCCAGACCGGTTTGACCTACGTGAGGCGTCCATGTTAGCTCCCTGCATGCAGCACGATGGATAGATGGGTCAAGGGACCGAGCGATCTATCGGTAGGCTACATAGACACCTAAACAGCGGAACAATGAGACATACCAACGCAAATGACGTTGAACTGGAAACCTCTCTTCAAGAGCTTGCGTTCGATCTGAGACGTGATGCTATCGAAACCAACATGGCTGTTGGGATAGACAGTAGGCGTGGCCATGGCTCCGGACTCGTGTGTAAAGGCGGACTGAATAAAGATGGGCGGGTATCGGTGTTGGTTCCTAATCCAAAAAGGAGCCTGGACGGCAATTGGAGGAACGAACAATCAAACGAGTGTAGGATGGGTAAAAGGGAGTCGGATTGATTGTGAGGTATTGGCGTTGTTGAAGATGGAGAGGGTTGATGGCGTCGGTTGTGAATTTTACCGTGAAGAAGAATGTTCGTGTTTGAAACGACCTGTTCCTGCCAACGTATAATTTCCGCCCAGAAGGTGCAGCTACAATGTCGGAGCAGAAAGGGGAAAGGGGCACCTGGCCGTCGCGTGCTGGTTGGCTACAGAGCTCTCTGTCTGCGCATTTTGTGGGTCTATACAGGCGATCTAACCCTTTATGGCATCCTCTAGCTCTCATTTGCCGGCTGTCCATCTCCTGCGAGGCCTGAAGGTCCGAGCTTTTGACGATTTTGAACTTCGCCAGTACTTACATTGCTGAGTGAGTCCTATGCAGCACATCTGAGGTAGCCTCGAACGACGGGTTACAAGCTCACATTAGGCTCAGTAATCGCATTGCCGTGCATCGATACTCCCGCATATTAGTCCGAAAGGGCGCATTCAATTGCTGCCTTGTCGGTTTTTCTTTCGGTCACGAAACTGCGCACCTAAAGATTTAATCACAATGGCCGCTTTACAGCAATTGCGAATGGCTTCTGCCTTCTCTGCTCTGTTCCCACGGCTTTCGTCGTCGCCAGCGTTCGGCTTTTCGTTCAGATCGACAATCCTATCTTCGCAGCGAGCGCAACAGTCTCCTTTCCCTTCGATACCCGCTCTTGCGATTGCGATTCCTGCTGCCATCTCCAACATCCCGTCATTGCTCGGCGACATATGGGAGGGTATCCTCAGAGCCGTCCCCAAGAAGAAGACATCGCACATGAAAAAGAGACATAGGCAGATGGCTGGCAAGGCGTTGAAAGATGTCACAAATCTCAATAAGTGCCCGGCGTGTGGAGGCACCAAGAAGATGCACACATTATGTGCCACGTGCATGAGTCGTAAGTAGTGGCCTTTGTCTTGTTGCTATTATCCCGCAAAACTAAAGACAATGATCAGGCATATCAGGGGAACTCGGCAAAATCATGGAAACAAAGTAACAAAGAAGAACGGTTCGGGTTGGCTTTATGAGTGTATGCATGCATAGAATGGCGTTAGGTACGGATGCAAGATTGATGTCTCGACAGTCGATCAATGAATGCATTGTAAAATATTGTAAACAGAACAATTCACCACATTCAAGTTGATCCAAACACATGCATGGATTCTGTAATCATGATAATTCTTAATTGACATTGAAGGATTGGATGCGCAGTATAATTGACGTAATTAATGTTATCAAATAGTCCGTACAGGTTCTGTTGTACAAATAAACTTGATTAAAAACATCTCCAATTTTGAAAGAGCAACAAGTGTAACTCGAAGCTACTAACCCCACCAAAGCTGTCATTTGCTCTCCCACTTCAACACCAACTACATCTCAATCCCTCCACATCAAACCTTTAAAATAGTACAGATGGTTGAGCAATCATGGTAGGGCTTTCATCTATAGTCCTTGTCGTCAGCTATCATCGCTGACACCCGCTCCCATAGTCGAAGCAATACCTGACCACACATACCGTGGATAATGGTGAGTACAGCCCACTTACTTGCTTGCTCGCGCTTCACTCTGTTCCTATTCAGCTTGCTCCAACGATTAAGCTACGCTGCAACACTTTGTGCCTTTCAACTAGTACTTGCGAACCTTGTCAGCGTGAAGGTCTAATGTTTCGAAGCCCACATAACCGACATATTTTCCATCGCCGCAGCCCCCAATGCCCTCCTCTCCGCCAGCGTCTCTTCAACAATACACGTACACGCATCAAATCAGCCCGATTCTCCACTTATACAATCTCTTACTGGCGCGCATAAACTCGGTTGCCACCATATCGCCGTCTCGCGCAATGGCAAGGTCGCAGCATCTGTAGGCTTTGGTGGTGACGTCAAGATATGGAAGGTCTCAGAGTCAGGATCCGGCGAATGGGAGCCTTTCGGCGAACTCGATGCGGGAAAGGCCTCGGAGAAGGGCAGAGGCGGTGCCGGTGAGCTTTGGGCCATTGCGCTGAGTGAGGATGGCCAGTTCTTGGCTTCGACGACCTATGACGGGCGCATCAATGTGTGGGATCTCTTCGGGGATCGTGGAGCGACACTCCGCGAGTACGAGACGGGTACCGCGGGCTCTGGCAGTTTTGGCTTGTGTGTTGATCTAAGTAGGGACGGAAAGTACACAGCTAGTGGACATCAGAGTGGTGCGGTTTACGTGTTCAACAATGACACAGGGCGCTTACAGTACTCCCTACCAGGTACGTTCATTTCATTTTCACGGAAGATCGGTTGTTTAGACTAATAAGTGGCTCACTAATATACTGACTGAAATGCAGGGTTGGTTAAACCCGTTCGCGCCGTTGCGTTCTCTCCTGCCGGCACACGATTAGCCGCTGCCGGAGATTCGGGTATTATTGCCATATATGACACGAAACACGGCGAGCATGTGGGCAATCTAACAGGCCACAATGCGTGGATTACATCTCTCGACTGGAGTGACACGGGAGAGTATCTGCTAAGCGGCGCTTTCGACGGCAAAGCCAAGGTATGGTCTGTTGAGAGATCGGCCTGTGTGGCGACCCACAGTGAGACGGACAAGGCGCTTTGGGCCGTACGGTGGCTTCCCAAGACCGTACGGAACGAGATGTTCTGTACCGCCGGTGCCAATCGGAGCTTAACATTTTACCGAGAAGCCACTGGCGCTTAAAGAGGTGATATCAGCCAAACGGCAGCAAGTGTGACGATAATGATGACACTGAGATTAGCCTTCCAGTAACTGTGGCGCATACTGGCGTTATGAGAAAGGATATGGAAAAGGGGCTTTGCATTTGGTGTAGATAAACCGGGCTCGAGGCGTCGCATCATGTACCAGCAACTCCCTCTAAATGCTTGCTATCACGTCACATCAGACTGAGTCTTATCAGTCGATGATTGAAGAGAAACGACAATATACAAAGATCAAATTACGGAAGGAGTGCTAGTCTCATGTGCAATCTGGACGTGGTATGCATATTAATGCTAAAGCACACTTAGTATCTATAGACGAAGCCGTACGAGGAAAGTAGGTACAGTCATGGTCGCTTAAGAAAAAGAACGCTCATGTCACGCCAGAGTCCCTTTGCACGTGTCATAGTTAGTTGAGATGAGTGGCTGCCGGGAGTCGAAGCGGGAGACGCCCTGGCCTAAAAAAGGAGGCGCTCCGTAAAGACAAACACGTCTACGGACGTCGAAGATGAAATTCCGGAACGACGACGTTACTCGACTATCTGGGGTATCTCCTCTTTACCTCTTTCTAAGACCCGGAGGATCCCGTTGATTGTGTCCTCGCAGTTTGCAGACACGTAGGCGTCTCCCGATGATGAAAAGATTTCATAGGCCGCTTAAACGGGCTTTCCTTACCTTCCGAACAAAAGTACCAGTCAGAAGCCACGGCTTTCTCGACACGCCCGCCAAGCCCGGCCCGGAGGTCCTCGATCTCTTACTCAAGATGGGTTGCTTCTTGATCTAGCACGCCTAGACCGCGATGATTATACCTACTTCTCGCTAAGTTTATCGTGGGAGGCGTTATGCGAATTGCATTGTATACAGATGAGAAGGAAAGAGAAGAGATGCTAATTAACAGATAAAATTACCTAGATAATCTTAACTACGTTCTTTAAAGCGGCGAACGCATTAGAGCGGCCCATGAGCAAGTTTTGAAGACTGAGCTTAGAACTTTTGTTTTAAGTACCTACAAAAAGTCAAATAGCTAGAGCTGCAACTACACGGCAGCACGTGCCTTCGCCGATTTTACTTCTGATTTCGAAGAATATGACAGTTGAGGGATCAGTAAGCCGATGCCTCTGCTACCCTCCTCCAGCATTAGATATTACTACTGCCCTCTTAAGCTGACAGACATAGGGTCCGTGAGAGTGCACGGAGCCGCTGGTCTAGATGTAGTCTCGGTCATCGTTGGGTTATGGGATGTTACCCAGAGAATTTTAGTAAATGCAACTCAACTTTTAGTAATGTAACTTAGGGTGGGCTCCAGTTATATCTCCTACAAAACTCCGACTGATGATCTAGATATCTGCTCGTGCGTGCGCTTCTTACTCTCGTAGTCATAGTTATAGGAACGGTTTGTTCGGAATTCCATATATCACTGCTACTGTATGATTACTAATGCTATTAGTTCGGGTGTTCTTATCTTGTTATATAACTCATTATATATATAACTTATTTTAGGTACATAGCGAACTAGGTAATGATCAGACAGCCACACGAGATTCATAAAATACCGATTGGTGGATTGGTTCTCGATTTGATGCAGGAGTGTCAATTAGAGACCTGTCGCAATACAAAGCGAAAGGTCCAACAGATTGAGGTTAGATGATGCGAGGGGCATGAGTAAAACCACACCATGAACAGATATGCAAGTTAATCAAAGCTA
Source organism: Xylaria cubensis (assembly GCA_022385715.1). Classification (NCBI taxonomy): domain Eukaryota; kingdom Fungi; phylum Ascomycota; class Sordariomycetes; order Xylariales; family Xylariaceae; genus Xylaria; species Xylaria cubensis. The sequence goes on from MU279036.1 coordinate 153,368, forward strand.
AAATAGCCAATGTGTTTGTGTAGTACCTACCTACATAGGCATCTTGTAGCAATCTACATGTATAATGGCACTCTCAGGTTGTGCCTTCTGTACGTGTAGTACATACATACATCTCATCCGATCGTGAACGCTTCGTCTCTCTTTCCCAATGCGGTAGCTTACCTTGAGGTACTTGCCTAGCCTTCGACTAACCCAATCCTCTGGTATGATTGGCGAAATAGTTCTTGACGACATGGCTTACAAAGGGGCGCGGGTTTTTTTAGCGAGCTAACGAGACAATTTTTCTTCAGCCTACCTTCTGCAGAGCTTAGCTGGTGCATCTGATATTCGGGACCGACCACTCCTAATTTCTAGAAGCTCGACAAGAGCAAACAAAACACGGCAACACGAACTCTGCGACACTTGCAGTAAAGATTCTGCAAGTTGGTATGCGCGGAAAGTGGGCGGCATATGCAGCGAATTGCATTTGGTTGGGAAAAGCTTGGCTTATGACCCTATCCATCTTAGGCAGTATATGTAATCATTTCACACGAATGCGCTGGTCATTTCGTGCCGCGACCTGCGCTGTCATGATAGACATACACATCGAGGTCATTGCGTTAGCATGGCTCCTTGTTTTACTTACAGTAGGCACCCGTGGGCAAACATCGAAGCTAGCTCGAGCTTGCGGACACGGTGTAACAAGGCTTGTTTGTTGGTCCTTGGGTAGAGAGTATCGCTTACCCTACAGTAGGTATATGCACCTGCTCGGTTATGTATGCTGCTATTCCTCAAGTCATCATTTCACCATCATCGGAGATATATCGCCTTATTTACGGGAGAAAGGTGACTTAGCCTCTCGTCACGTCCCTTCATTGGCTCCCTTGACCAACAGCAAGAGGACTAGAATACCAACTTACTCGACACTTGCTTTTTCATAGGTATGATACGGCCTGGATCTACAAACATCGATCAAAGGCAGGTGGCCTACAGGCGGCCTACAGTGTAATTGAACAAGGTGCGTATATACGTGTACTCCCTAGAGTGTATACTCGGAGGATGCCCGCTGATGGGATGGATAGTGGTGACAATAAAGCCCTTGACGGCGTAGTTTGCTTCCTCTTTTGATAAGAGAAGCGAGACAAGTGGTCTGATCGAGCTACGACAGCAGCAATGGTTTGTCAGGAGATTCTCTGCCACTTCCTAACTATAGACGCACAAGCGCAAAGAGAGGAGAGAGAGGGAGACCTATAAGACACATTTGCTCGCTCTCAGGTCACACAGCAGCACGATTCGGGGATCACGGCTCAGCCTGGTAGGTTCAGAGAGAAAGAAAGAAAGGGAAAAGAGGAGATAAAGAAGTAACAGTTGGGATTGCCCGCGTTGAGCTGCATGCATGCGTGAAGCAAGTGCGGAGAAATAGGCGCACTCTGTGGCCCAAGTGCCCCCATTCCGACGCCACGGACACTACCACACTGAACGGGGCACTACCCTACCTGGAAGCTCTCGGCTCGCCTCCGGACTGGGCTACCACCCTACTCTCTCTGTGCACCGGCGCGATTACGCCTGTCGACCCCTCATATACCCGCGATTCAACGATGTGACCCTCACCCTGCTCCCCCACAAACGTCTCTGGATACACCCGCCGCTGACAATAGGACAATCGGTGCTCGTGACAGGCGGATGTGCCGCCCTAGTCTAGCTTGCTGCGGCTCTAAATTCTCCCTCTTCCCCTTCTTCTTCTTTTCTTCTTCGGCTCGTGCCTCAGAAGACGAAGTGAGCGAGCGGGCCGGCTTACATAAACCGGGTATTGATTGATGTCGGGACCGTTGTATGCAACCGCATAATCGCCAGACCCAAAAGCGACCGACAGCGGCGCCACAGAGACGCCAACTCTTACCCGCTTTTCCGGTCACAGATCCTGCCGCGTCATCGGTCGTACTCTCGGGTATCTGATACTTGGTCGAATCTGCAGAAGCAGTTCTTGGCCGCTAGATCAGGCCTACCTACCGACCTACCTAGGTAGGTAGGTAGGCTGGTGGGCCTGTGGGTCGGTATACGGCACATTCCTGTACCCCAGCTTGATTATCTATACAATGGAAGCGAAAACTTGGTCGTCGAGATGGGATAAGTCCTAGACTTGGATCACATTGAGGCGGGGTACGGATGGATGGTTGGTTTCACAACTTCTCCCGGTAGTCTTGACGTTGAATCCTGGGCCACTGTAATCCTCGGTCGCGCACACAAGGCAAACAGATATGTGGCGCCCGGACGGATTCTACCCCCGGTTATTCTCCGCCGTTCCCATGACCGTGGATGTGGTTGAAGCAAACCCCAGGACATTGCTTCTTGGCATATCTGCAAGCAGAGACCCGATGCTCAAGGTACATAATCTATGAGGATCATGGGGTCAGCATGAAGGGAGATCGTTTAGGAACGGTGTTCCGCTATAGATGACCCCCGCCTAGTTCTTTGGTTTGTTTGTTCCGTTCGGAATCTGAGAATCTGTCGTTAATTAGTGTTCGGGGTGGCGATAAGCCCGTAAGGCAGGCGAACGACTAAGTCAAAAAGGAAGGCCAATTTACCTGTAGTCTTGTTCTTTAGATATGAAGCGATTCCATCCTCGAGCACAACTGCATTCCGCGATGGTCGGCTCACAACGTCGTTCATGGCCCAACCCGAGCCATGTAAGCTTTTATAAGAGGTTAAATATCATGCCGCCACCTTTTTATAACCCTTGGCGTAGAGACACCGAGCCGTGTTGAACAAACCCTATGTAATGATGGTGAAACGTGACGTGACCATTTATATCCAAGCCACGAGGGTTTGTTCAAATCAATCCGCGAAAACTCCTAACGGCCCATGCTACCATGAGACAATGATTCCAGCGCGTAGCTAGGGCCTAGATGCGGGCCTGTCCGGTCGCGCTAACATTCTTTCTAATTACCCCAATGCTGAGACGCAGACATCCATGGATTGTAACCATGGTTTGAGAAATTAGGCGACGACTGGTCGCCCATTGAGCCTCGTAGAGCAGGATCTACCATGTCCTGCTCGTTTCCCTGATCGTGATAGTATGAGCTCCAATCTGTTTGCAAACCTGCTGGATCTGAGATATGGGAATATCCCGTATATTGATCATAGTTCGGATACTGGTGACCTGCTCAATTCTTAGTCAATACTCATGAATATATGAGATCGACACAGAAACATGAAAAACAAGTCATAACGCATCGCCGGGACTACCTGAGGGTCAAATTTCTGAATCGGGTAGCTAGCTAACCTTGGTGGTAATAGTCTTGGCGTGGAGAAAGTTGGTGGTAGGAACTACCACCATGAGCGACCATCCCTAGGTCGTGATTGGAATCCAGATACTGGGATGATGGCAAACAACGGTCTGATGCGAAGTCCGACCTGGAAGAAGGGGTAGGGTCGTTGGGCGTGGCCGGTTCAGATATTGGCTGTTGGCCCTCATCGGAGACAGGCGCATCTGGCGATTTTGATGCTCCATCCGTTGTCTCGTGGGAGATGCGCATATGGCGAGTCAATAGATCGCGACGAGAGAAGGCTGATCCGCAGTGACATATGTACGGCTTCTCCTTGGTATCTAGAATCTGAATTAGCTGAATTGCCGTGATTTTTGTTAGTTTGATATCGCCATGGTGGAGTCGTGAAGGATGCGGCAGAGACAAATCAAAAAAGTAAAAAAGTTGGGGTAAAACGGACGCGTGCGGACGTGGCGTTCAAGATGCTCCGACCGTTTGAAACTTCGCCCACAATGTGGGCACAAACGCTGTTGGACGTTGGAGGACGATCCATCTCGACGGCGGCGGCGTGTTTGAGACTGGTCCATTTCTTGTTTCTCGGCCATGTGCCTAAACAAAGAGTTGTATTTTGGAGAGAAAGTTATTGGTAGTTTTTGCAAGAACGATGTGCCAATTCCTGGTTGGAGAGGAACAAGAGATCTCTCAACAAGACCAGCACTTAGAAACAACCACACGATGAGAGCCAAGCGTCTGTGGGGAGAAGCCAAGGGATAGGGATGGGAGGGAGGGTCTCTTGGTAAAGAGGCCAGGGAGAGCTAAGCTATCTAAACTAAACTTGGCTAAACAAACAAGAGTACAGGGGGGGCACTTGGTTTTGTAGGGCCGTTTTCCCCTTCTCCACCTCCCTCAACTCCTCACGAGTTACAATTCCGGTGCGGATATAACCTCACATGGCCAGGGGCCTGCTGTTCTTTTTGAGGGGTTCTCCCGTTGTGGGGTATGTACAGGACAGGCCCTTCTACCGACATCTCCCGTCCCCTCCGGACCTTGAAGCCAATGATAGTCGGTCAGAACACCACCGACGAGTGGTTCCATCGCCGTTATATGTTCTCGAAGGCCTATGACTGGCTGGTATGTGCTCGGCCGACGCGGTGATCGCCTTCGCTTAGGTCAAGCTTCTGAATCGGGGTTAAACGAGCCGAGAACAATATCATGATCCTGGCGGCGGCAGACATCGCTCGCATCTGCCCACAATGATGTGCCCTGGACCTAGTCGTGAAAGATAGGGCGACCCCGTCCTTGCGTTCAGCCGGCTGCTTGTACAACCTAGCGACTTCATCTCGGTGCTTTTTCCATTTAACAGGGCCCAACAAAATAGGGCTATTAAACCTCTAATTTCCTGCACGCGAGACAATGCCTGACGACTTGTTTGTTGAGTGACGTGATGCTCATCTCGGCTATACGGAGACAAGACGGTGCTGTCCGTCTCCAGGAAAGGAAGTAGGCTTCTGCACGGTTAGTCATCCCGAGACAGTCGACAAACATAATTGTACATACCGAATGGAAAGGAAAGCTTCCGAAGCCGGCAAGTGAACGTAGCCAGCGGTACCACGATAGAACACACGCAAAGAGTAATGGCGTACATATGGCGGGTTACGTGGCCTCTTTTAGCCTGAGGTCTAAACGAATGTTACACCCTGAAACTAGTGGCAACACAGTCCCTGGTAATAGCCTCATTAATCCCAACACCGATCGCCTCGATTCTCACGTCCCGACCCGAAGATCCATTCATTATATCAACTAAGATGGAGCCCTTTATGTCCCTGCGGGTGGTATTTTGCAAGATAATGGCCCGCTCTAAAGGCCGTCCCACTCATCTTCAATCTCGCGAACAGATTCAAATGGCCGTGATGCGGCTGTCCTAAGGAGAGCAGTCATTGATTGCGAAGGACCTTCCTCATTTTACCACCAAGATGCAAGACACTGCATACCTCATTCCATAAATGGCCATTTTGTTTATCAATCGCGGATCGAGTGAGACATCTCGACCCCCGCGTCGAATGAATGCTTCCCAAGATTATTCGATATCAGGACACGGGAGGAACGATGTCCGGATGCCGGAGAAATGACGGCCTTAATTTATCGCTCCAGCGTTCTTTACTGTTCGCGAAATGCAGGAAATGAGTCAATGATGAGTAAAAACATTGCTATTGATGGCTTCTATTTTATCAAGCAACCTAAGGCAGTAGGTTCGTACGACCGTGCTTATAAGCGAGAATTGTAACTGACAATGTGCACACAGCCAAAATATGTAACCCAGCGGGATCTTAACCGGTACGGGATACTCCGAAACAGACGGAACATGTCGGCGGTGTTGCTTTGGATTCAGCCCGCTCGATAGAATAACTCCCGTCAACGATCATGATAACAGGTCTCGCATTCTTAATGAACATGAGTTTCTGTCGAACAAAAGCGCATCCAGCCAATTTTCAGGAAATGCGAGCTTTTGTACGTTGCTGACAAATGTTTTTCGCAACGGAATGTCTAGCAAAGCAGTATTGCCAAGATACGGTAGCACAACCATGTGCAACCAGAATTTCCCAAAGTAAGCAACAATGATCATATTGGGCCTATGAAGTCTTTTGAATTTAAACCGGGTTCCCCGACGCTACACCCATCCGAAACTGAACTGCTTAGCTCGCTTAAATTAGATCTGAACTGGTATATTGAGTTGAAAACCAATACGAAGGTGAAACCCATTAAGTAGGTTTTTGGATTTACTGAAAACTTATTGGCGGGGGAACTTGAGTCGCAATTCAATTTAAGATCTTTCGTTACACATGCTGTTTATCGAAGCGCACGCAGCCTCTCCCGCCCATACTCAACTAAAAGACTCCCTACTTGAATATGAAGGTATATCACAAAGTATGATATCTAAAAATACCCAAGCAATTAAGTATCCATCATTATTAAAGGTGCCGGAAATCGCACTTCTCATGTGTTACTGGAACATAGGCATTCCGGGCGGAGGCGGGAGTCGTCGGTCAGGATAGGCCGGCGCGGGAACGCCGAGAACTATACCTCCGGCTCCGACCAATCGGTCAAAATCCAGAACAACTAAATGGTCCGAAACCCTTTCTCCAATACATGAGCTCAAGTTATCTGATGAAGCTAGAGGGGTCTTTTTAATCATTGCTTGAGTTTAGTGAGATCGGGGTAACGGCTACGAATGTATTGTTGAGAAGCATAGCTAGTAACCCCCATGGGACCATATTAGTATTGTATAAATATTCTAATTTTTTATTCAGGATTCGTCTCCAAAAGCCTAACGAACTTAACATGCGATGTATCCATATGTGTTGCAAAACCTACCGAGTGGGAGGAAGTACCCTACTTCCACTCTTGCAACTAACACTAGGCAACACGTCCCGAAATAGCCCCGCGACACGATGACTCTCACCAAAAGTTCATGAATCAATAGTCAGTCCATCTGATTCTGGCGGTCCACGATATACTAACTAGAGTCAGTCAAACATACTTCCGACTTTGGATGAAAGTTGACGTACCTTTTCGAGCGTATATACCATACCAAACAGCGCTTAAAGCCAAAAACCCCACGAAAACGACAATAGCATAGTTCATACTAACAGCAGTGACCGGAAGCACGGTCGGTAGCGAGAAGAGCACCAGTTCAAAGATGATCCAAATCACTGCAATGATATTCACGGCAAATCCCACAGTTCTTGACATCTTCCAATGCGCCGCTCGAACTTCCCTACGTTGGTATGTCAACGAGATGGCGATAGGTATGCCATAAGACACGGCAAGCGATATGACGCCCACAGACACAAAGGCAAGGAATGCAGATGAAGAGCCGAGATTGATCAAGCCCAGGAGTAGTTGAACGACTGTCGTTAGCACAAGCGCCCAAATCGGCGTACCATGGCGTTCATCGATCTTGGCCCAAAGAGATGCCAAGGGAATCGCGTTGTCTCGCGCAAATGCCCATGTGCAGCGGGACGCGGCGACCGTGATGGAAATTGAGCAGAAGAATGTGATGATTAAAACAAGCACCGTCAGTGCCAAACCACCTCCCGGCGAGCCCGTAACTCGACCGAAGATATACGGTAAGGCCTGGCCTACTGGCGCTTGGAGAATGTCTGTCAAATCAGGCAAGGTAGCGCAAATTGGGATGATCTATTGAAACGTAAGACTCAAAAACGGCACCTCGAAAACAGCGTAGCTTACAAAAAACAGTCCTGCAATACCACCGACAGGTACACATAGTGACAATGCATTTGGTAATTTGGTGGTTGGCTTATCGCATTCCTCAGCCATCGAAGAGATCATACCGATTGCCGAGAACCTGAATGATAATTAGCAAAGCAAGCGATGGTTTACGCTGCATATGTCCCTCACGTGTAAGCGGCCGGCAGGATACCGATGAAAAACGAGAAATTGCCCCATCCCGACAAGGTTGTATCATAATGACCCTGTAAGACGACGAATAAGCTCACGTCTTAGCGATCTACTGTACGAAGGCGGCATACCAATGTGTAGCTGGGAGAATGTCTTCCGACGTCGGCTTTGACTGAGAGAGCAATTAAAGTGACAAGGATACTGATAGCCGTGAAAACAGCGCAAATAGTATCGACCAGTGGCAGAAGCTTATTCCCGAAGGCAACGACTAAGAACGTCAGGAAACACAGAGCATAGAAGATCAAGAGAAGCTGCCAAGGCTGGACGGCAAAATCCGGTCGATACAGATTGACGGTGGCTGCCACGAGCGATGCGAAGCCGAAGTTTACAGAAAGGGTAATAGTCCAGTTACCGATGAGCCAACACCAACCAGTTATGAAGGACAGTACCGTACGGTATTTCGGACTTGCGAGTTGGAACGACCAGTAATAGGGCCCGGAAGCGGTTGGGAATCTCGAAGCCAGCTCGCTCAAGGACAGGGCAATGCATTCGTCAAGGATAAGCACAACTATCCATCCTAAGAACATGGGGAGTTGTCCTGAAGTGCTGTTAGACTTGTCTACTTAGGTCCGATAAGATCCTGTGGCCACGTACCTCCACCGTATACTAGAACTTGAAGTCAGCCTTCGCCATCTGGAGTAAGATTTATGAGAATTCCAAAAACTTGTACACGCGGATTTCATCCGAAATGGTGCATTCTGAAAGTCGGCGGATTTTGAAGCGGATAGCTCGGGGTTACTCACCAGCGGAAATCAAAGGACTACCAAACCCATATGGAATCTGTAGACAATTTCAGTGTCAGGAGTTCTTTATATTTGGTAAGAATGACGTACTTACGGCAGCAATAGCAAGAGATTGAAATAAAAGTGTAAACATCGACCTGTTTCGATGTAGCTCAGGTTTGTAGCCCAGCAAGGTCAAGTCTTGCAGATCACGAACATCTCCCAATTGCGTACTGGGCCTAGGCCCAGGCCCAGGCCCTTTCTCGTCGACGGCAGTCATCGTCGAATACTAGAATACTAATCGCTATGTTATGATTCTCATCAGAAAATAAGCGGCTCTGTTGTTTAAGTACTTAACCTAGCTGGTTTCCGAGACCACGAGTTGAAATAAAGTCTGCCCCTCCTCTTATCTTCAGCTCTGGTTATTGTGACGCGCAAACCTCCCTGGCTCCTGGCTACGTCTTTATCGGACTCGACCCCGATTGGAGTAGCTGGCAGAGTAAGATAGGTCCATTCCATATCGAGATTTACCTAGAACCGATAGTCTCTAGATTTCGAGACAAGTGCACAGTTAGGCCAGTCAACCACGATCGAAAGATAGAAGACCTATTACCAATTTAAGTAATGATCATTTGCCATCCTGGTTGTGGCGCTCGTAGTTTCGCTTGAAAATCGCACTGTAAAATCTATGTTGGCAAAACACCAAGGACAGCAGTCTACGCCCAATTAGTAAATGATACGGTCCAATCGCATCTCTGATTGATTTCATCGACATTGTTTTTATTTCTATGCTAAGCGCCTCGAGCGGCACAATTTGAACATTTAAAGGTTAACCAGCATGGTAAAGTTCCGGAAAGTAAGACATTGCAATTACAGTACCGAAATGATAGGAGTTGTCAGCATCGCGCTAAAACTTATCGCTCTTACATAGAGTTCTTGTGCTGCTTCAATTGCCTCCGCGAGCTAGCATCCGGGAGCATCCGGATCTGGGGTCTAATACGCCCCTTGCCTACTTAGGTAAATATCATTGACCAAAAACACCGGAACACTATTCATATACTTATTTCTGGCGATAATGAGTTGAAGAACGGGTGTAAGTCAACAGGTCCCCAGATTTCTCTCATGTGGACCCGATTTCGATACAGTCTCCCGCCATATTCCAAGTTCACGAAATTTAACAGTACACCACTTAGAGGAGAAAACATTATCTGGTTTGATCATATGCTATATAATCTTTAGGCATAAAAATAGGTACGCCCGAAGGCGCCTCTGTGAGCTGAAGTATGTCTGCAATGCTTATGTCTTCACTGATAAGAACACCATTTCTATACTCCCGTTAAACTAGCAGCTGTTAAGTTGGTGGTTAGTTGTCCAAGGCATCGAATACGATCTCGTCGATATTGTTATCAGCTACTTCTGAAACACTTGATAAGCAATATGCTGTATTGGTGGATGATCTCTTGAGACCTTTAGAGTCGCTTTGCTCTTCATATATGCAAGGGCTTGAAAGCGTAGTTTGTATTGTAACAACATCCCGGAAGCGTCAAGGAACTATCGTCCATATGTCTAAGTGGCCTCATCTTTGATTGCGCTCCTTGCTTCCCATTACCTGGCTTCTCTAAGATAAGGCAAGCAGGGAGAAGTTGAAAGCTGAAGTCTTACGCATATAACATGTGACACATTTTGAAACTAATCGTTAGCGAAAACCAAAGTCATGATTTGTTTTGCATCTTACCAATATTATAATTGTATCGAAATAATGGAAGGCTTATCATATCGACCGGCACAAATACTTGCTCAGGTGACGTTTAACAAGGGAGAGCTTTATTCTGACATACGACATAAGTGTCTTGGCGGGGAAGAGTCACGGTGTGTCGTATAGGTATTCTTATTCACATCCTTTTTAGTCTTTCAAGTTATAATGTTCCTGGTATAGGCACGAAGCGTTCTATTGTATCCATTCAATATCAGTTCTTCTAGTGTATCAAGGAATGTATAAATAAAATTCTCAAGTCCATAGGCTGGTGTCGAGGGTAACAATATCTGTGTTAGCCATGTCGTAAATATCTTCTTGTCTTGGTTATGGTTAAATAAGGAGAACACGTCTAGTTGACCCATGAGAGTTCCATAAGATACGCGACTGTGGCTGGTGCTCCAGGTATGTGGCGCTCTGTCGCATCACCATTTGTCCAGACGTCTGTCCGTCTATTCAGTACCTAGCCTACATCGTACAGCTTATACAGTACTCACCTTCAATAATGCCGAGCTTGCATTTACAGATGGAATTAGCCAGATGATAGACCCAGCATGTTTACGGTACTAGGTCAAGTTGAAGATCGTAGTTGGCTGATCCCATCTTGCCCCGGCTGTCCACCCCGGCCTCACACCCAACAAAAGCCTACATATGAAGATCTAAGGCGATCCGGCGAAAGCGGTTGCGAGAAATGTAAACTGTTCGCTCGAGGCATCGCTGCTATTTGCCCGGCTGGAGCTCGTCTCCGGAAGGTTGAGTGGATATGGAACTATAGCGTGCTCACTGGTCGTCACCAACGCCATGGCGACGAAGAGGATCCTGGAGTCAATACAGAATCGGTGTACGAAATAGAGTTTTTTATCCATCCAGGTACGCTTGATTGATCTTGCGTATTAGCAGAGAGATCCTTGCTAAAGGGACCGGACGATTGATCTGGCGGCAGATTCAAAGGCGCTATTTGTCTCGGATTCACATCTCCCGACAGAATTTCATGTCGGTAATCCGGTCCCCGAAGCAACAGATCTCGAAGAAACCGTAACCCGGATCCAGAACTGGTATTCATCTTGTGTAAAGTCTCACGATAACTGCAATTTAATTTCCGGGACCTACGTACCCACACGACTTCTCGACATTCAAAGTCCAGATTGTGTATCGAGGGTTCGACTCCTTGAGACACAAGCCGATATCTTAGGCTCGTCCATCGACTACGTCTGCCTAAGCCACTGCTGGGCTGGGATTCGGCCAGCCTGTATCACGCTCAAGTCAACGCTGGAGCAAAACCTCAGAGAAATACAATGGGCGTCCATACCCAAGACATTCCAGGACGTGATCGGCGTGCTGAGGAGCTTAGCCTTTCGCTACTTATGGATCGACAGCATGTGTATCATTCAAGACGACAGCGACGACTGGGCCCGTGAGGCGGCCGCTATGTGCAACGTATACTCGCAAGCAGCGCTGACGGTAGCAGCCACCAACTCGCCAAACTCACGTCAGGGGTTATACTCAATCATATCACCTGCCTTCCAGTCCCACAAGCTCTCTATGGTTTTGACAGACGGGACGAACCTCCCAGTCTGGGGCCGGCGGCCCATCCCGCACTTCAAGGACAACGAGACGCACAACAGGAGAGAGGTCGAAGTTCCTCCTCTTCTCCAGCGGGGCTGGGTTCTGCAAGAAAGGCTCATCTCCCGGCGCGTCGTGCACTTCGCGCTCAACGAGGTTGTGTGGGAGTGTCTGCATATGAGTGAGTGTCAGTGTCTCGCCAGCGCCGCCGAGCGCTTCGTGAACCCTAAGGTACTGCTTGGCGCGTTCCTCCATGGACCACACACAGAGTACCGCACCGCGTATCCAGCTTCACAGTGGCTCGAGATCCTGGAAGAGTATACGAGTCTCGCGCTCACTTTCGCAAGGGACCGCTTCCCGGCCCTATCGGGCGCCGCACAGCTGTCTCGCCAGTTCCGCAACGGGGACAAGTACGTCGCCGGACTGTGGGAGGGCGAGATGCTGCTCGGCCTGACGTGGTCCGCTGGCGGGCTACTGCGAGAGAGGCCGAGGGAGTGGGTTGCTCCGACATGGAGCTGGGCTTCGATCGACAGCGTTGTGTGGTGGTCTGCAAAATTCTTAAAGGTGGCTCAGGGGTTTCCGACATCAATGAAGGCAGACTGCGTCTTGGCGGGCCCTGATCCAACAGGGCGGCTGAGTTCTGCAAGCCTTACTGTGCGTGGGCCCGTGGCCACCGGCGTATTATTATGGGAGGATACAGATGCGAGGAATGATCGTATGTTCTCGGTGCAATTCGGCCCCCGGAAGATAACGGGGTGTTTCTTGCCGGACTACACGCTGCATACGTCGGCCGACGAGCGCTTGGTTCCAAACGCGTCGGAAGTGCGGTGGCTTGCTGTCCTCGACGTGCATTTGCCTGTTGAAAGTCAGCACGAATACACGGGGTTGATACTGCGTGAGAGTTGGCGGGATCCTCAGATGTTTGAAAGAATTGGTATATTGAGAACTGAGAGTAACGAGGACCATGAATTCATGATGGAGCGTGCGACGGAAACGGAATTGGTTATTTTATAGATCATGGTCTCAACTGAAACCCAAGTACAATCTCTTTGGCCCGTAAATGAGGTACCTCGTCTAGAACTCCCATATTCTAAGTTATGATATCCTTGATCACCTATGTCTGAGGCGAGTTTTTGAGAGTAGGATACTTTGCAACTCATTTGTCAGCTTCGCCGATAGTATATGATGCATGCCAGGCTAGACACTTTCGTGTTGAGAGATTAGCGGTCTATTTGGTTGAGGCGTAAGAACGATGAAGATAGTAACATCATTATGAAAATGTTTTTATGAAAAGTTGGAGAATATGAGCGACGTGTTAGCTTTTATTTCAGCTTTTATTATTCTATATCTTGCCTATGTTTATAGTCTCCTAAATTACATTGATTTTTGCTGTCAATTATTTTCTATAGAGTAACACTAATATTTTGCTAAGATCTTAATGCCCTAATACGAGTATCATTAAATTCGCACAGGAAGGATTTTTATGCCCTTACATGTTAGCAGAGAGCGAGTGTATCTGCGCCCATGATGGTCCGTCTTTATTTGCCTATATATAAAATTAGTTTATTAAAGGCTGACGAAGCATCATCCGTTAACGGTCATGTGCAGTATCCCCATCATCCGGAACGACGTGAACAGTATGAGCAACCTGCTTGGGCTCAACAATTTGTTTCATTACGAATGGCATATAAAATGCAATAAAGCATGCAATATTGTCTGCCGGTCCTCTACTAAGTCGGATGCATCCTTTTCATGGCAGATCGCTCACCTTTGTGGTGACCCGCTGCGGCTCATTTAAACGGATATATATTAGTCACAACTGCCATTGGTCGTGTGGATCGAGAACCTCCTATCACGACTTTGACTGCAAGTGCCGTGTGGCGGGGGAAGGCCCCTAGTCACGGACCATCTATTAAGCCGCCAGGGCAAATGAATATTATATATACTTGAAAACAGTACCACTCCTCGAGATGGTCTTCGGATTGTCACGCCCACCTGCAACTTCATTTCAGCGCAGGTAGTTGTTTCACTATGATGACCATCGGGAGCGCTCTCTTGTTGCTCCCACTCCTAACTGGAGTTCGAGCGGCGGTGGTGCCTTCGGGTGGATATGCGTCAAAGATAGATGTGTAGGCTTCACTCCTTTTCCACTGACGGCCTGTGCTCACTAATGTGCTTCAATCAGGGTTCGAAATCCTGCATATCCGCTTGATGTTGTCGACAAGTTGGAAGAGGCTACTATGCCTAAGATTGAGGAATGGCTGAACAGGAAGATTACTGCTGGCAAGAACAACAAGTGTACATTAGAAACAGCTGCTGTACGGCAAGAATGGTTAGTATCGCGTTCAGATGATCTCTTCGAACATTTATTCGCTAACATGGTTGATAGGAGCGATATGAGTGAGGCGATGAGACAGGAATATGTCGGCGCTATCAATTGTCTGCTGAAGCTCCCGCCCAAGTCAGATAAAACTAGGTTTCCAGGGGCTATGAGTCGATACGAAGACTTCGTCGCATACCATATGACACACGCTATGCAACTGCATGACAATATGCATCTCTTCGGTGCTCACAAATACTATGTCTGGCTGTTCGAGAAAGCGCTCCGTGAGGAGTGCGGGTATACTGGTTACCAGCCCGTATGAAGATTATACCCCGGACTCCCTACGATATTACTGCTAACAACGCACTAGTACATGAACTACGATCGCTACTCGCAAGATCCATGGAACTCCCCCTTGCTGAATGGCAATGCGTCTTCTATAGGAGGTACTGGCGAACCAGACCCTTCGTACAAAGGCGTTGCCCAGCCCGGGCGAACGCCAAACATTATTGCATCAGGCGGTGGTGGAGGTTGCGTCAAGACGGGGCCCTTCTCAGAGTCGGTTATCTCCCTTTCTTGATCTCCAAAGTTCTAGTTGTCTCTTTGATGCTTAAACATCGGGAAAACCATGGCTAACATAAAAATAGCATGGTGGTCAGTCTTGGCCCAACTTCCATGTCAACGGGCTCCAACATACCTAAGAATCCAAGATCTGATGGGACCGGTGCAAACCCGCGTTGCTTGCGTCGCGATGTGAACAAGAATGCAGTAATGGGTGCTACGGCAGATCGAGCGTACAGTCTGCTCACCAATAACGATAATATCGATGGCTTCTATAACCAATTGCTGGGAACGCCGCCTCCAAAGAATGACCCCTACCCCTGGGGTGTAAGTCTTTAATCATATATAAATCTCAGCAACAAAATACCCATGCTAACTGTTTGAAATCAGATCCATACTGCAGGCCACTACGTTGCTGCCGTTGACCCAGGCGGTGATCCGTTTACCTCTCCTGGAGACCCCCTCTTCTACTTCCACCACACAAGCTTAGACCGTCTCTGGTGGATTTGGCAGATGCAGGACCCTGACAATCGCCTCTACGCAATCCCCTTCGTTGACACGAACATGACGATGCCGATGAAACGTGCAGTAGACCCCCATAACGTCACAGTTGATATGGAATGGCTTGGACCCGCGATTACACTTTTCGAGACACATGATCAGCTCGGTGGAAATGATGGCGCTTTCTGTTACATCTATGTCTAGTTCTAGGGGCCGTGGCATGGGCGTGTATTCGTTGCGTGCTTGGGCTTAGTGTCTGTAACCCTTGGTATAAATGGTATTGATGAAATTATACAACAGAATCCAAGGAAAAGTTTCTGAAGTGAATTGCTGTATCACATCTGCAACCAAAGGTATGTTATAACTAGTAGCAGTTTTCAAAGACTTATTAATGAGCAATTTGATTGTTCAGCAAGACAAGCCAACTTGTATCCATAGCCTACCCAACCCCTATCTTGGAAAGAGAAATAGCACTAGTCAAGCCTCAATTTTTTGGTGGGGTGCACTAGAATCCGACGATAGCGACCATTTCTCCGTTCTATTGTCTCGTCCATTTCCAGTGAGAGAGCTTAAGGTACTTCTTCGGGTTTTGATAGCTTCCGGCGCTTCTGCACAATATCTGTCGAGAGTCGCAGCCACAAGTCGAAAGCCTGACGAATTACTGTCCTCGAACTTCACCATCCCAGAGTGATCTGCCGCAATACCCGAGCGTTCCGTATCATCGAAAGCGGGGGCAGCGCTTTCTTTTTCCACGACGTAATCCTTGGTGTATTTGAGATCAGTCTTCTCTTGTTCCCAGAAGAAATGGATATGGAAATCCTTCATCAGTGGGGTGAAATAATCTGTTATATTCTGCAGAGTCTCGGATTCTTCCTCAAGAGCCTTCACTAAGCCTCTATCTACCCTACCAAACCGTCTCGGTAGCGTAAGTGATGTCAGCTTCTGCAGCGTCAGAAGCAAGCTCGCTTTTGAGGAGCCGTTGTGAGGTGTGCCGAAGAAGAGTATCCCATACGTGCAAGTGAATATTGTATGCAGGTGAGCAATCTTATCAGAACTTCTTGAATGGGAATACGACAGTGCCTATAATCATCAGTGTTTGTGTGATCCTCATAGGTTTGATATCTTACTCTCTTGACAACTAGACCACCCAATGAGTGACAGAGAAATATTATTGGCTTCTCGGTCATATTCTCCAGCTTATGACACCATGTATCAGCCATAACCATCTATTATCAGGCCGAGGGCGAGAACTCACTTTTCGATCAGCATATAGTTGCGCTACAAGAGTTTGGGCGTGGTGATGAATTCGATTTCCAGAAGGCTCAGCGCCTGTTAGAGATGCAAAGCTGGAGTTATAGCCCCAGACAAGGACACGGGCATTTTTTATGTATTTCGGAAGAAATCTTTGATCGTGTAGCCAGCATATGCCATTCTTCCTTGATGTCCACGTCCCAAGTGCATTGCCATTGAGGCCATGAACGGCCACGATACTTAGCATATTATCAGATAACGAATCTCCTAGAGAAGCCTCGAGGATTGACAGACTTACTCGATCTCTGCTTCCCTATCTGTCGGTCGGTACACCTCCCTGATACCATAGATCTTTTCCTCGGTCGGATGCATTAGATGACGAGAAACGAAGATATCAAAAATGCATTTTGCCTTCCTCCTCATCATTGAAGGTGAAAGATTAGCAATCACGAACATGGTAACTTCGGCGGGGCTCATGATACCTGAACTATTCCTGATTCCAGCAATGGCTGATGCACCTATCCATTTGCAGGAGGTCAACGTACTGATAGGTATATGCAGAGCTGGTGGCGCAGCATAACATTGGAGTCATTCTGCGTCACTATGTTGGCCATCATTCATCGGCCAGCCGTCTCGTGTCATGAAACAAACCTGCAGCGTACTGCAACACACCACTCCGAAAATAGATTTAACAAGCCTAAGTGCCTTGATATTTGCAGCCAATCGTATGCTTATGGTTGGGACAATAATAAGAGCATTACACGAAGCGCAATCTGTGTTTTAAGGCGTTGAGTCGTTGCTAGGTTTCACTATAATCTAATAGTGAGCAGAAGAAGAGAATAAGAACAATCGCTATTAATAACCGCTATCTGAAATGTTAGGCCCTTCTAAGAAGCCTTGCCTGTAGATATTTTGCAACCGTCTGCGCTGGCCAACACCAGGCTCAACCGTTGCCGCTCCGTACCAACAGGCTCATTGGGCTCGCCAGGAGGGAGCTCAATGCATGGGAACGTCTGAAGGAGCTTGACAGTGGTATAATATACTTCCATAAGCGCAAAATCCTCACCCAAACACTGTCGTGGTCCGCCATTGAATGGAAAATATGCCCATCCAATATTGGCGAGCTCCCCTGTCTCCCACCGTTCTGGTCGGAATATGTCGGCATCGGCGCCGTAGATGTTCTTCTTTCTCGAGTTCACGTACTGCGAAAACACGACGAGTTCCCCTTTTCGGACCAATATTGGGTTATTCCCGTCGGGGCCGCCACCAGTTGGGAGTACAGTAGTTCGGACGGCTTCGCGATTGTTTAGCGGCACGGGTGGATATAGACGTAGAGCTTTAAGCTATGGATTAGCATCTTTCGCAACACGAGCTGATTAAAACGCACTTTCTTTTACAACGCAGGCGAGGAAGGGCATATTCCGAATTTGTTCGCGAGTGGCGTTCGGTGAGTCCCCCATGACAGCACGCACTTCGCTCCGCAATCGTTGCATTTGATGGGGATGCCGGACGAGTAATCGACTATAACACGTTAATCAATGGGTATCATCCTTAATTCGCGGCTTGACTCACAACAACCAAGAGAGAGCGCATGCAGTGGTATCCCTCCCAGCCAACAAGACATTCAGAAGCTGATCTCGAACTTCGGAGAGTTTATTCGAGCCCTCAACAATCTGATCTAAGAACCATGTAGATTGATCCTCGATATTCTGAGATCTGGAATTTTCCCTGTCTCTTACGTAGTTTTCGACAAATTCATGCACCTTCCGACAGGCTCTCCGAAATCGAGGTGGGTTGTAGAAGTAATGGAATGGTGCGAGACGAAACCGTTTGGCTAGACCTTCTTGTGCTATGTTAAAGCATTCCGCGAATTCTTGATTTGCAGCTTCTTGATCAATAGCTGCTCTTAGGCTGTAGACCGAGCGGCCGAAGAGTAATGCGGTTGTAGTGTCCAGAGTGAGGTTGAAAAACAGGGGTTGAAGGTCGACCCGCCCCCGAGTCGGTATGCTTGCAATAAGATTGTCAACATGTTCACGGAAGTGGTCCAGATTTTGGTATTGAGTGCGAACAAACTGTTTTCGAAGCATTTCTCTGGAATGGCGCCACTGACTGATGTCAATATTACCGAAATCAAAATTATAAGGAATAAGCATATGTACTAACTTCAGGACCTTCTTGTGTAAAAATGCCTTTCCCTAAGAGAGGAGCGAACACAGCTGGGCGGCATCCAAACCCAAAATCTAGTCCACGAGTGTCAATTTTGGATGAATCGCTTCGTGAAAAGTCCATAATGATTGGGGAAACTCGTACCTTTAAAATTTGTTGACAATACGGCTTCGACATTGCTCGGGTGCAAGACGTGAAAAGCTCGCGGCCCAACCAACAAGAATTGATAGAGCATATTCCTGGGCTCATAATCTTTTGCAACGGAGCACAGAAAAGCGAGAAGCTTTCCTTCGGCATTGGAATCCCAGAGCTCCTTGATTCTATCGATCCCCAACGGCCAACGTTTTGGCAACTCGGGAGGCAATTGGCAATTGTGCTGCCGACCCAGCTCATTATTTGCCTAGAACCTTGTAAGCCCAATTGCCCTTAACAACGATTCCCGGAAGAGAGCAACGCACCTTGGATTCTTGATACCATTTCCGACTTAGAACGATCAAGTGCGAAGCGCAGTAGAGCAAGAACAAAACCCCTAGCTGACTGTGGAATCTGGTTGACGTGATTGCAAAACCACCTTTTGTATCGATGTCTGCCAGTATATCTGCCATGATTATGATTACGTAGATTAGGTGATTTGTGATCTAATATTGGGTGCAGGTGTTTATGTTGTGAGAGTACTGGTTATATACTTGGCCATTCTATTCGAGTCTAGCACCGGTGCGCAAGCATTGTTGCTCACTAACCGCTCATTGGATACCAGGGTAGTATTCACGGGGGTTTATTGTTAATTGTTGGTGACGCATTATGCATCGTCCCGTCCTGCAACGAGAATTAACTGCGGATAGGTGCAGTCTGTGCCCCACAAACTTGCAATGCACCTGCTCCTTTCGCTCAGCCATTGTCAGCCCCGGCGGCTAGCTGTATGCTTCCCCACGCCCATCACATGAAGTATCTCGTCCATCTTGTTATTCACTGACTCTGGCATGTCGAAGCAACCACCAACATTCATGCCCGCAACTGCAGGTCCGAAGCCGAGTTCGCCATGTCGTAATGACGTGTCCGCCGTGTTGATTGCAAGAAGATGCCCCCGGGCTTGGTCTGCCTTTATGAGGCAGAAGTGGACAGAAGTACGGATGGAGATGAACTAGTTGAGTATGATGCTGTTGCAGGCCAAGCTGAAAGCACCCAACATCTGATGACCCCTCCAGCATTGTTGCCGTCCATGGCTTGAATGAGGATTCCATCGAGGCCTGGACGGATCCTACCACGGGAGTCAATTGGCTTCGTGATTTATTGCCCAAGCACGTGAAAACTGCACGGGTGCTGACTTACGGATATGATGCCTCGTCTACTCTCTTTCTTACAAATGGGGCTGCGGTCGCTATTCAGAGAAGCGCTGAATGTCTCGTTCAAGAGCTCTACGCCGATAGAAGATTTTCTGGCATGCTTAAACGACCTATAATCTTTGTGTGTCATGGTCTCGGGGGCATTGTGGTGAAGAAGAGCCTTGTATATTCTTCTACGAGAACAGCGGCTAAGATTGATCACCTCTGGGACCAATTCGTTTCTACCTTCGCAATCTTGTTCTTTGGTACTCCCCATAATTGTACCAAGAGGTCGAGATGGCACGCGCTCGAAAAGCTATCCGGCGGTTCCTGGCCGTCCAAGGTGCTCTCCGGAGATCGACTCTTTAGGTCGACCAGCGAAGATGATATCCCCTTCCAGTCAATAACTGCGGAATTTAACCCTATCATGAAGCAATTTCACATGTTCTTCTTCTGGGAAGAACTTCGAACAACCATTGGCGATCGATACGAATACGTTGTCGATCCTTCGTCAGCTGTGATCGATAGCGACAATACCGAAAAGGCTGGGATACATGCTACACACTTGCAAATGATTAGATTCAATTCCGAAACCATGTCTGGTTTCCGAACAACGGCAGAAGCCATACTAAGATATAGTCAAGATGCGCCGCGAGTAATATCCCATCGATGGTCTCAGGCTATCCCAGCCTTGAAAAAACTTCGATCAAACGAGACTTATGGACTAGGTGGTCTTGCTTTCGATGTCCACTCTAAGAGCCCGTTCCTACCAAGCATGATAGGTGCTCATCAAGCGACAACCTCCCATTTCCGTCCTCCTCAGGATGCGACACCGGATTTTATAGGCCGCGAAGACATGCTTCAGTCGGTTCATGAAGCTCTATTCATACACGGAGAAACCATCTTGCCTGTTCCAAGGCGTAAGACCTTTGTCATCTTTGGTATGGGAGGCTCCGGGAAAACGCAATTCTGTTCAAAGTTTGCAGAAGATCACCGAGCTGAGTAAGACCTAGTACCCTTATTCACATTCTTCGTTAATCATTTACAGATATGCCAATGTTTTTACTATATATGCTGCCTCTAACGACACGATAAAGGACTCCTTTTGTAAGATAGCAAAACTTGGGGGTCTTGAGGCAACAGAGAGCGCAGGGCGACATTACCTCTCGCAGCTCAATGACACATGGCTCCTCGTTATAGACAACGCAGATGATCCGAACCTAGACTTGCAGGACTTATTTTCGCCCGGAGATCGAGCGCATATTCTGGTAACCACTAGAAACCCCGACTTCCGCCAAGCAGGGTCTCTGGGATCACTGGAGCTAAAGGGTTTACTTGAAAACGAAGCCCTTCAACTTCTGTTGACCAAAGCTGATATTCAAAGACCATGGGATTTGTCTACAATAGACTCCGGAAAAACAATCGCAAAAACTTTAGGCTACCTGGCGCTAGCCCTTATCCATGCAGGCAACTGTATTTACCGGCGAATATGCGAGCTTGGGGATTACCTCAACTTACATTCCTCGTCTCGTAACATGCTACAGCGCCGAAAGTCGTCGGCGTCCGACGAGTCAATAGAGGCAAATATGGTGAGAGCAGTGTATTCTACCTTCGATTTGTCCCTCAAGTTACTACTTCGGGAGAAGAGCATCAAGGCCCAGGATGCATCCGATCTATTAAAGATTATTGCTTTCTACCACTTTGAACATATTCCTATGGATATATTTACCAGGGCAGTCCTCAACCGAGCCAAGGCTACAAGGCCAATTCACAATGAGCCCTTCAACTCCCGGATAGCGAGGGCTATCACTGATCGCTTGGAGCCACCTCGAATGTTTCCAAGGTTTCTCAAGGATAATCACGATCAACTTGATATATATCGGATTAAATGGGCAATTGGCGAATTACAGTCTTTATCACTGATCAGTTATGATGGAAGAAACCGCACTTATTCAATGCACCCCTTGGTCCATGCGTGGGCTCGAGATTCCTTGTCGATATCCGAGCGGAAGATATGGGCTTCTATTGCTTTCTCTACTTTGATGGAATCTATCCTCCTACCTCCTGAAAGCAATCCAGAAACGGACGGTGAATTTTTCAGGGACATCCTACCTCACGTCGACTCTTGTCTCCAAGAGCATGAACTACCAAGATCACTGGCGTTTAGTGATGCTCGCCTCAGAATAGCTAAAATATTTCAGCCAACATTCTTGCTTATTGTTCGCGAGCAAATCTTGCATTCTGCAAAGTGTGGATATATTCTCGCTACTAGAGGCCGATTCGATGAGGCAGCGGATCGTTTACGAATGGTTAAAGACAGTCTCTTGCAGTTACTTGGAGGTGAGCATGAAAGATCTATGGCAGCGATGCTAGGGTTGGCAGGGGTACTATGGGGGCTTGGCAGATTGGAAGAAGCTATCAGTTTGCAACGCCAGGTTGTCGATACAAGGACACGACTATACGGGCCCCATCACGAGCAGACACTACAAGCTATGGACCAGCTAGGAAAGTCGTACTGGCTACATGGGCAATACCAAGAAGCGCTGGAGATCCAGGAGGTCACCGTGCAATCAGCGAAAGCTAAACTTGGAGAAACGCATACACTCACACTAGGAGCATTAGACAATCTAGGAGTCACTCTGTCGTCGTGGCATAGGTTCGAAGAAAGCGCGAAAGCTCATCGTGAGGTACTAGCTACCCGACAAGAGACCTTGGGAGACACGCACCTAGATACATTGACAACCATGAGTAATCTCGCAATGGCGATGTTAGACCTTGGGGACCCAGATAAAGCCAGAACCATAATGAACACTGTGCATCATCAGCGGCAACAACAGCTTGGCAAAGAACATCCGTGGACCCTTTGGGCTCTTTGCTATCTGGCTAAAATACACGTCAAGTTGGGAGATCTCAGAGAAGCAGAACAAATGCTTGTATGGGGTATTGAAGCTGGAGAAAGAAGCCTCAGCAAAACACACCTTGGGGTGTTAATGGGGCGCGGTGAGCTTGCTCGTGTGTATTCACGGCAGGGAAAGACCACAGAAGCAGAAGAGATCCTTCTCAATACGGTACAGTTAGTTGAATCCTCACGTGGCATGGCTCACCCAGATAGTGTCTTCGGCAGGTTGAAGTTGGCAGACTTATATGTGGTCAAAGGGGACACAGAAAAGGCCATGGAAAACTGCCGAATTGGGCTTCAAAGGGCAGATCTACGACTGACACGAGGCCATCCACTTAGCCAGCGACTTGAAGCGTTGCTGAAATCATTGCAGGAGACAACCGCCGCCTCCCTCGAAACTTAGGATTGGGGTGCAAATCTGTTTGCAAATCTTTACAACGAATGATTAAGGGGAGAGATGATTTTTACATCCGTCAAGAAGAACCTTTTCGGATCCTAACATATTTTGTGCGCCAGGTATGCTTTGGTATGAGATTTACGCCCAGAGTTAAGTTTGATAATGGCAATCAGCTTTTGGCTAGGTGACTTAAATATAGAATAGCAGGGCTATATAAACAGCTGGATATACCTGATATATAGTGTATTACTCGGACTAACGGTGTTATTTACCATACTGGAACTAGTATTATTATATAAGTAAAAACTGTACTATAACTGGGTGAAAACCTCCTGCACCTATGGCCTATCATCGACTCGTTCCAGCTTTGGAGCTGTAGTACTTAATGACCGTATAATCCTCAGATAGTATGGCCAGTTTTATACCATAAGGGCACCGTTTTGCGTCTATAAATACATGTGCCAAGCCATACACTTGATAATAATATTATCTGAGAATGCTGTTTTGCTTTTCAGCCACTTAGCTATAACAACTCTTAAAGAAATGGAAACACAGTTGACGTTGGTAAAGGATTGATATGTGTGAACTGTGTTTAATCATACGTGGCTAATACAGTCAGAAGTTATCTGATTTTCTTTCAAGTATAACATCACTGACTTAGTTGAAGGATATATATATAGGCAGAGGAAGGATGCAGTGTTAGAAAGGGGTAGACCGTAGGACCAAGTCAATCATTCATATACCAAGCTAGTGGTCTAACACAATGTAAATATAGGAGAGAGCGAATGAAAGTAGGTATTCTATATATTTTGCCGAGGTAGGTATATTGTTGAGGTTTCAATAATTGTTGAGGACCTACCTGATTAGAACCCCCGTCGAGTTTTGCGACTTATGTTTCCTCATTTGAAGTGTTCATGTTATATGATCCATCACCAACAATAACCTCGGAGGTCCGCAAATTCGCGGATTCGGCGGAGTTGAGTGGAGTGTATGTATGGTACTTGGATACTACATAGATCCCAGAAGTTAAGGGATAGACGTCAAGTCGCTCTGCTCTATATCCTGTCTCGGCGATGCAGGTACTTGCCAACTCGGGTTGCAAGAGACACTCGTACCACATATTATTGGCTGCCTAAACTTAGCTTGTTTATCCGCGAATGCCGCCCCTGGACCTCAACAAGTGTACGACTATTTAATTCTACTGGTGATTCCCGACATCGTCTGTCTGTTCTACTATCTTTCAACAGGTCATCTACTGCTTATTGAATTCTAGCCATAATGGAAGAGATTGACAAGACCTTCAACGAAGCTGTCGCAGACGGCCGAATCCACGGCGCTGTATTACTCGCCAAGGATCTCACAGGTGGGAACACCCAACCCCTCACTCACTATATATATATATATGAAAGTTGTAATTAACCCATCATATCGCAACAGGTAAAGTAAATATCTCGCAAAGTTATGGCGTCCGTAGTCTTCGCGAGGAGGACCCTGAAAAACGGCCTCCCATGTTGACGGACACACCAATGCGCTTCGCATCGTGCTCCAAGTTCTTGACGTCTATCATGGTCCTTCAATGCGTTGAGCAGGGCCTTGCGAATCTGGACGATAGCCTCGAAAAGCTGCTTCCAGAGGTCGCCGGCTTGAAGGTTCTCACGGGCTTCGACGAGGCGGGCAATCCGATTGAGCGAGAGCCCAAGTCTCCTGTCCTTATTAAGTAGGCTTGCTCCAAGGATAGGCATGTACTCTATTTAGACCCCCTACTGACCATATACAACCTAGACACATGCTTTCCCACAGTTCCGGTCTTTGCTACACCTTAACATACCCTCTCCTGCACCAATACCGCAAGTGGCAAGGCCTAGCACTGGAGCAAGACTACGACAATCTCGACCAAAACTTCAAATACCCCTTACTCTTCGACCCGGGGACCAGCTGGGCCTACGGGCCCAGCCTAGACTGGTGCTCGCGACTAATCGAGCGAGCCAGCGGTCTATCAGCCGAGGAATTTCTGCAAAAACACATCGTAGAGCCCCTAGGAATCGGCTCGGACAACATGACATTCGAGTTGCAGAAGCACCCGAACATGCAAGCGCGTCGCTCCGACATGACGTTCCGAGGAGACGTCACGTTCACAGCCGAGTCGGCGACGCCCAACACAGGCAAGCTGCAGTATCGCGACGAGAGCTACTGGCACCAGGACATCCAGCCGCATGGAGGTCAGGGCATCTACACCACTCCGGAATCCTACATGAAGGTCCTGTGGAGTATTCTCTCCAATGATGGAAAGCTGCTGAAGCCTGAGACCCGCGAGTTCTTGTTCAAGAGGGTCCTCACCCCCGAGGCGGAAAAGAATTTCGATGCTTACTGCGAGCAGTTCAAGGCTTTTGTGCCGGGCGTGCCGGTGCCGGTCGAGATTAAGCATTCCCACAGTGCGGGTGGAATGCTAACTTTGGAGGATTGTGACGGGGACCGCTGGCGTAGAGAGGGCAACTTGTCGTGGAGTGGACTTCCAAATATCATCTGGGTAAGTATGCTTCCTGGCCCCTTCGATATCCGTTAGAAGGAAGTACTAACTGCTAATCCTACCAACAGCAAATTGACCAGAAGGCTGGCATTTGCTCTCTGTGGGCCTTTCACATGAAACCCTGGGGGGACCCCATCTGTGTTGAACTTGGTACTAAGTTCGAGAAGGCGGCTTTCCTTATGCTGAAGTAGTGTTGTTAAGCTTCTTAGAGGGAGATGATAAACCGCCGGAACGACAATTATTAGTAGAGCTTAGATAAAGAATTTTGCTGTCGTCGAAGAAGCAACAGGCTAGGAATCGTAACGTAGTCGAGGTAATCAAATTCTAGCTCCAGGCCTGAACGTAGTTCGCATCCATACTGCGCGTGGTGCGAAGTGCGTCTCCGTAGTTCAATCACATGTCACATATGAAATTAAATATGGCGCGGTATTGTTGACTCACGAAATTAGATTCCTTCATAGTACAAGATCTATAATGATTTTGATTCTGGAGCATGCCTCTATAAATGATGCCCTTCTGGCAAAATTCAAGCCTGATAGAGCTGGCTATCTATCTGTATCTGCCCTCAACGTACATTGCCACGATTAGTAGTCGCCTAAACACATGGCCACCTTTATTCATCTGCTCATGTAAGCCATACCCTCTCAAGGGTTGTATGTATTAATTTAAAACAACGCTTAACCTTGGAACTCCGGAACTGTGTTCTGTTCCAACCGGCCGGGAATAAGTGCCAAAGGTACAATGCCCGACACGTGCATGTCAGGGCCGAAGACGTGAGCATCCAATCCGAGTTCTTGGGTGGCGGCTTTCATGTTCTTCAAGCCTTCTTGCCAGTTAGGGCCAGCACGTCGTACCCAGACTTGGACATGGTGCTCGTTCAGCTGCTTAGCGTACTCGCGGAGCGCACGAATGACACCCTTGAAAGTAGATGCGACGTTGGTGAAGTTGGCAATACCACCTCCGATGAAGAGAACCTTGCCTTTAGGAGACATGGGGGCACGTAGCATGAGGTCTAAAACGGTCCGGGCATAGTAGTAGGTCTGCGATTCTGTGGGCGCACCGGAGTACTCGCCGTAGTTGGCTAGTTCATCGGCGAAACCAGCCGAAGCAATGGCATCGGCATATACGACCGAGGCACCACCACCGGCAACCAGCGTCCAGATACGACCGCTTCCGTTAAGGACGGTCAGCTTCAGCGAAGCACCGGTCTTTGCGTCCATCTCAGCGATGTAAGCCTCTTCCTTGGACAATTCACGGCCAAATGGAGCCGGGAACTCCATTGGAGGACCAGCATCGACGCTAACCTTGTCGCCAGCCGATGAAACAGCAGCGAGACCAAGGTTGGCAGGAGACCGGGCAATGGCCCATTTGGCACCACATTCGAAATCAGCGGTCTGATCTAGCTTGGCTGCTAAGTCAAGGAAGTGAACATCTGCTGATGTGCCCTCTGCGTTGGGGATAACGACCAAGGGGTTGATCTCGAGATATGTGAACTGGCAGTCGACATAGACTGGAATCAGTTGTGTTAGTTAAAGGGCCTGTCATTATCCAGAAGAGTGGCATGTACTCACCAGCGTATAGGCGGGTGATGAAGTCGACCAGCACATTGTGAACACCCTTGGGAACCTTCCCTAACAACGTTTTCGCGATCTCCTCATTTGATGGGTATTCGGATAGGTCAACAGGGACAAGAAGTTTCTCGGCTTTAGCATCGACATCACCAACATCAACACCACCCTCATGGGTAAAGAGAATCCAGTCACCCTGTGAGTGCGACAATTAGTATACAATATCCAAAAGAAAAGCCACGTGACATGAAGTGAGGTAGCATAATAGGCGTGCACGTCTGGTTTGGGTAATTTGGGGGGGTGGTAGATTGTAATCAAGTGGATGCCGGCTCGGATGCAAGTGGTTTAGCCTCCGTTCGCCCGTAACCTGGATTCCGGTTGGACATTCCCAAGGAATCCGTGAGTGAGCACATAAACCGTTCGGCAACACTTTCATCAACAACCGTTCTTGCTCCCCGTCGCTTTCACAAGTTATGCGCTAAGCAAAACATATTTCTGCGACTCGGTCCTTATCATGTCTTTTTCAGCAGTCATGCACTCGCCGACTGGGATGGAAGTTACATCTTCATCACCGAGAAACTCATATGCATCGGAAATCAATATACAGGCACCATTTCTGGGATGACTTACATCTCGAACGGAGTTGATATTGATGTAGTATTCGGTGCCATCCGGATGAGGCACAAATGGCTCGACAAGGAACTGTCGAAGAACGCCCTCCGTGTGCTCAACCTTTTGCGGCTTGCCAGCCCTCTGGGCGATCCATTCCTTCGCCTCTGGCCAGCTCTTGTTCAGAGCTAGAAGACCACTCTTTCCTCGTCTCTTAATCAGTTGGTCGGGCTTGGCTACGAACTTAGCACCGCTCTGAAGGAGCCAAGGGAAGGTGACCTCGGCCTGGTCGAGCACAGCTTTGACATCAGCGTCCTCGGGGAAGTACAGAGAAGCTAGCCTTGGAGGGGCGTTGTGCTTTGTTGGCTTGGGGAGAGGGCTCGGCTTGATCACTGGCGCGCGAGTCAGGTGATAGTTGAGGATGGCCTTGCCGTCGGCCTCGGAAATCGACTTGGCGGACATTGTGACCGAACAAGATCTTTGTGAGAAAAGAGAAAGGTGCGTATGCGAGTTTCTATCTCTTCGAGTGACCCTTTATATGGTGAAATCTGGAGAGACAAGTGTCAGCTGCAAGTCGATGCGTGTAGTCCACAGTTAGACTGCTCCAGCAGCGTAACAAGATCACGGCTCGCCGAAAGCTCGACGATGTGCAATCAAAACCATCTACGTGCCTTTAGACAAATGAAAGCGGCTTACCTGTTCGCAATTGACCTCTCAAGTGGGAATATTGAGGCGGTAAAATCACGATGTGAAGAGGGAAAATTGTCCAAGCAGAAGAAAAAGAATAAGCAGGCGGTGGGATGAATGGATGGACTGTGGTGGTGCAAGTGGCGGCGATTGAGCAAGCAAGCAACAAAAACGAGCCAGGTTGGAGATCCGATCCTTCAAAGAAAAGTCACCTATCTAGCTTGGGTGAGCGCAGAAAGCTGCCTACTGGATAATGATGGAACCCTCCTTCTGCTAGCAAGTTGAGTGGTGCTCACTTGCACTTTTTTCGTCTACGATACCCCTCCAGGAACCCTTCGAGTCCGTTAGGTGCCCACACACCGATTATTGCCTGTCGTTCGGCGCTCAACTTTTGGCACCAGGCTGTTCCTGAACACTGCTTTGCTGGCGCTGCAGGCGGGGCCGGGGGGCATCCCAGAGGCTCGATGCGCTAAGGCGCTGCGGGTAATAATTGGGTTGAAGCTCGCAGAGGGTCGAGCTTTTGGAGGGGCACGCTAAACCAGGCACGGGTTCCGGCACTGAATCAGGGACACAACCATTGGGGCAGGCTGGGCTCATCCAGCCAAGTTCCCAGTCAGCCATGTACCAGTACTTCCCCAACATACTTCCTTAGCCTGCGCAGGGCAAGGGCCGTCACCGACACGCTGGAGGCCGGGCTACTTAGTAGTGCTTTGCAGCTCTGGCAGGCAATCCACTCACCGCCCGATATCGTCTTACTGAACACTTCGATCCCCACTCCTCGAACGTTTCTATTTTCTACCGTCTTGTGGAGCTCAGGGCATCGTCAACGAGCAGCATATTTGACATTCTGGAATTTCGGTGTCGGGATATTCCATTTCTAGCTACGGTGTTTGATCCATCGACTCGTGGGATGCTTGTCTTCGCTAGGGCGAGAAGGCTATCGATGCTGTCCGTTATCATGTCTTACAATTTCATCTAGCTCTGCTTACTCTGACGGGTTCTACTTGATAACGAAGATGATGATAGTGGTCATGCTGCACGATCGGTCGTCCGAAGAAAAGTGGCACATGTTGCTAACATACGTTATGGTAATTCGCCGGGCTTAGTAGCACATAGCCATTTATTATCGGGAAGCCTCCGATCATCTTGCCGGTCCTGATCATTCATCAAAAACAGCCGTATTTTGATGTAGCCTACGGACCCTACATCGGGCTTACCTTATGGGGATCATCCGTCACATCACAATTTTCCACACACACCTAATCGCCTATTTCGTGCAAGAGCATTAGTGCGTCATTCAAGACGGCCTGGAGTAAAATTGATGAACGAGTTCCAGTGAGCTTGTTCGACAAACAATGCGCCGTCTCTTTTGTAGTACAGCTTCACTATCGTACTTGACGGACACTAACGAATATAGAGGATATTTTGTGGACAAACACCTACCCGAACACGAACGTGGCATACGAATAAGGGCTGGAGGGTTGAAAACCTAAGAGATGCACATATTATCTCATCCAATCTATTCTGCTTACGTGTTTCTGGTGGGGATGTCCTGGTAAAGATAGCCAAAGTATCTATACCACGGTGGAGGGGTCGGCGGGGCCCGGCAACCGGGGTCCGTCGGGAGTCGCTTGCAGTGCTCAACAGGTACCCGAAGGCGCAGAAGAAATCGTTAATTGACACAAAACAAGGCCAGGACAAAGAGTAAGGAGCTGAAGGATCCATGATTTTAATAATCGCTCAGGGTTCTGAGTTTCATGCAAGTGGTTAAAGTCTTACTATACTCTTGCGCTGGCGGTTGGCTACATCGGAGGGGCTCGAAGTGGGGACTACCTACTTATTCAACAAGTCCACAGCAGGAAATTTACCCCAACTAATCCGATCTTAAGGGTTCAGATCCCAACCGGAGGATTCAGCTCGTGGTACCTACCTTAATCTTCAGGTACAGAATCGCGGACAATCGCAGAGCTGTTCCAAACAGGAAAAGGGGAATTAAATCAGGAAAAATCCAGGCCAGCAAAATAAGAATAACCTTCCAGCGCGGCAACAAGCTCTTTCGGCAACCGGGTGGATAAGATATCTCGAATTTGACGTTGGTGCTGACGGGCATCTGCAATTATTACCCACTCAGGCAAGGCGGGGCTGGATATTTCTCGAGGTACAGTACATATTGTCCCTAGCTTAGTGTAGGTGCCACTCAGCCTAGGCGGTCGATATGCCCACCAGCAATCCTCCTCCATTGATTGATTGCATCTGGACACCGCTAACCAGGTACCCAGCAGCAACCAAGCCAGCATCCTCAGCAAAAAGGCCAACAGGTTGTCTTTCAATCCCCGGAAGAGCACGAAAAAATATCCCCGGTCATCGCCAGAGCTCTCCGTCTCTTGGGCTTATCCAACTTCTTCGTCGCCCACCCCATCCCATCTCAACTCCTCGACTTCTTTTCCGATATTCATCTTGTCTGCATTCACGACTGCCTCTTTTTACTACATATCCATTCAATTGGGACGAGTGTGGTAATTGTAGAAACAGCGTGACAGGAAGTGATAAAGCACAATCTTGGTGACGGTACGTTGAGGCTCGTAACGCCACTTCCATTTTTCTTTTGGCTCTAGATGATGAGCACTTACTGCTTCTCGACGAATTTCAATGGCTCAAAGACTTGTTCTCCTGAACTTGGTCTTTTGAACAAAGCAAAGCAGCTTGGGACTTCCGAGCGCTTTTCAGAAATTGCCAATCGCCTTAGTCTGTGAACCAATGAGGGGTGTTGAGATTCTCATATCCTTAAGACAGCTTGTACCGTTGCTATGCTAAAATATCGAGACTGACTCGTGGTTTCTACAGCACCCATTATCTACGGTTCTCAGGTAGAAGCACGTTCAAGATGGCTTCAGCAGCACCCAGCGGCGGCTCGCTATCCGCCAACGACAAGATCACCCGATTTTCCGCTCCCAGCCGACCCCTGAGCCCTCTCCCCGCACACGCTCTCTTCAACAACAAGACGAGATGCTTCGTGTACGGTCTCCAGAACCGCGCCGTCCAGGGCATGCTGGACTTTGATTTTATCTGCAAGCGAACAACGCCCTCGGTTGCCGGCATTATCTACACTTTCGGTGGTCAGTTCGTCAGCAAGATGTACTGGGGAACCAGCGAGACACTTCTGCCAGTGTACCAAGAGACGGCCAAGGCCATCGAGAAGCACCCCGATGTTGATGTCGTCGTCAACTTCGCTTCCTCGCGAAGTGTCTACAGCTCCACCATGGAGCTGATGCAGTTCCCTCAAATCAGAACCATCGCTATCATCGCGGAAGGTGTTCCTGAGCGTGTGAGTAAATCACCTTCATATTGTGTGAACCATGTTCTAATAGTAAAATCTACAGCGTGCTCGAGAAATTGCCCATGTTGCGCGCAAGAAGGGTGTTACCATTATCGGCCCCGCCACCGTTGGTGGCATCAAGCCTGGCAGCTTCAAGATTGGTAACACTGGTGGCATGATGGACAACATTGTTGCCTCCAAACTGTACCGTAAGGGATCAGTTGCCTACGTCTCTAAGTCTGGCGGCATGTCTAACGAACTCAACAACATCATTGCTAACAACACGGATGGTGTCTACGAGGGTGTTGCCATCGGCGGTGACAGATACCCAGGCACTACCTTTATTGACCACTTGCTGCGATTCCAACAAGACCCTGAGTGCAAGATTCTTGTACTGCTAGGCGAGGTTGGTGGTGTTGAAGAGTACAAGGTCATCGACGCTGTGAAGAAGGGCGTTATTACTAAGCCCATTGTTGCGTGGGCTATTGGTACTTGCGCCAGCATGTTCAAGACCGAGGTGCAGTTTGGCCACGCTGGTTCTTTTGCCAACTCTCAGCTTGAGACGGCCGCTATGAAGAACAAGACAATGAAAGAAGCTGGTATCCACGTCCCGGATACCTTTGAGGACATGCCTACGGTTCTGAAGAACGTTTACGACAAGCTTGTTAGCGAGAAGACTATCGTCCCTGCTCCCGAGCCGGTTGTGCCCAAGATCCCCATGGATTACTCCTGGGCCCAGGAGCTCGGTCTTATCCGAAAGCCTGCTGCCTTCATCTCCACCATTTCTGATGATCGTGGCCAGGAACTGTTATACGCAGGCATGCCCATCTCCGATGTGTTCAGGGAAAATATTGGCATCGGCGGTGTCATGTCGCTTCTGTGGTTCAGACGGCGTCTTCCCGATTATGCTACCAAGTTCTTGGAGATGGTTCTCATGCTTACTGCTGACCACGGTCCTGCCGTGTCCGGTGCCATGAACACCATCATCACGACTCGTGCTGGCAAGGACTTGATCAGCTCATTGGTGGCTGGTTTGTTGACTATTGGTTCTCGATTTGGTGGTGCCCTCGACGGCGCTGCTGAGGAGTTCACAAAAGCTGCGGATAACGGCCTGAGCCCACGTGATTTCGTCGACACCATGCGCAAGCAGAACAAGCTGATTCCCGGCATTGGACACCGTATCAAGTCGCGGAACAACCCAGATTTGCGTGTGGAGCTAGTTAAGGAATACGTCCTAGCTAACTTCCCCAGCCACAAGCTACTAGACTATGCTCTGGCTGTGGAGACGGTAACAACGTCGAAGAAGGACAACCTCATCCTGAACGTAGACGGATGCGTTGCCGTGTGCTTCGTTGATCTGATGCGCAGCTGTGGCGCCTTCAGTTTAGAAGAGGCCGAGGACTACATGAAGATGGGTGTGCTAAACGGTCTTTTCGTGCTGGGCCGAAGCATCGGTCTGATTGCCCACTACCTCGACCAAAAGAGACTGCGTACTAGCTTGTACAGGCATCCTTGGGATGATATCACTTACCTGCTACCTACTCTGGCCACTACGGGACCTACTGGTGAGAGCCGAGTGGAGGTTTCGATGAAATAGATTTAGACAGCACTTTTTCAGCACACTTTAGATGGCCAATGTTAGCCGTCCATGTTCAAGGCCTTGGCTCAAGGAGATGGGCCAGGGAGTGGAACAGAGTAATGATAGAATCTCGCCGAGATGGCTGGGTTGTACGAAACGATGAAGCATGTCGAAATGCCTAGGATCTAGGGGGGTCCAACAGAAAATTTAATAGACAAATTTGTTCAATAGTCCGCAAATTGACCTGATCATATATGTGACCAACTATAGAGTAAAATTTGAATTCTTGATACTTATTAATTAAAGGATGGTTCATGAGGTTTATGTAGGCGCTTTTATCAACGCTGTTGGGTCGGTTTATATCACACGGAAAAACAACGGCGAAGTCGGACCCACTTAAAAGTGAATTGCCTAACGCTCAACACCAAGCATTATCTTGGGATGTATCGTGCAGTTGCTCCGAACAACTTAGAAGACGGGTCGGCGGTTGTGCTGCGATACCAATAATTCGCAGAAGAGGTATGGAGCCTGTCAATTAAAACACTTTTGTGACCCCGGTTTCCCTGTTCTGCTTGCGACGGTGTTCCCTCGTTTGCTGACTATCTACAATCCTTCAGACGAACGCCATCCAAACCGAAAGATCTCGCATAACCGACGTCTTTGACGATTCAACGGGCCTATTCAGATTCTTGCAGTGGCGACGACAAACTGTACAACTTGGGCCCGCGCACATCTTTGCCGGACCGGATAGCGGGTGTCTCCGGATATCTTTCACGAAGCAGACGATCAACCGACTACGGAACTGTTCGACTCCTCCCCGAAACAGTTCCCGAGAACGAAACACATAAAAAAGGAAACCCACAAAAACAAACACAAAGATGTCCTACTTCCGCATAACCCTCCACCGCAGCGCCATCGGCCTACCACAGCGGACACGCGGCGTGCTAGCCGCCCTAGGTCTGCGCAAGCGATGCCAGACCGTCTTCCACCCCGTGACGCCCGACTCGGCCGGAATGATCCTGAAAGTCAAAGAACTCGTCGCCGTGGAAGAGGTTGCTCGTCCGCTTACTACGAAGGAGCTGCGCGAGGAGCGGAGGCCTGAGCCTGGCTTTTGGGTTGAGAGGGCTGTGCCTAGGTGAGAGGGAAGTGCTGTGCTGGCGAGTTGGTTAGAGAGAGATTGGAGCAAAATAGGAACGGAGACATCAGCGTACGGTAGATCAATACCGAGGGAGTCTAGGAGAGGGAGACGACGACGATGCCAACAAGATATTCATTCCGTCATGCCCATGGGGGGATTTGCCGAGTCGCTGATTGATGGGCTGCTATCCGGATCAGCGATGGGTTCCGTACGATGCGGACTGTATTATCAACTACATCCCAGGCTGGCTGATTTGCGCCTGGAGCTTGTACATGAAATTTGTAAAATCTGATAAATACACTGTTCAATGCTATATAAGTTCACACATCCCTTTTCAAAGCGTCTTTACTCTTGTTAAGTTGTAGTTACCGTCTTCTGAGTAACTATGCTGATTTGTAGTCAACATACTGAAGACAAATGACAGTTAAGTTATATCCCCTCGGCTGAAATTAGTTAGAAGACAGATACACTCTCATTGCTATTGGTATGCTGCAGAGTAGATTGCTAGGCTAAAGGTGTCTGCCTAGCTAGGAAAATCACAAGATTAGTACACAGACATCTCGTGTACAAGAACTATTCGAATTCTTTATTTAATGATTAAAAGCACACCGCTCTACTCCCGCCATGCCTGTAACTATTCTTTGGGCCGAACAACCCGTGCCCATAACATCTCCCCGGTCCATTCCCTCTTGCAAGGGCGAAAAACGTCTGTATTCATAGTTGGTTTCAAGGACCTTCACTTTTCTACTAAGAACTAAGGTAGTCTCATCTCTTCCACGCACAGGAGCAAATCGCGACCAAGTGGCGACATTTTTTATGCTAGGTCTTGTAACTGTCTTTCAACGTGCCAAAAATATTAAGGAATAGTTATGCTGAATCAACATTAGAAAAGGCAGTTGATACAAGCTTTATGCCATGTATGGCACATTTGTTTGCCTGACTTATGCATAACTAGCAGTTCGCGAAGCCTCTTGGCGAATGAGAACATTGTCATGTAGTCATGATAGCAAGCTTGGTCGTAAAGGGGCATCGAAATGGAGTTGAATGCAGGGTCAAATCAGTTTTTCGCCTTGTCAACGTAGTCTTGCGGAGGCGTTTCGTAGCTGCTGGTAAAGTATTCGGTAGTATTCTTGGACAGCCAGGTTGAGAACTTAGCAAGCTCCTCGCGAAGACGGTTCACTGATTGTTGGTCCATGTTGGTCTGTGCAATAAGCTCTGGGAGAGATACTGAACGCTACATTAGACAGATCCCAACTTGAACTGGCGTGGGTCATAGAAGGAGGCATACCAATCAGGCGGCAGAGATGCTCAGCACCATAGATGTCGCTCGCTGTCTTGCCTTGAAATTCGGGATCTGTCGAGTTCCATTTCTTGTGCACTTCCGCATATTGCGGACGTTCGAATCTGTGTTTTGTTAGCGTTTTCAGAAGACCAGCATTAAGAAGAGACTTACTTGTACAAAAGAATACGACCAAGAGATTTATCAAAATACTCTCTGAGGCCACTAAGAGTCTCCTCTAGAATGTCTGCATGAGAAGAACCAGCAGGACGTTTTGGCATCTCATACGCGGAGTAGTCTGCCAAAATCTTTGTAACTGGCTTTGGATGTGGAAGCGGAACTAGTTGCATGTTCTTGGTAACATTTTCCCAGTCATCCACCAATAGTGCTTTGATAACATCGGGAATGATTAGTTTGATGGATGGTCTAGCGTGGAAAGCTTCTTCCTATAATGTGTCATTAGCAGTTTCGTCGGGAGTAGGGCCCTTAGAGGCCAAGGTCGCAAGCTGGGAAGGTGGAGGAGCGGCCTCATAGTAGGGAGCGTAAGGGTTTTCAGAAGGAATGCCTGCCGACAAAAAAGTTTCGCCCTTCCCCTTTTCCGCGGATACACTGAAACGCGAGTCGTTAAATGCCGGTCGTCCTTTTTCGTCAATATATCTGTGGTTTGGTTTGGGCAGTCTGAGCATGCAGTCTGAATCAGCTGCTGCATCGGCCCAGCGCGCCTCCTTTTCGAGAAAAGACTGGCATTCTTTCGGCAGAGTTTTCGTCAGGGCAGCCTTCCCCGTAGGCTTCTCCCTTAGGCTACGCTTACGGATTGCAGTTTCGCCGCGGGTAGGTGGTTTGCGGGACACGGCGGATTTGCAGCGTACGGATGGTTTGACTTTAGTTGGTTGTGGTGGCGAGAGGGATGGAGTTAAGAGACGGTGAGCAGCAGCATCGATCTCTTGCTTTGATAAATCGACATCCTGCATTTCGGGGACATGCGTAGGGACCGTAGCCACGGATGACTCTCGATCAGGCAACCTCTCTCCGCGAGACGTAGATTGAGAGTCGAAGGACGCCGATGGTTGCGTTTTAGGGCCAAAGCAGTTGGGCCTTAACGGGGGAAGTGACTTTCGCGGAGCCATATTGCACCCAAGATATTGCTTGTGATGGCTGTTTATAGCCTGTAATGTAAGAGGCGCAGCTGATGCCCGATAGCCACCAGGCAGTGCTGGCAAAATCCAAGGCGGTATTTGGCTGTGCAGCGAATGAATTGTTGGTACGATAGGTGGTGCGATAAAACTTAGGGCTCCACTGGAGACGTCGATAGCAAGACTCAAAAAGTACCTGATGGTCTAGATGAGGTCGAACAGATCATGCCAGCTATGCGAGAGAAGGAGTTGGTCGAAGTAACTGGTACTCCTTGCCTCGAGTGTTGGCCTTTGCACAGTATGTGTGGAAGGTATGGCGCAAAAGTCGTGATTGAAAAATGTAGAGGGTTTAGGCACCAGCTTCATAGCCTCCCAAAGCTATGCAACAGGAGTGTGTCTAATGCGCTGAAATTTGCATTTCTAGCATCGGTAACCTGAGTACCATTCAACGAAAAGTCGGAATTCTCACAAAGCCCGTTCTAGGGTTGTCATGAAGTAGAGAACGGTATGGAGAAGGATGGTTTCCTAGGTGGTTGATATTCGGTCCTTGAGGACCTTGATGAGAGAGCAAGTGTTCGGCCATAGCTGTGCGCGTTGATAGGGAAGCATAGACCGGCGTCATTGATAGTTATATATGTAAGTAGTGTTTTAAACGCTCTATGCGTTGTATTTAGTTTCCATGGATGGCATATTACCATTGTGGCAGGATTCCTTCTTCCACTCAAAATCGGGATCAAACCGACTACGCTCCCCCACTCCATGGCCGCGCTCGGGGTGGGAACCGGTTCTTCACATAAAGGCAAAATAAAACTTACAGTTTCAAGTTCGTAATCCCGACCACGTCTTGGTCCTCTACCGGCAAAGCTCGATGAAGCAGCGGCGCGCTCTTCACTACCACGTGCAGAACTCATCTCGGAGCCGGTAGCCTTCGCTCCCTTCTTGGCTCCTTTTGAGCCGGGAGCTCTAGTTCGAGCTTGCGCGAGCTGGGCAGCCAGCTGCTTATTGTCCTCGGTGAATTTTCGAATTCGATCGTGAGTGACCCAATCGTCCCAGCTGGACTTCCAGCCCTTGTAGTGAATGCGGTACTGAGCATCCTCTGCCTTCTTTCCTGGCTCGACCCTGACGTCGATGATCTTGGCCTCATACATAAGGTCGCCATGAAAACACAGGACCCTTTCGTCCTTCCCGTATGGCGGAGCCTTTTCCTGCTTGGCCGGCGCCATGGTAATGGAGACCCAGACAAGTCTATCCACTTAGGGAGGCAGGCCGTGCAGTTAATGAATCGATTGCTGAGTGACTGTCGGTAACCCTGTGATTCGAGAATCTAGCTATTCAATAATCAAGTTTCCCCGTGGGTGTGCGTTAGCAGGATGACTTATTGAAAGTGAGTTTGGCTAAGTACAAGTAAGCTGTTAGAAAGGAGGGATGCCAAGGTATCACTGGCCAAAAACTTACATGTGGTTGGCATTAGTGCACAGACTTGCACGCGTCCCCTTGAACGTTAGACGCGCCTCCCTTAATTGATTTCCTACTTAGGTTTAATTACCTGGTCTAGGTACAAATATACAAATACCTACGCATGCACCTTCTTCTTCTATTACTGCACAGTACCGAGTCACAGTACCGAATACGAAGTAGAGGTTAGGTACTGAAAGTCCTCGTGAACTCGCTCGTTTCTTTCTACCCCTCGACACAACAATCCAAATATCTGGACGATGGCCCCTACAGAAGCCACTATCCTTCGCAATTACCTCCTCTTGCCTTCTCGCTTGCCGAGCATCATATCGCTTCAGGAGTTTACCTCGTTGTTCCCCAAGTCGCAGCAATCCTCGCCGCAAGTCCGCGCCTTATATCGAGACCTTCAACAGCAACGTAATGCACTCGTTGACGCTGTTTCGGCTAGCATTGACGCCGAAGTCAAACAGGCCAAGGCGCTGCGCCGAACAATAATAAAGACACAGAAGGAAAGCGAATATGAAGAGCATGACGACGAGATCGAGATCGAGAGGACAGTAAGTCAAGGGCCCTGCTTTTGTCTACACGTCTCTGAATGCGCAAACTAACCACAATACCACCAGTTATTCGGGCCTACTTCCACCACAGTCACCCCCAAGCAACACTCTCTTCAGAGTATAATACCCGACCTCGACAGCGCTGTAGCTGATATCGAAAGTGACCTCCAAAAACTAGAAGAGGAAGAATCCGCTCTTCTTGAGTCGGTCAAACAAGCTGCTGGCAATATGAGCGACCTACGATACGGTCGATTATCAAACTCCAATCTAACAGGCGAGGTCATAGATGGACTTCACAGTATCCAAGAGACGTGTATACGAAAAAGTTAATCTGATAAGAGAACGTGGATAATTCATTACAACGACTATTACAGGTTTGTTTGATGCCTACAAGGGGGACCGTCGGCTCCCAAGCACGATTACGGCCTCTATCCAATTCTGCCATGTCTGCCCCAGGCCCATGTTGCTTCATACTCTATAGCCGCTATGCTCTACTATCTATCGGCGGGGAGCAGCTTGGCCGGTAGGGGCAGGCCGGGGGCCCCCGTGCATTGTGTGTTGGCCCTCCATACGATTAGCCCTGATCCAGATTGTTAGCATCACCTCGCTTCCAGAGATTGCTTCTCCAGGTCTCACTTACATCATTCTCCGACTGAAAAAGGAGATAAAGATCATAAAGGCCCAGCTTGGAAGCAAACCGAAGGCCCACAGAAGGTAGCCAGCAGGAACCGACAGGCCATTCTGCGCGAGAGGCCCATTGAAGGGATGGAATATACTGTCATGCTCCTTGGCAACAGTCTTGTAACCATCCTTCTGCAATTGGACCAGATCATCGGAAGTGGTGGTTGTCAAGTTAAGCCTCTTGGTAAAGATGTTGATTGGGGACGGCTCGGGTAGCATCTCCAAAACCCAAAGAGATCCAACAGGCGCCGACCACGCATTGCACAAAACCGGTTGGTCATCACAATTCAAAAGCGCCATATAAGGAGAATTTGGTTCGATCGCAAACTTGCCGGCTGTCTCGTTGAACGCAGCCTCGACCTTACCGCAGTGGCCTGGAAACGTAGCAGTTAGTCGAAACAATCCATATTCATTCAGACTCTGGCAGGGAACTGACCAAAGCAAGTCTTATTTCCACCCGTAATCAAAAGCCACCACTCCTCTGGGGTTGTACTTCCCGGCTGAACCGGCTCATATAGGACATCTTTCCAATTATGCAATCCGATGACATCTATCTTGTTTGCGCCAGCCTTGGCTGCAGCAGCCGCGACAGGATCGTATTTGTTGGGGGAAGGGATTTTGGATGCAAACTTTTCAAAATAGCCCTGAGCCTGGCCCAGATAGTCTTGAAACTGCGCCTGATAATCAGGCGTATCGGCGGCAGCCAGCAGCGGCAAGGCTAAGAGCGCAGAGGCAGAATCGAAACGCATATTGAACAATGGTCGCGATAAGGAAGATACAACGTTTGGGACGGGACTATACTTCACGATGTTATTAGAGCTAGAACAGATGCGCACACCCAAATTTGACTGGGGTTAACAGGTATGATGTAAGTCTTACGTACAGTAACCAAGTCGCAGGGTCAGAAGCTCAAGAACCAGGAAGGACTTGAACGTATGTATGAATTGTGATAATGCGATATTCGAAACCAACTCGAATAACAGCGGGCTTCTAATGGAAGTTCAAGTCACCACAAGGGGATTGTAAAAACGATTGTTGAGGAGAAAATCAACGTTTCGAAGGATTGTACTGCCAAGCACTATACTACTACCTAGGGGGTTAATGGGTTAATGGGGTCGCCCAGGGCACCTACAGGGATGAGCTCCCCACTCATAATTAAGGGAAGAGCCTCTTGTTGACCGCGAATGTTTGAGCAAGCCGATGCAAAGTCAACAAACAGGCTGTGCAACCCCTCATATTGTGGCTCGACATGCGGGTTTGGTCGAATAGCATATGGGCATTTAGATGGCATAGAGGTTTCACGTCATTTATCACATGTACGTAAGCCACAGCTGGTAATTGAAGAACGCGACTCCTCGACGTGCGCGCACATTGGATCTTAAAGGGTGATCACCAATTGCGAGCTCGCACCAGCTAAATAACGGGTACTTTCCAATGGTGAGTTGAATCAGGCTCTTTGCATTGTAATACTAAACTCGAATACTAAAACTACATCTCTCTTCCAGGATCCTCCAGCCGCAAACCAGAAGCGCAAACGTGGTCGTCCCGCCAACGCGTCACGCGACGATGAGGTGAAGGACGCGTCAAATTCTGTCACAACAATGCCAGACCAGAATAATCAGACCAACGGGGATGTTGGAATTGATGATAGATCTGTGGGTGAGGAATCCCGTCCGAGGAAGCGAGGTCGACCTGCCAAAGATGTCCCACAGGAGCCGCAACCCGAAACCTCGGAAACACAACCTAGCAAGCGGCTGCGGCGTCAACAGTCTACAACTCAAATGCAGGATAGAACTACAGAACGGGATAGTAGGCCTGTGCCATCAGAGGAGGTTGAGACTGTCAGACGAGGGAGACCGAAGAGGGGTCGGCAGGTCAAACCGCCAGAGCCCGAGCCCGAACAAGAAGAGGCCGACGATGAGAATGAAAATGAGGAAAATGAGGGGAATTCGAGCCTTCTACGACGAAGTAGGCGAGATCGACGATCAGCTACAGATAGTTCTACAATACAAGGACAAGAACCTAGTTCCTCAGCAACTCAGCGGCCATCCAAGAAGAGAAAGAAACCGAACCATCCCGTAAATAAGGAACATTCTGGGGAAGGAGCAGAACCCGGAGAACTCGGAGATGAAGTCGGTACCACTTCTCGGGCGCAGAAGAAGCAAGGAAGAAGACCTCGCTCATCTCAAGATGCTCAGCCATCTATAAATGAACCCGAACCCGATGTCGCGATACCACAGCGAAAGCGGGGTCGCCCATCTAAGTCCGAAGCAGATGACAAGACCTCCGGCACCGGGACCGGGCTACAAAGCGGTTCATCTCAGCGTCGAAAGAAGCCAGTAGATGAGGCACCCCGGGCGGAGAGTAGACGGCGTGGGTCCAGCACAACTCACCAGAAATCGAGGGAACGCAGACGGCCTTCCGCAGAACAAGACCAATCACCTGCCCGCTCGCCTTCGCCTAATTCTGATTCTTCATCCCCGCCTTATAGGCATATAACAGAGCGGACGCGGCGGGTCCCTCAGCAAATCATTGAGTCCAAATGGTCTTCTCTAGATCCTTCCTCGATCGCCAATATTGCAGGCCTCCTACATTCTGTATCACTACCTACACTTCTCCACGTTGTCCCAAAGCAGTATGCCCATGCGGAAGACGTCCTCGAAAAAGTCATGAGGGGTCTATGCAAAAGATCAGCAAGGCTCCCATTTCCGCCTGCTTCAACCCTCCCGCGCCGCGAAGATGAACTAGACTTTGAACGAACACAATCAGCCGTCGAGGTACTTCTGTCTCAGTTAGATCCGCTACAACACAGCGTAGAGTTACTTAAGCGTGAAAAAGAGCGTGCCGAGAGGGAGCTTGAGCGGCAGTATAAAGTACTAGACCGACTCAGCACTAACGCTCGCGCAGAGGCTAGAGAGAGAAGAGATCGGCTGAGAAAAGTGCACGTTCTCGTGCCCACATCAACTCACAACTCGGTTACCAATGACATCGACTTGCTCCCAGTTAATAAGGATACCGGTCAAGTCTTTGCTAGCGTTCAGGACGAAGAAATGCTTAGCCTTGCGGGACAGATCAACAACCATATGAAGAGTATGCGTGGGAACCTCCAGCAAATCGACGGGGTTCTACCAGCTATCGAGAAAAGTCACGCGCTACTTAGAACAACGTTACAGCCACAGTTTGATCAGAAACAGTTGGAGACTATCATGTTGGGCCATGTTGTACAATGACCTCACAAGACCTTGGTCGAGCATCGAACTTTGACCGCGCTTGGAATATTAGTCGTCGAGAACGTTTTGGTTCTAGAAATAAGGCCGTCTCAAAGACCGTGTGGTTGCACGCTCGGTGTATCATCCTTGTTTTCTTTTCTGCAAAACATATCATGCATGATGCTTCTAACAATCATGCGCCAACATGTAAAGGGGGCTGGTGCTGCTCTGGATAGCATCGTGGGTAGTAACACGTATCACGTGGCTGTCACCTCCTCCCTTCGTTCCAATGACACTTGATTCTCACGGTGACTTACCCCAGTCTGTATAACTCCTAAGACGCCACGTACACCTCTAGCAGTAACTCTTATCTTTGTCGTTCCGGCTTCGAGGTCGAGTATCTTCATGTCGTGTTGGCCTTGGGTCTCTGCAAGCCTCGTCGTACCATGCATGTAAGGCGTCATGCGAACAGGAGATCTAGATAAAGTTGTGCGTGCATGGACGGCTATAAAGATTTCTCGAATTCGAGGCGAAACAGTGTGATCAACAGCCCTCCGTTCCATCACCCTCCCTGGCTACTACGACCTTTTCAAACAAGCAAGAGATACACTATGTGCCACTACAAGTAAGCTACTCTTGTATTAGTTACGCTTCCTCCCTTCCTCTATCCCCACAAATCAAGTGAAGCTATTACAATACGCTAGCTAATCTCAGTCGTGTTCGGCGTTCAAGCTACTGGGGTTATGACGGATGCTCTCATGAGTTGCGCCATATGGATAACAGGTGGACATTATGTCCCCTGAGTGACCAGATGGCACCTCGTGACTGCCCGTTCGCAGCGTATACCCGTCACAAAATCGGAATCGCGTTCTGTGAATCATGTCTCGACGAAGTGCCCCCTAACCATGTACCCGTAACCCGCATTATCCTTGACTTCGACAACCTACGCCAGGCCATGGAGCTGTCTGTGGACCGAGCAGCTTTGAACAGATTCGTCCGCGATTATAGGACCGGGCTCCGCCGTGTTAGAGAAACGGCTTTCGTGTCTGGTCCTAACAACAACTTCTACAACGAGATATGGGCACTATACCATAACTTTCACCAACGTGCAATAAATGAGATGTCCGTTTCCTGGACTGCCTTTGACGATCCCCCGGC
Source organism: Xylaria cubensis (assembly GCA_022385715.1). Taxonomy (NCBI): domain Eukaryota; kingdom Fungi; phylum Ascomycota; class Sordariomycetes; order Xylariales; family Xylariaceae; genus Xylaria; species Xylaria cubensis. Next base: position 197,446 of record MU279036.1, read on the forward strand.
TGGCATTGAGGGTGCCTCAAGTGGGCTTACTGGACTTGGCATTGCCACTCCTGAATCTTCCAGTACTTCCCCTCAGTATTACAGTATCTCGCCAGGATTTGAATGTACAACGGACGGAACTAGCTATACTATGGCTTCGATTGACAGTACTATCATGGCTGCCGTTGACAATACCTCAGCCGGGATCGAAGGTGCCTCCTCATCCGGCTCTGACAGTACCTCAACTGGGTCAGAGAGTAACTCATACGGGTTTGACACAACCTCCCCTGGGGCCGACACAAACTCCTCTGGGTTTGACAGTTACTCCTCAACTGTGTGAAACAGAAGATGAATAGAAGTCCGGGGAAATCAGGAAACAAATCAGAGAGGAAGAATAGAAATACCATAGCAGCGGGAAACTAAAGTCCCTTGCTCTAGTGCTTGGATAGTCGAAATACATGACTGCCTGTTGATCAAACTTCCCACGAACTACGTGTCAGTCTTACAAACTATTGAAACTGTTTAAAGTGATTCGCCCAAATGAAACCAGATTAATCCTCGTCCCCAAGAGAGGACGGCACATTCTTGAACTATAGAGGATCCTCGCTAGCATGGTTACACGGCCATTATCCCTGAGAACATGAAGTAATTTTTTTCCATAGGGAGAAACCTCCTTCGCCTAACGACTACTCAATTCTCATCGTATGTCATACAATGTCGATATCGAAAACTGAATCCCTTACTTCACCATTTCCCATTATTATGTATTCATCTACGCTACTTTGCACCAACTAATTTGTCTGTGACAATAGCATTTTCTATCACCTCGAGTTTGAACTAGCCTAGTACATAATAACACTACAATGACAATTATATAGTTTCGCTTGCTTCCCTCATACGCCTTTCAAATCATCTTCTATTTATCATCCGCTTCTCAGAATTCATAAAATACAATCCCACCCAAGGCAAGGACGAGGTAACGAACCGCTCCCAACATGTCCAGTAGGCAAGGTAACCGTTCGAGTAACCACACAAGCTACCCTTCGCGCAACCACCGTAGAAGCGATCGCCCCAACGACTCGGCAGGTCTCACAATCGAAGAACGTTATGCCCCCAGTGATGATGATCGAGCAGAATATCTCGCAATCGAAGAACGTTATGCCGTCAGTGATGATGAGGAGGGGGATAATCATCGGGCAGAATACTACGGACCGCGATACGACTCGGACGGAGAGTCCTACAGAAGCAAATACAGCGATCCCCCACCTCCGTACCAGGAGTACGAGACGCCAGACAACGGACGGGTCCAAGCGCATGACAGCACCAGGCACGAACGGACACACCCCACCAGCAGGGAACCTCACAGCGAAGGCCCCCGACCAGCAACGCGCCCGACGCCACAACCACAACCGACGCGTGCGAGAACGCTTGCTGAAGAGCCTCAGGTCGACGACCGCGTGAGTTCAAGGTCTGGGAGGCCGGATTCATCCAGGGAGACGCGTAGTTCGGGGCATCACTCGGGACACCACCGTTCAGAATATCGCTCAGGACCTCCCTCGGAGCATCATTCACGACACCACTCGAGCCATCATTCAGGCCGCCGCGATGACGCAGAGCATTATCGTCATTCAGGAGGGCATCGTCGTTCACATTCAGGGCATCATTCTCAGACAGGTAGCCATTACTCGAGATATCCTTCGGAACACTACTCAGAACGTCACTCGGGGCATCACTCGGGAGACTACTTAAGACCCTTTCCCAGACTAAGACACCATTCGAGCCTCCTTGACGACCTTTTCGGAGGCATCAGGGAGGGCGATGAAGTCATAATGCTTCAGGATCTACTTTAGGCATGCCCTTGAACGATGGATGCTGTCTTCTAGGAGGCATTCGGCCGTTTTCCGGCATTCGGTGGCGTCGCGGTTTTCGTTCGGGGTATTTTGAGAAGTATGCCTCGAACCGCCGACAGTAGCGTAGACGATCCCCGTTCCGATATATCGCCATATTTGTCGGACCCGCAGCCTAATGCTGTCGTACACAAGCCGCAACCCAAATTCCGATGGGAAGGTGATTCACGAGATGGTGGTTAAGGGGTCAGAATGCTGAAATAGAATGAATAATTCTTAGTATTAGATGTATACGGGGGAGATGATAGGTGGGGGTTCAAGCAATACTGACGGAGAAGATCAAGAGGTACATTCGCTAATATCTAAGCATGCTGGCTAGTCGGACTTGTGTATACTAGCTAATTCGGATTTCTGATATCGGCTCTTGTTTGAAGCTTCGTTATGTTTCAGACGTATTTCACATAGTACCATAATTCATGTGGTCAAACTCTAAAGTGTCACGTTCCTACTCAAACTTACCCAATCACACAATAAGGCACGACAAGCACAGGCAAGAGAAATTTTGCAACCACCATAGAAGTGAATCTCCATTCAAAGTTGTCATCCAGTACATACAAGAATTGAAGTTATATGCCGACCTCGGTGAAAAATGTCTCGAGACATATGAAATGTTCCTCCCGTCCAGTCCACCCTATCCAAACAAGGACTGGTCCAACCTAAATCTAAGTAAACTCAACACAAACGCGATTTGGTGGCCACAACTTTTTATGTCATGCAGTCATGTGCGACGTTGGCTTCGGCTATAATACAAGAGCGAATCGAACCTGTTCGTTTTTTGTCCTATGTACTCCTTGTAGCGATCATCTCGTCGCCACTCTACCAAGGTTAACTTAGTAGAGAGGGTGACGCCGGCGGAGCGAGGGAGAACCGGTTCCAACGGGGTAGCCGGTGGGGATTGTGCCGTTGCCGCTAGGGTAGGGGATAACGGTAGCAGTGGCTGTGGCGGTGACATCAGTATCGGTCTCCTCTGGAGGGCACTCGTCGCCGGTACCTGTGGGAGTGGCGGCAGAGCCGCTCGATGTGGCCTCAGCACCGACATCAGTAGCGCCGGTAGGATAGCTGCCAGAGTTGCCAGAGCCGCTGCCACTGCCACTGCCGCCGACTGTGACGTAGACAGTGCTGGCAGGGGAAGACTCAGTGACGGTAACAGTCACAGGGGCACACTCAGCCTGGTCAGAGACAGAAGGAGAGCCAGATCCGCTGCCGGAGTTGGAGCCGGAGCCAGAACCAGAACCAGAACCAGAGCCAGAGCCGGAACCAGAGCCAGAGCCGGAACCAGATCCGGAGCCAGATCCAATGACAGTTGCAGTAGAGGTAGAGCCAGGAACAGTAACGGTGCGAGTAGAAGTTGTGGTCAAGGTGGTAGTCGTAGTACCTTCCTCGCTGGTAACAGAGCCACCATTGCCTGAGCCAGAACCACCGTTACCGCCGTTGCCAGCGCTGGAATCCGAGCTGGAGCTAGGGAGGGGGCTCTCGATGATGGTAACCATCTGAGTGAAGGTGGAGTGAATGGTTGTGACTGTAACAGACTGAGAACCCTCGGGTCCAATGGTCATGGTCAACGTCGCATCACTGGCGCTGACGGTGGGATAGACGCTCACGCCAGCGCCAGAGCTGGGTGCGGGGGTCTGCTCGGGGCTGCTGTCAGTGCTGGTGAGAACGTGGGTGGTTCCGGTGACCAGACCGCTGCTGTGAGCGTCGACGACAGAGCTGGAGACGGAAGCAGCCGCAGTGACAGGGCAGACAGTAGTGGTCAGATCAATGACCTCGGTGACGGTGACTGGGCCGGTTGAGTTGCCAGCGTTGGCGGGGCAGTTCGTGATGGTGGGAGCACACGATGTGATGGTGTGGACGCTGGTGATGGCGACAGTCAGGGTAGTAGAAGGCGCAGCGACGGTCTCATTTCGTCGGACAAAAGGCGCGTGCATGTGGCGGGCATGGTGGTTGTATGCGGAGGAAAGGCCGGCGAACAGGCCAAGCGCAACAGTGGTGGACTTCATTTTGAATTGATGGTTTGGGTATTTGGGGTATTTGGTTTCAATTGATATTTCACAACTTGAATCTCTTGGATTTGCGGCTCCTACTTGAGTAGTCTTGGTCTCGGGTAGAGAATGTTACTTCGGGCGTCGTCTAAAGGAGTGGACGATTGCAAGTTGCAATACAATTTTGAAAGCGAAAGTCGATTCCGCGGGAAGCTGAGCAGACACAGTTGCTGGGGATTGTCAAAAGGGAACGGTACGTGCGAAGAAACGAACACAGCTAGCTGAGCAGGAATGAATGTAAAAGACGGACAGCGTCGAAGGGTGAAAGGAGAGACTCGAGATAGAACTCAGAAGAATAAAGAACACGCAAGAGGTGGGAGAGGAAAGCGAGAAAAAGAGGAAAAGAGAGGGTATCCCCAACCTGGAGGGTCGCCTCTTTTTTACTCGCTACAGCCCGTCGTTTGGCCACCCAGTCATCCCCAGTCATCCCAGCCCAGCCCGACCTCCTTCGAGACCCTCATTTACACCACTTACGAGTATAATACCACCTCAGCCCGGCATCCATGTCATCCCCATCCCATCCCTCACCTCGCCCAATTATGTCAGGGTCTGTTGCGTATTCCAGGTGCTTCTGGCCCCACACACGGAAATCCACTTGGAACAAACAGCCGTTTGGGCGCTTTGGGCGGGATCTGAACCCTTAGCGAAAGAGGGGAGGGCTGGGTGCTGAGAGAGACAGAAGAGAGACAGAAAGTGAGAAAATTAAAGTGTGTGTTCAGGCGTTGGCGCTTGCCCCTGAGACCCACGCAACCAGCCTAACCCAGCCTGCCATTCCATAATACGACCCCTGCCGATAGCATATGCAGGTACACCATCGTGAAACAACGATTCCGGCCAATGGGATTTTAGAGTTGGACCAGCCAGATCTGCTTGCATCCAGGTCTGTCTCTCTTCAGCCATGTCTCTAGCCATTCACAAGAAAAGCAGAAGGTGATCATTTGTTCCGCGTGCCGCCACGGTAACTTCGTACAAACAGATTTGCGTACACGGCACATAGTGACCAGGTATTTGGGAGCTCAAGCACATCCATCACTTACATTGAATAAATGATTTAGCTCAGACGATCACCCGCTCTCAACAGTTGTTGTGATGGGCTTGTCTCTAGATGTTTATATCGCATTGCTTCATCTAATCTCCGTGGGCGGTTGATGAAGCATGGCGAGGGTGAACACATTTATCTACCTGAAATACTTATACCATACTTAGTTGCAGCACGGTTGTCGTATACATAGATAGGTACCTACGCAGTGTATTCCAACTACGGAGTGGTCCCGATGCAAGGGCTGATTTTGCGAACCTGACATGCTGTACCATGCTGTCATCAACTGGAAGGATCCCTCGTCCCGACCCCTCGACCTGTCGCGCGCATTTCTTCCATCGCCTTCTCTCCTATACACGCAATCACACGTAAGTAGTTGCACAATTATGAGAAATGACGGCAATCTTGCGAGATTGCTTCCGCGGATTGCGTCGCAACCACGTGGATTCCGACTGCACGATGCACAATGACTTCAGGTTTCTTTTATTGTTTGATTGTGCGCGAAAAAAGAACACCATACCCACCGACGAGACCTAGAACCAGTGTTTACGGAACACGCCGCCTCCTTGTCCCCGCCACGATGCTTGGTCTCGGAATCCTTTGTCAGATTTTCTGGTCCTGTCATTATTTATGCAAGGGGATGCAGTGTACACTAAAAACTCTTTATCGTAAGCAATCCTGGAGTATAGATAGAATAATAATCTAATCAAAAACGAAACTATTGATCTACGCTCATGATACATCATTTCCAAGATATTTTGCTGAAACAGTGACTTATCATACCTCTCTCGAACTTCAAAGAAGCGTGGTTGGCGAGGTTGGAAAGCATGGCGCCACGCCGTTGAGCACGCCAAAAGTTTCCCCGCCGCTAAGGGGAATGAATGTAAGTACGAGCGAAAGAGAGAAAAAAGAAGGACGTGTCTTTCGTCAAACAGAACTGTCTGCGCCACATCGTGTCCTTGCAATCAATTGCCCGATGCCACGTTTTGCTACAGCAAGACCATCGATCTCTCTTTTCAAGACCTGTATCACAACACAATATCAAGCTCATTTGCGACCTGCCACCACATGGTCAAGAATATTCTTGTTTTTTTGTCTCAATCTTCTTTTCCGTTGGTCAGACATCCTCTTTCCGAGACTTATATCCACTATTGTACCGAAGGAGTACAAACACACACGTACTTTACCCGACGATGGTCTAAACTTGTCTTGTGTGTTGTTCTCGTTGACTCACAAGAACAAAAATATTCAGCTGATCAGCCTACTGCTACACTAGTATCACAAATGTCGGTGTCCGTAGCAAATGAAAGATGATATGTACTGCCGTGCAACACAATACTCTATCGCTGGCAATTTGATCCACCTAGGTATGCGCGTAGCCGAAGAAGTTGGGGTGTTGACTTTGGCTGCAACGGAATAATTCTCGCCAAAACGCATCTTCAATCTTGATATTCTAGTAAGCACGCACGGGTCATGTATTCAGGAGGCCTGAGCATTAGCGTGGAATCCATGTTTGCTAACGACGGTGGGATGCTTCTATCCGTCCGAGAATCCTTAAATAAGCTGTATGAAACCGTCCCTGGTCATTTCGGCGCCTGGCGAGAGAGCCAGAAACCACGCACACACACCCCAGATTTTGTTAACTTTAAGGCCAAACACAAAATCTCAAAGATGAAATGAGCACGCGAATCACTGTCTTATTTCGTTGTATACACTAGTTAGTACATTGGGTTGTTTTATTAACGGCTGCAGTAGTAGGTTTTAGGAGGTTTACGGCGTTTGTGTAGTTTATTAGCCAAGTGGCTCTAACCTGGGTATTGCCTCACTTTGAAAGCCAAGCCAAGCTTTTTCTACCTGTTCAGGAACCCTGAGGAGTATTGATGAAACAGTGGCCCAGTTCCAAAATTGCTTTTCGGTTGGTTCCAAAGTCTCGCTTGATGTTATTCTCATAGCGCTGAATTCGAAATGGCATTCAACAGATTCACAAACCAACCAATTAAGTTCTCTCGCAAGGGGAACGGGCAGTCAAGGCGTTGCTTCACATTCAAGAGACGGCAATTACCGCCTCCAATGTCAATTATGGTTGTCTTTCTAACTCATACCCAGTTGAAGGGTTCATGGTCAGCTTCTTGGTGACTACTACACAAGGCAACTTGTTGCCTCGCCGGAATATGCTAATCAAATTCCAGTAAACGCCTTTCTCCTCAGTCCGGTTGATGGACCGTGGTATCATATTTCCTTTCCCGCCGCTTTAAATGCTGTGTTGAATGCTCCAGTTTCCCGACCGCCTGCTTCCCTGTATAACTTTTTTGGTATATGACAGTTTTGTGAAAGCCCATGCCAGAAAGAACGCCGATGTTGAGATCGAAGACAAACACCCGGCGCAGATATGCTAAACTATAAAATAGGGGAAACAACTTGGTGCTTAACTTCGTGAGGAAGCACTATAATTTTGTGTCAAAATGCCATTTATTTGGCATACTTGGCACGGAAGAACTTGGCTGCATTGACCATGTTGATCAACGCCTCCTTAGTCTCCTTCCACTGGCGAGTCTTAAGACCGCAGTCGGGGTTGATCCAGAGCTGCTCCGGCTTGAGGTACTGAAGCATCTCCTCGATGCGGTCTTTGATCTCCTGCTCGCTGGGCACACGGGGCGAGTGGATGTCATAGACACCAGGGCCGATGTGACGGGGGTAAGCCTCGTCTACAAAAACGCTGAGCAACTTGGAGTCAGACTTGCTGTTCTCGATGGATAGCACATCGGCGTCAAGGGCAGCGATAGCATGGAAGAAGTCCTGGAATTCAGAGTAGCAGAAGTGGGAGTGGATCTGGGTCGAGTCCTCTACACCGACAGTCGAGAGCCTGAAAGCCTTTACAGCCCAGTCAAGGTACGCCTCACGCTCCTTTCCGGATCGTAGGGGGAGACCCTCACGAAGAGCGGGCTCGTCGACCTGGATGACATCGATACCGGCTTTCTCAAGGTCAACGACCTCATCACGAAGAGCCAAAGCGAGCTGCTCGGCCTGAACGGACTGGTGGACATCGTCACGGGGGAAGGACCAGCGCAAGCAGGTGACAGGGCCAGTCAGCATACCCTTCATGGGCTTCTTGGACACTGACACGGCGTACTTGGACTCCTTGACAGTCATAGGAGCCGGACGGGAAATGTCACCGACGATGATGGGGGGTCGGACGCAACGCGAACCGTAACTCTGGACCCAAGCGTGGGTGGTGAAAGCATAGCCATCAAGGCGCTCACCAAAGTACTGAACCATGTCATTACGCTCTGGCTCACCATGAACATAGACATCGAGGTCAAGCTCATCTTGGATCTTGACGTTCATGTCAATCTCCTGTTCAATAAACTTGTCGTATTGTGCCTCGTTGATCTCTTTCTTGGTGAACTTGCTTCGCTGGACACGGATCTCCTTGGTCTGGGGGAAGGATCCAATTGTAGTAGTGGGGAATAGAGGAAGCTTTAGCTTCTCCTGCTGCTGTGAGATTCTGCTAGGGAACTCCGACTTGCGGTTGTAGTCAGAAGGTTGGATCTTGGACTGTCTGTCCTTAACCTGGGGGTTGTTGGTGCGCTTGGACGTGGCGCGAGCATTCATGGACTTAGCGTTAGCCTCTAGCGCATCCTTAACGGAAGCAGGGCCTTCAGTGACAGCTTTAGCAATGATGGCAACTTCGACGGCCTTCTCAGAGGCGAAGGAGAACCAATCAGCAATCTCAGGGTCCAGCTTCTTCTCACTGGCAAGGGTGTGTGGTGTGTGAAGGAGAGAGCTAGATGTGGCAACAATGACACGGTCCTTGCCGAGTTTCTGGATGGCGGACTCCACGATCTCAATGGCACGCTTGAAGTTGGTCTTCCAGATGTTACGGCCATCGACAACACCAGCCGATAGAATAGTCTTTGGGCCAAGAGCACCGACAACAGTGTCGAGCTGCTCTGGGTTGCGAACCAGGTCGACGTGTACGGCATAGATATCCTGAGGAACGGCCTCAAGGTTGTGGACGATGTCACCAAAGTAGGTGGTGAAGACAAGTTTAGGGATCTTGTCGCCTAGGCTAGCAAGCTTCTCGTAGGTAGGCTTGAAGGCAGCCTTGGCCTTGGCAGGAAGGTCGAAAACGAGAACGGGCTCGTCAATCTGGACAGTCTCAGCACCAGCCTCCTTGAGCTGGGTCAAAAGCTGCTCGTAGACGGGTAGCAGCTTGTCAAGGAGGTCAATGGGATTGACGCTCTGACCACGGTCGGCCTTGCCGAGGTGCAGGAAGGAGACAGGTCCGACAAGGACGGGTCGGGTGACAATGCCGGCCTCCTTAGCCTCGACAAACTCGTTGACAGCCTTGGGGCTGGAAGCGAGAGTGAAAGTCTGGTTGTCTTGTAGAGTGGGCTTGACGTAGTGGTAGTTAGAGTCAAACCACTTCACCATCTCCAAGCTAGGAACATCGACGCCGCCCTTCTGGTGACCACGACCCATGGCAAAGTATTCATCGACACGGTCGAGACCAGCGCTTGAGTAGCGCTCAGGGACGGCCTACGAGGAATGACATGTCAGCAAAGACAATAGGGATAATGGTTGGATGGACGAAATCTACTTACACCAAAGTCCTGGATCTGAGCAAGGATCTGGTCATATAGAGCAAAGTCGTTGCTGGGAATGACATCGACACCGGCATCCTTCTGGATCTTCCAGTGGGCGAGACGGAGACGTTTAGCCTCGGCAAGGAGATCGGCCTGGGAAAGATTGCCAGCCCAGTCTAGACATACGAGTCAGTCGCTTCGTCAAAATAGTATCATCGGGGAAAGTCAAGTACTCACAAGCCTCAGTCGCCTTCTTCAGGTCACGGTTTACACCCATACGGGGAAACCCAAGAACGGCGGATTGAACCATCTTGGTGCTGGCCCGGAGTATCTGCTTAAAGAAGGGTTTTCTGCAGAGAAAACAGATCGTTAGTGCCAAACGAGGGGTTAAGACTACATGAACAAAGAGGGCCAACGCTTACGAGAGAAACACGCTTTCACTTCCAATTCCCTAACCAAACTGCAGAGAAAAGCGAAGAGATTGTTGCTAACCAAGAGAGCAACAATCGATAGGGATAGTAGATGCTTGGGAGAATATAGAGGAGAGGAATGAGAAGAGAAGGAGAGAAAGGATGTCTGGAGAGGGGAACGCAACAATAAGAAGAAAAGTCGAGCTGACTGCAGACTAAGCAATGAAAGGGCAAAGGAGGGGTTTTCGGAGCTCAAGGGACCAATTGCGCCAACCCAGTAATAGTGGAGAATATGGCACCCCACCGAGGGGTTGGAGGGGCGCCCTTCAGAGCCGTCTCCGGGCAGGGCATTCCTACAGTCAGCAAATCTTTTTCACTCTTTTTCATTAGCGCAACTCGAGGGCCGACTCCGAAAGCGGGCACGAGGAACCCGAGCATAACTGATCCGAGCAATAAGCAAAAAGATCACCGAGCCAGCCGATAATGATTCGCTACCGACCAGCCCACCACTATTGCAGCGTCTACGCTATTTCAACAACACATTGCATTAAGCTCTTTGCACTTAGATTCGATTCGCTGTTGTATCTCTCTTTCCCCCTCATTGTTGTGTCTATTGGCGAGACATCTGTAAATCTCAAGGTCGGGCATCACTGAATGCTACTCTGCGTAGACTCTTGAGGGATCACGGGAAGAGGTAGCGTAGAAAGGCACTAGGGCGGTGATCTGCTTCTCGCCTGGCCCATTTGTTTCGACCGACTTACTGTATCAACCATACATGGGCTTCGGGATGAAGCCATCAGTGCACGGATATGCGTGATTACGTCCCCTCTACCATTTACAGGCACATACCTCGTCTTGTACTTACACTGATTTGCCTGCCGTGGTATTCGTTTGCCCCGCATCAGTTTGGGTACTTCTAATGCTTATCACAAAGTAAGTAGATCGATTAACTCGCCAGCCTATCCGGCCAGAAGACGGCGCCGTACCAATCCCTGCCACCGACCCAAACGCTACGCGACGGATCGTGCATTAGATTGTTCCGGTGCTACTACATATGTACTGAGTTATTACCACTATTTGTATCAAATTTCCTAGTTAGGATCTGAGGTAATCATGTTTCTATTGCCACAATTGTACAGTACAGTATGTTAAGCGCGGGGAGACACTTTAAGGGTCTTTTTCGTCGAACTGTTCCCGTAAATGGTGATGGTAGTGCTGACGACCCAGTACATGTATACTCACCGCCGGTACGAACTGTCCAGAACCTAGAATATAAGCAACATTTACCTACCCGTTATAAACGAACAGGGGCAGCAATACGTACTCGTATTCTGTTCCCCGTCTTATCGGTCTAAACAACAAGTAGCTCGGAGAGTTTTATTTTCCATTTTCCCTTGTACTTAGAGCGACAGTAACACCTCGATTATAATGATTCATAGTTTAGGATTGGTATAACGCCCTTAATCCTCGAAATTCGCTACTCTCACTGATGACGTGGGCGTTGGTTCGAGTTCATCATTGAATGCAGGTCTTCATGAACTAATTACCTAATTGTTAGCACCCTGGAATGCAGGAAACTATTTGATCATTGTTATGAACTATCTTTGTAAGTATCATGATATGGCTTATCATGATACTGCTACCTGGTGAACTTATCTTGCACTGACTTCAGATTCTGTTAATATCGATCAGTTCCTCTAGTCTGGACATACTTATAGGACAAAGCCAGATTTCAAAGTACATACTAATGTAAATAAGGCCAAAATTCTTTATTCCAAAGATATCCAAGCATAATCGCCACATAAGTAGCAAGACCACGAGAGGGGGGAGAGAGCGAGAGAGAGATAGGTAGGTACTAGATTCCAGCTGCGCGTCATTATTTCAGTTATTTGACACATTCTACCCCTCCCCATGTATCCAATCGATGCACTTTCAAAATGACTTTGGAGGCAAAAAAGGGGGCCGCATATAAGCTTAGGTTAGTACAAATTACGGCGAGAAGGTGAGGAAGAGAGGCTCAGATCTGATGCAATCAACATCATCAGGTGCCGCTCGCTACCTAGTTGCTATCTTTCGAATTGCTACAATTGAAGAGGCTATATACAGTCTATAAACTACGTTAACCAACTGAGTATAGGTACCTATGGGTGTAATAATCACCCGTTCATGTTTCTCATCTATCACTTTCATCGACCAAGTAAGAGTTATAGATACCTGCCTGGGTAGTGTAGTGCGACTGCCTTGAAAACGAATCGATTCTTTCCTCTTTCCCTTCTGCGAGTGTTCAGAGAGAAGGTTCGACGTGCCTCCCTTCATATCTACTAGACTATTTATCTATGCAGGCAAGTGCGTATATGACAAAGTTAAGAACCTTGTTAGGACACACGTAGATCTTGCCATGTCGTCTTGTGCACTGACACTGAAGTCTGTTATGAAGCAATCACATGGAACGTATTATGTAGGAACTTGACTGTCTGCCATCAGCCTTTTGCTCTCGGGGTCCTGGTCATTGTCGGAACTCCCACATGATCGGGCCAATTCTACAACCTCATCTCCCATCTTCACTGTCCCTCGTCAAGGATGTCTATTCTCTGCTGTTGCCGCAATCGCCAGCTTGCCGAGAAAGAGACAAAAACAGAGGCCATTGAACTGCCTAGTCAACCACCTCGTGCCAGGCTGTCCAAGACACTATCACGATCTGACACCGACATGTTTCTCTCTTCCATTCTAGCCTCTCGGGGCCCTTCACAACTCATAACTCCCGCATATCACAATATTGATGATCCCGAAGCTGTCGAGGCAGATGATTCGGACGAAGATGGCCCGGAAAGAAATACACAAGGGCCAAACGTAGGTACGTTGGGGTCCCTCAGGACAAAGTTGATCAGACGTTTATCCCACCGCGGCGGTACCAAGCCTGGGTCCCGACCGTCCATGGGTACTAGTAACGAAGAGCTTGCTCGGCGCGCAGAGCTCAAGCGTCTGATGCACAAGCGGATCCAGGAAGAATTAAAGAGCGAGGAAGAAGAGGACGATCTTAGGCTCGCCCCTCCTGAGCGGCCTAGCATTAACAATTGCAGAGAACCCGAGCTCTCCGGGGGTGGACCTAGAGATATAATTGAGTTCTCTGTTTCCAGCATCGATGAGCAGGAAACTAAAAAGGAGGCCAATACACTGTCAGAAACGTTAATATTCTCAAGTCCAGTCGTCCGCGAGCTCAACGGAGCTCAAGAACCATGCCCACAGCTAATCAGTTGCTCTGAGCCCTTGAGAACATCAACCAGCAACTCAGATCACGGACGCAATGATTCTTTAAATGATACAGAGTCTGTCATCCGACCGCCATCACCGTCACATCTTACTCCTGTTCATCTCTTGGGGGGAAGCGGTCGTGGATCGCCATCGACTGCTTCATGGCGCTTATCTTACAGCGCAATTCACATTGAAAGTTATATTGAGCCATTAGTAGACGTTAGGCAAGTCTCTCGTCCTCAGTCACCAGAGCCTGGCGACTTATCTACAAGACGGGAAGATGACACCACCCAGCCACAAGAAGCAGACACTACTACCGACTTCAGCAACCCAACTATGCAAGACGAGACGATAGACACTAGTCAAACGATGCAGTTCGAACATCCATCATATCCCGAAATACATCACAAAGAGAATGACATCTCCGGTCGCTATTCGCCATTGGATGTGTGGTTGCGGAGTCAGGACTTGCATTGCGCCTCAATTCTTTCAAGTCGTTCAAATAGTGAAATAGCACTTGATCGACTCCACGAGCCTAGTATTCGAGAGGTCAAGGATCTACAAAAGTCCGCAGAATCCGCAGATACATCAAGTCACAAGGATCAGACGGCTGATTCCAGCTCAATTTTGCAAGAGCATGCTCTAGGAGCTTGGCCAGAAACCTTGAAACACACTGTTCACGCAGAGAAACTTTCACTTGATACACCAAATGATGAATCAATTGCTTTAAGCCGGGTTTTAAACCAGATGGAAAATACGCTTCCTCTGGAAAACTCGACTGCGGAGGATCAAACCCAGGACATATCTTCGCGTTATACGTCTTCTCGATATACTACGCGACCCAATAGTCGACAAGCCACTCCCAGAGACTCACGCCCTAGCCTAACGGGCATGCTAGGAAGTCGCAAAGTATTGCAACCGCTCCCATCAACATACGGTAAGTGAAGCCTTAATCGATTTTTAATAAACTTTGTAAAGGCTAATGGTCGGATTACAAGGGCCCGTCAATCCATATCGCGTAACGGCCAGCGATAGTTCAGATATTAGTTCATATCGAACGGCTTTAAACAAAACACCATCATTGGACCACCCCAAGCCCAAGCCAGATGTGTCACAACTCCCCATGGCTGAGGCATTATCAAACAATGCTTCAGAAACAGCGAGTTTTAGACAGCGAGAAGAAGAGCTGAAGTCTATTGAGAAACGATTCGGCCTCACCCCTGCGCGCCTATCTCCTATGGGACCAGTGCGTAGCAAATTTCGAGAGGAATTTGAGGACCCCAAGAGCTTAATTAGCGGGAAAGGTTCAATTCTTTCAAAGCTGCACCTGGCGTTGCCCAAGAGAGCCGGAGCTTCAAGCTCGCACACAGACTCGAACAAGAGCTACGAAGAAATTGGATTGCGTTCCACACAGCTTCCGAAGCCGAAAATATTCCATTCATCTGGTTTGGACCCGAACACTGGCCGGTTACTATCGTCCAATATGGAACAGTGCGTTACAGGCCTGAAGCAGCATGCCGCTAAGCAAGAAGCAGAGCCTCGTCATTGGCGATGGAAAGCAAAAATAATCAAAGTGCCGAGACCGACTATCAATAAAACCGGACCACGTCCTGTCTCCGTAAGTAGTCACCGCCACAGCATCATTGCGACACACTCCATAGACCAGGAAAGGAAAAGCCCTGACAACAGCTCCTCTCCACCCTTTAAAACATCCAACGAACGCAAGATACCTGATGAGGTTGAAACTAGCGGTGCTATCGACATACATGCTGGTGTCCTTCAGGAATGGGTAGAGCAGCTTCAGGCTGAAGATATGCAACGACAAAGTCGAACGGAATCAAGAGCTAATATCCCCAAACGGCAACCTCGTAGGTTACGGACTCCGCCGGATTCATGGGCGAAGTGGCCCTCGCACACACGCGAGAAGAGAACGGCACCAGCTGGTGAGAAAGACAAGGTGAACAGCTGGGATTTTGCACTCGTCATGAATTCAAATCCTTCCGAGATTGAGGTAGAAGGTAAATTGCCGCCAAAGGGTAGAGAGATAACTGCAACATCGCAGACTTTATCAAGCCAGGTCAGCAAAGCATTGAAATCTGGGTGGAACAAGATGGTTACACACACAGGTTCCTTTGGTCGTGCTTCGGAGCCTAGAATTACAATTCAGCATACCGCAGAGCCTCGTGGGTTCTTAGAATACCCAGAGCTCGAACTCCAACCTACTGCAGAAGGTTATAGAGAAGTCCAAGCTCTTGACCAACAAATAGGCACGATGAAGCGCCGTTCCACATCTGGGGGAAGAGACATGCGGAAATCCAGTAGTGAAGGCGCGAGACGTCCGTTAGCAAGTCGCATCGCCGAGGAAGTTCATAAATTCCAGACGGAGGACGGGAACACTGCCTGGGCTGACATCGATCATCGTACTAGAGTTCTTCCAGCTGCACAATTCTTGTCGCCGGCGCACGCTCTGCTCACTCATGGTTCTAAGTCATGCGATCCAGAGCTTACAAACGCTCCTGGGTCGCAATGCACCTATGAGGATTGCGTACAAACTCAGATGCTCCACGACGATGGCGATAAAAGCACAGAAAGGATAACGATCAAACGTGCAAAATCTACAGGAAATATCGAAACTAAATTATCAGGTGACACTCTGCCTGCAAACAAGGCCGCCTCTAGCCATTGCGGTCCTGCCCATAAAACTGGTGTTTCGGGTCTACGACGACATCAATCACTCGGTTGGCTCCGTGGGCGTAGACCCAGCAGTGAAGGAAACCAGTCCACTGCAACAAAATAATAGTAAGGTTATTACAAGAGAGAGTTAATGATGTGTTTGCTGTCTAGCTTTTCAGCTCGAGCTACTTGGAATCATTGTTACATGGAATGATATGCTTTTGAAGCTGTAATGGGTAAGTATGAGTGTGCGTTATCATACAGTATGAATCAAAGCTGAAGCGAATAATACATTGGTGGGTGGAAGAAGGGCATCGCAAGACTTCCAGTTGGAACCTGTCTTTTATTATGCTACCTAAGTGACCTAGATACATAATGGGAGCTTATATCAATCACCCGAATACATGGTAACTTCGAATATATCATCTTATTAATCTATGGAAGTCCCTAAGGATGAATATTATCAATCAGCACTCTGATGCCGAAGGTTCACGGAATTCTGGAGAGTTCCTCCACTCTCCAACCTTGAAAGCCAGAGAAAGACCAACGCCGCAGAAGAATGGAATTGTTCACGAGACAAAGGATCTTTATTGTGAACACGTAACCGGTCCTAGTATCTCCTTTCTTTCGACAACTCTGACCTTTACTGTGTTTCAGAGGAACTAACAACTGTCTTGGTATATAAATACTTGACGAGAGCTTGCTCTTGTGTAAAATTGTCTCAAACTAGCAACTTTCGACACTTTTCCACGAACCTAATTATCATTGTAAGACACCCACGAACATCGTAGATTATACGCAATGACTACCCAGAACGAGCTCACCGATAGCTTTGCGCCAAACTGGCTTCCGTACTTCTCCTCGCGCAACGGCGCTGCATTTGTTCATTTCAAAGTTGACTGTCAGATATGCGACAAGCGTCTCGCCATAACCGAGCCAGTAAGCGATGAAGTCGAAGAATTTTGCGTTCTCCCTTGTGGCCACGCCTTCGGATATAATTGCATCGTCAGTTGGGTTAATCAACAATCTACCAACGCGAACTGCCCATCTTGTCGATTCTCGCTCGTTCATAGCTGTGGGCACGGATTTTTCCCCGGCGTGGTGAGACTCTCTGACGGAGAGAAAATGCGCGACGTTGTTTCCAAACGCATAGTTGGTGAGGCAGGATTACCTCCGAATTGTAGAGCTTGTCGGCATTCTTTGCAGCATGCTAGCGAGAGAATTCCTAGCACACCAACGCGAGATAGCCGACAAGAGCGGCCTAGTCGAGAGAGTCGGCATGAGCGAGAGAATCGACATGAACGACGCGAGCAAGAGAGCCGGTCTAATCGAGAGAGCCGGCATGAGCGAGAGAGTCGCCACGATCGAAATGAGCGCCATGAACGACACGAGCGGGAGAGCCGCCATGATCGAGATAGCCGACAAGAGCGACATGAACGACGGGAACGAGACAACCGGCCGCTTCCCCCTTTCGAAGGTTACGAACATGGCACTACCTCTGATAATATTCCAATCCATCGAATTGACGTACGTACGGCCGTGCCCCTTACGCCGAGAGAAAGAACTGCTATTGCGGAAGCTTATGTCACCAGCCTCTATGAGAACCGTCATAGGAGATAAGTTCATTCTATCCTATCCAGCACTGACTGGCATTTTGCTAGGTATCTCAATTGCTTATGAGGCGTTCATTTGACTTCATGTTTTAGCTATAACTGCGCTCGTGGGAATTTTGCTTCCAAGGTAATCAATCTTAGGAGCCGCTTTGCGTTCATAGATTTCAATAAATTTCATATGTACTCTAATAAGTTTACTTGCGGCTATGACAAGTGTGCCATTGTTCCATTCTAGTTTAACAGTATCAGTTTTCTGATGCTCTATTTTTCAATGCATGCTAATCTCGACAATATTAAATATGCCGCAATATAAGACTGAAAATATTTGAAAGAAATGGTTATTGTGTAAGTGTAATAATAAAAGCTGGCATCGTAAATCAGTGATCTAGAAATCATAGAAAGAAAGTACGTGGGACGGCTATCTCGACCCATTTTACTATAGCTCAGACACTGTTAACAACGGGTGCCAGTTCGTGTCGCAAACAGCATTAATATTACTAGGAATAGAGTACTTATGGAATCATATGAACTGACACTGTCTTCATGCTGCGTTTCCTGCAACGCCATCCAATGCAACAATATACTTGGTCAATTTCCTCTCCATCCTGGATTCCCCCCTCGAGAGCGCAAAATTCCCCTATCCTGCCGTGTCCCGCCCATACAAGCAACCTAGAAACTGGCAGTAGCCAACCCACGATTCCTTGCCCTCGGATCCCGATTCCAAATCGCCAGCGCCGAAGCAACAGCCATGATCGCCCATCGGTCCCCAAGACTTCCATCGGCGCCCGAGCCAAGGAACTGGAAGCGGAGGACCCTAGCCATGAACATACCCGTCGCAACCCAGACGGCAACGACCTCTTTCCCCCCATCACCACCACCACCCAGCCCCAGCGTGCTAGTGCTCCCCCTTTTCCTCTTCTTGTTGAAACGGGCGGGAGGCGAGAAGCGCACGAGCTTCTAACCCGAATGTTGTCGACCTCCCAGGGCCTCGATCTCCACACCGCTGCTGTGTCGCCACTCGAAATGTTCTCGCCTCCCATCTGACATTGCTGCTGTTGTTCTCATGTCGAAGCTTAGGGTCCGCGTGAATGGACCGCCCGACTCGAGAAGTTCGTGGGATGCTGGGAAATGGCTGCCTTGGCGTGCGGGGAGCGTGATGCCTGCTGAGCGGCTGAAGGGTTCGTGGTCTACGAAGGCTAGGGGTAGCGCTGTGCGTAGTTGTTTAGTGCAAACTGTTAATCACCCAAAATTGGATACAAAAAGTTGGAGAGGAGTATGTATCATGTAGTCGGATACTTACTGTCCTCAGAAGTGCCATTGTAGATGACCAAATCCGGCTTCGAAGATAGCGAAGAGTGCGTTGAGACGGCGTAGAGCGGGAGATACTGGCTCTCGCCTATGATGTAGTGTCGCGTGCTATGGCAGTACACGCAGAATGCCGGCGGGAAGATATGCGTCGTCGCAACGCCGATGCTGCTGCTTCGAGGGTAGGCGGCGGGGGTCAGCGATGTATTAGTAGTAGTAGAATGGCGTCGAGTGTCGGTTTGATTATTTGAGTCCATCACCCCTGTCGCCTCTGCGTACGAGGGCGGAGGATCCCTATATGTTCGTGATATCATTTTAGGGTAGTCATCTGCGTGTAATGAAGGTGGTTATAGGAGAGGTGTAAGACTTCGAGCTTGTCTTGCATCTTTGTACAGGTTGTAATGATGATACGATAGGAGAGAATAGGTAGAGGAGAGCGAGAATCTAAGTAATTGCAGATATCTAGGTACCAATAAAATCATGTGCATATTTCAAGGTTGGAGTTGAATCTGCTTGTCTTCAATGTATAAATTATCTGTACGACATATATCTCTACGTTTGTGGAAAGGGCTCTCGACCCATACCTCACTATTTTCCTAGCCCACTTACCTACGTACATGCCGATGCTTTATGCGCCTGCATATTCCCGTGTAGCCTGTGACACATCTTCAAAGGTTGTGAATTTCGAATTATATGGAAATAAAGCTCTTCGCAGACGTCATGGAATTTTACTCATCTCATCTGGACCAACAATTTCCGGTCAACTAACACGTGGTACAGCATCATGAGATCATTCCATAGATAGAGGGAAAAAACATTATTTTATTCGAGTATCATATGTAGTAGTAATATTCTCAGGCCTCGTGCCCCCTTCAGTAACAACAAAAGCGAAAGGGAAAATTCGCAAATCAGGGGGTATAGCATCATGGTCTCCCATCCGCAGCGGACCAACATCCAATCAACACAAAGGGAATATTCGTGGAGCAATCCAAAGTCGCCTCCGTTTCCTATCAACCATAACGGAGAAGCCACAACTATCATCGAATGCGTGAGGGTATAGTGCACGAAAAGAGAAAAAAAACAGGCTTAAAAATGGAACGCTGCGATGTGGTGCCAAACGCGCGTCCTCGCCTGCAAATCAAGTGTAACATAATGAAACGTCTTGTCGTGACCCACACGACGAAAGACGTCATAGATGATATAGACATGCTGCCCTGTCCAGGCACTTAGGACAGATTATAGGGGAAGAGCGTAGACAAATGATGTCTGAATCGATCTCATGTAAAGGCGGAGGTGCTGGGGTGTCAAGAAAGCCCTCCTAAGCCTTCTTCTTCTGCCTCGTCTGGTGCTTTTTCCATTCAATTTGTACGACCTCCAAGAACTTTTGCTCGTCCTTAATAGGGACCCAAGAAGTGAGGGACTTCATTGCATTCTCGAAGTCGGAGTCAACAAGTGTCGTATGGAGCGTGTCAATAATGGCAAGACTAGCCGCATGTAATATTTCTAGTCCCTTAGATGAGGGATACCCGTCCACTTCCTTGCCCGCCCCTGAGCTATTTTCTAGCTGGTCAGGGGGGGATGAGCCAAGAAGCATGAAGACGTCCCAAATGCGAAGCTGAACCGGAAATGGTATTGAGAGGTTGAATAGGGTCAAATACCATCGGGTGGCATAGGCTGTGGGATCGATGCAAAGCTCCCTCTGTAAAACGTTAGATTGGAGGCCTCCGATAGGTTCAATAACAACTTACAAGCATTTCTGCCACGTCCTTTTCGTTCAACCAATATGTTTCAAAATCCTTCAGAGCACCCATGAGTTCGACGAAACCAGATTGATATATCCGGTTAAGACCACGAAACTGCCAAAGTCGAACAAGCATAATAAAGCATTGTTCCTCATCGTAGTAGCTAAGCAAAGTTGTTGCCAAGGGTGCCATACCCTGGACATAGCCTGTTTCGGGAAAATATAGGGACAAAGCATGCAGAACTCTGAACAAGAGTCGCTGACCGCCTCGATATCTCCTGCGGAACATAATATGCTGATTGATTGTCCTGGGTACGTCCAGGTCAATTTGAATGTCATCCGGCGAGGGCTCGTCTACAAGACGGCGGAAGGCGGCCGTGAGATCCTCGTCAGATACGTAGTTGATTGGATCGGCCTTCGCGCTTGAGGCCAAAAATGAGTACCAGGCTGCGGACCTCCAGCAATCTGGTATACCCTTCCATGTGCGCTCTATGAGCTTAGGGTTCTTAGCGTCGAATTGAAAGACTGTACCCTGTCCTTCGGAGCCGGGTCTCACTATCTTGGCCATCTTCCGCCACTTCTCAGTGCGCTTTACCTCTTTGCGCTTCAGCTCGGCCGTCAATTTTTCGACAGCTTCGTATTCGGCGATGTGCGAAAGACCAGGTTGTATTGCAAGGAGATCACCAGCCTCATCTATCAATCTCCTGTCCTTATTGTGAGGGAGCTTATTAGTAGCTTGGCGAATAGTCGAACGGACGGACCGGCGCGATAATACAGAAAACTCAGACGTGTGCGTGTTGAGGGATCGAGCCGACATCTTTTTGGTAGGGCCGCGCTTAGCACTCAACGAGAGTGATGCGCCGTCCTTACGGATTAATACATTTCTGTGTTTACGTGAAGAAAATCGAATGGGCGAAGAGCCGGTTCCTGTAGCTGTATTGGGGGGCGAGCCTGGATTACGAGGCACAATGAAGCCGTAGCGATCAACATCGTGGACTCGTACTCCCTCCCAATCCTCAATTCCTCCAGCAAGTGTGTGATTACCTTGTGGCACTGGCGAGGATGTAGAAGCCGACGTTTGAATAGGGTTGCCAGGTAGTTGGTCGTTTGGTCTGCTACGGTTGTGGGTGGTCAGCATGATCAATGGTAAGGGAAGGCTGGATAGTCAAGGAAATCATACGCGTCATTGGCATCCACATCTGACGGAACTTCAGGGGGAGGCTCAAGAGGCCAGGGCACGTCGCCGTCTCCCAACTGGAGGGCTTCCCCGGATTCATAGAGAGATCTCACCTTTTGAGATTCCTTCTCCGCCTCTGCAGAGATGACCCGGATGCTGGGAGGCAGCTTGTGCGATGTAGATGTGTTCTCGTTCACGATGTCGAGCTGTGTGCTTTGGTGGTGTGGCGACTCGGGGATCTTGAAGGGCTTCGAGATCATGGCAGCGACGCCCATGTCGTCGTCGCGCGGCGGTCGCGTAGGCGGGGGTCCGGCATGGTCCTTCTTCGAGGCGCTTGGAACGAGGGGGAAGACGCGAGTTTTCGTGTTGGCGCTGGCGTGGGTTGGCTGTTCAAGGATCACGTCTCTCTCGGCCATCTTATGGCTGCTGGTGCTGCCACTTCTCCACGGACGTTTGCCGCCGAAGATGAGGCTGCCGCGGATGGAAAAGGAGAGTTTGCTCAGGTCATCCTCCTCGAAGAAACTCTCGCAGGGGATGGTGGTGGAGATGACTGGTGATGCCGGGCCAACATTGCTATAACCGATGGCAGACGGGGCAGATGGGCTGGCATGGTCATTATTAGACGGATTAGTTGCGTGAATCGGGTTAGCCGCCCTCCGCGAATGGGAACGAAGGAGGGGCAGGGGTGGTGATGAGGTGGAGGCAGAAGAGGATGAGGACAAGGAGCGAGATGGGGCCATGGCCATGCTGGTGGTGCCGGTGGTGTTCGTGCTAATGGTGTTTGAGGTATAGCGCTCCACCCGCTGCTGCTGCTGGGTTAGTTGGGGTCCGCTCGGGGTCGGCCCACTCTTGCCGGTTCTCCCATTCCCATTATTCCCATTTCCATCACCAATCCCATCCCCATTGCCTTCAACCGCATTCTGCGACTTTTTGCGCAGGCGCTTCATTGACGACGATGACGATGATGACTTTGACTTGTGAGAGCCGGATCGTAGGCTGAAGCTTCTGGCGAACCGCTTAGAGAACTGGGGCGGTGGAGTTGCGGGTGATGCAGGTCCTGGAGATGCCGTGCTGCTGCTGATGGAAAGTGCAGGTGACAGCGATGCGTCGCTCGGTCTGCTATCGGCCTCGCTAACTCTTTCGCTCCCGCCTTCTCCTGCGTTTGTACTTTCCTTTTCTCTTTCAAAGTCCCTTTCGCTTTCCCTTTGATACCGAGGAAAGTAGACCTGCTTCTGTCCTGAATTGAAGATACGCTCCCGCTCGTGCAGCGAGTATATCGAAGAGCCAGTAGAATTCGATCTCAGTTGAAGCGGTCGCACGTTCTGTACTGCGTCGATCTTCTCATACGCAAAAGGGTCGTCTTCTTCGTCGCTACTATCCGCCTCGTAATAGGCATATGCATATGAGCCGTACGAGCGGTAAGATACTGTCGATGCGTTTACCGAATCTCTTCTTCCGTCGCCGTCAAGGCTTCGGGGAGTGCTAATGGTGCGCAGAGCGGGATGTTGCTCGGTGGGCGGAGGCGGACGGGGAGGCGGCACGGGAGGGGCTGAGACAACGGGCGGGTGTAGGGCCAAATTGAATGAGGAAGTGCGAGGAGGCGGCCGTAGGGGCGAACGAGGAGGTGGTAAGGGAATGGGAGGCTCTAAGGCGACAGTCTGGTCATACCGTAGGGCTACCAACCTTGTATCGTCTCTGAACGACGCCAACGTCGTGTGCTGTTTGTCTTTGTTGTGTTGCACGTTGTTGTGGCCTTTTGGTGCCATGGTCCGCGAAGGGTGCGAAGAAGGATTCGCAAATGGTGCTGCTACCCCGGCCGCTGGGCCTCCTCCTTGCACGACTCCGAACATGATTTTGTAGTAAGTGATATCGAATACCTGACGGATGCTATTTTTGTCTGGTGCAACGCAACTGTGGCACAAGCCTGTCTGACTCGGCGGAAACGGGCAAAGCTGATGCCGCTCCGGTATCACAGCGTTGACTGAGGCCCGATGTCTCCAATCCCGGCCAGGCTATCCGGCGTATATAGCGAAATAATAGAGACCAGCTGTCTTGTTCAATTTCTATGCGCAATCCACGAGGATCGACGAGAGTATAGGATGTGATCTATACCCGTTTATGCTGCCTTCGCTTTATCTGCGGTCCGATGGGGGCCAGAACAGCAGTATTACACGATCATCTGTCATGCATCAATAGAAGTAGGCTAGCCCCGGTCGCCACCACAATGGTGTGTGTGGTAAGTCTCTATAATGACTCGCTCTTAAACACTGGTATTGACCCTACCAGTACGGGGCAGGGTTGCTTCAGAGCTGGTTACGTTAGCATTTGGTGATAAAGTAGGTAGGATGAAATAGACGAAGTCGTCAGCTGTTGCGTAAGGAAAGAGACAGTAAGGGAGATATGATTAATTGAGTTCGGACATACCAGTTACGAAAAACAGATCAGGTAATAGACGAGATCAGTTTCTCTCAAAAAGGATGCAAATACGTCAAGGTCGTTGAGATCTGGAGTAGCTTGCTCGATTCATGAGTTGTGGTCTAGGTATAATAGCATTCCATCAACTAACCAACAGTGCACTCGCAAATAATATGCCAGGATGTGACTCAACGGGGGATCTACGTCCACGGTCTCTCTCTTCTAGTAAGAGATCAGACGGGGAAAATGTGACGGTGTTTCTAAAATACTATCTGGGTGGTGGCGGCTCTTCCTTTTCTTTAGTTTTTCGCAACGACGTTTGGTCTACGTCGGGAAGACGGTCCCAAGACGCGCGCCCACACACTCACCGCCGACATAGCAAGTTTACGTAGCACCAACCACTTAGACACAAAGTGCCTACCTTCATGTAAGTAAGTGGTGATGACCTACATGTATCTCTTCCCAATCTGGGGCCGGCCCAGCCTAAGTGCGGCCTACATATGCAACATCTTTTTTTAGTCATGTCTGGTAGCCGAGACGGGCGTGGGTGGGATACCCGATTGATCGCAGTAGTCAACTCATGGCTAACCACATGATATGCCCGGGACTGTTGTGCGGTCCGAATTGGACAGTAGTTAGTTAGGCCAGTTGCTGCTGTGCACCACTTAAAATGCCGAGGATATTCGCAGTGGGCCGGGGTTCGACGACTGGCACGCATCCACCTCACCCTCACCCCAGCTTTGTAAGAGCTCGTCACGCTCTACTTATCGGCATTGGTCAAGACGCGGCACTTACTGCTTCAAGGCATACAGCACATTTTAAGGGTCACGTTCGCGCGCGTGGCCTCCGGGGTATTGATCTCGCTGTTGTGTAAGTTGTGTTACGTATCATTCCAAGCATCTTTTATCGTCAGGTATTGTCGACCCAGCATCCAAGAGGCCATCTGTCACTTACACATGGCAATAGTGCGCCTACCACGTAGCCGAACCAGTAGCGGAAGATAAGCCTCCTCCCAATGGATACACCTATTACTGTCTCAGGCTCTGTTGTGGCGGTATGCCACGGAACTATCAGATATGCAGTAACAGTAATGAAGTGAGACTATCTGTAGCTTGCAATGGATTAGTAGTAAGCTAGACTACTAGTAGGACAAAGCTCTTGTTCGCCGTGGCGATTCTCCATTCACGTACAGTAGGTACCTGTCATAATCCTATTGATCTACAGGCTGTTATTTGTCCTGCTTCTTTTTGCTTGATACCCCGAGGGTAGCCCATCAGATGCTTTACCTACCTAATCAAGGATAAAACGTTCTTTAAGCTAGTCTATAGACAGCGAGCAACGTGCCGCGGTAAGGGTGGCCGTAGGCAACGATCCGCGCGCCCGCAACGTTTCGTAGAGTATAGGCATGTGGTGCAAGAGGGGCTTCGACGAATAAACCCACGATTCGATTTATACACCTTCTGTTTCTCTTGCTCAGTTAGGCCCGTTTCAAGTGTCTCCGCAATTGTCTGTTTCTCCGGAGGGGTTGGTCTGCCACACCATTCAAGGTGAATTATCTATTTGCCTACCTAATTAGGCAGTGGGAGGGGTTTAGTGATTGCCTCAAGCCGCAGACGCCCCGAACCTCAAACCCGCCAATTGGCTTATTCATCCGTCTCTATATCTTTTCAACGCATGGGAAACATGCTGATCTCCCGGGTACCTAGGTCGTGACCGGAAGGTAGCATAAAAATGACAGGTAAGCCCTGATCAAACGTATCCGGAGCAGAACCGGAGTAACTATGGCTTCGACTCACGATAAGAAGGACCTGATGTCACAAATATTCCCGCCGGTTTCAAATGGCGGGGTAAAAGAAGTGAAAGGACCAAAAACAAGTTAAAAAGAATAGAGAAAGTCACCACGTAGTATTCCAATAAATTGACAACAACCGAGGTCGTGGCTCAATCAATCCAGCTCAGGTCTAAAAAAAAAAAAAGCCGCGCGGGCCAGTGGTTCCGATTTCTGCTTGGAATTATTGCCGCCAATCTGACGTTGGCATTTAGCCAGCGTATCCCCGACGCCGCCGCCAGCGACCAGATGATTTAGACCAATGAAAGAGAGACGAAAGAACATACCGCGGCGTCGGGTTTAGAGGTAGGACTTAATATCTTTGCTTAATAACTTTGCAGCCTACCCACGACCGGGATGGTATTCCGTGTCATGAACAAACGGTATGAGGCATTCAACGTCATCACAACGGAGAACTGGTACCCAGATGACAAGCCTAGGCCAGGATGACATGGTATCAATCGTTCTTATCTTCATTGGTTGAGTATGGTTAACTATAGGACGTGTTCAATTTTTCTCAGCCACGAGGCGTAATTTGACGGTACCAGGTCGATGGATTAAAGTTGACGAATGGACACGTGCATTGCCCAGTATGATTCCACGGATTCCCAGCTATTCTATATTTCCAATGATTATTATCATGAGCCTCCAAGATGGAGTAAGTGGCCTTTTTGATAATGATAAATGGCCTGGTATAGCTGTCTTTGCGCAAACCAGATTCGTGCGCCGTGCCTTGGCTCATCCCAATACCCGCTTGAAAATGCGAGCGCCCTGCCCAAGCCGAAAAAGGTCCCACGACTGGTTCTGACAAAACCATTATGTGAAGGCTAGTAGCTATGGGCAAACGAGTCATCCTGGATAAAAGTATACATGCAAATTAGCTTAACCAAATATTTGGTAATATGTCCTGAGTTAACCTCCAATGCTGCGGCCTTGTGTCTCATACTTCAAGCACTTCGTTTTCCCAATCTTTCTCTCCGAACATCGGTCTATTTGAGCTCCCACTCAGTTCAAGTTTTTCAAGGAATTCGGGCGGAACGGTAGGAATGTACTTTCTTTCCCTTTCCCGATTAACTCCGCCGAAGCCTGCGCCGAAAGAGACGAGCATGTCCGTGACTGAAGGTAGGGTGAAGGGTAACATGACTGACGGATCAAGGTTAATACCATGGGGTGCCTCATCGTCATCATCTAGATCATAACGAGGTGTGCCTTGTATACTTCCGGCAATATCCGCGTCGTGGCCATTAAATGTACCTTTTATTGGCGTAGAAGGCGTGCTACTGGGTGGCATCGGCTCCGCCGTCCTCCTCCTATCCCTTCGTATAGCGGCTTCCTTTTGTATCGCATCGAGATACTTTAACGCACTTTTGGGAAGTCCCTTTTCACCTACTTCCAATCTATAATTCTTAGCGGCGTATATCAACTGCTGAGGACTCAAGCGTTTAAGTTGTTGTAGTGTGCCGACCAATGCTTCCAGGTCATCTGGATCAAGCGATGAGAAGCATTGTAGCCATTGAAGGAGCTGAACGATAGGGGCAAGATGCCGGCGTGCAACCTCCACAGTCGTCTCGCCTGAAGCATCAGTCTCGCCATGTTCATAGTGCTCTGGCTTGCGATTATTTGCCCTAGCCCAGTCTTCCAGGACCGAAACATTCATTCGGATCTGCATTGCCTTTGTCCTAGCCAAGTATTTTCGGTTGTTCATGACCCGATTGAAAAGTTCGGCTCCGAGCCAATAGAGCAGTTGAGAGATAATTTGGGATGTTATGACTGAGTGTATATCGTAGAGGTCGAGAACAAATAATGTTGATGAAAGGAGCGAAGTCACATTGCGAGGCGCCGGCTTCGCGCGCTGTTTGGGTGACGGAGGTCGATATCGCTTCTCAAGAGGTTCAGCCTTGACCTCCTTTTTCCTTTTAAAAATCTTCCACTCATGTTGGAATGTAACGTCTTCGAGCCCCGGAATTGTCTCGTGATCTAGCATTGCTGGGTCTAATACTTTGTCCATCCGTCTTTCGGCGTCTCGGACGATGAGGATGAATATCTCATTGATTAATTCGGAAAGCTGTGCTTGAAATTCAGTTGTTGCCTCTAATAGACCCGCGTCTTTTCTCAAATAGTGTAGTAATAATGTTGCGTTTGACATCCAGAAAGCCAGTATAGTCATGTCCCACTGATATTGTTCCACAGTATTGTTTATCTTGTCTTGAGCCGTGACGAGTAATTTTTCCAAGAGCTCGTGACTTGCATGGTAATGCGCATAACGAGCGCTTAAGAATATCATATTTGCAGGCACAGGCTTCTGAGATGGCGACCGCGTTGGACGCATGTTTGTAATGATGATATCGAGTATTCTATCGAGCTCACTCTCCTGGAAAACGAACATTTGATCATGTAAACAACGGCTCCAGTCGAACTCTTGTTGTTCCTCCTCGAACTCGTCCAGAGGCTTCGCAGATTAGTCAAGCAACATACTCCTAGTCGGATCAGAAGACTTACCTCAGGCTGATCATCAAATCCCATATTTCCAAGATCAACTTCGAGGTCCCTCGCGCTGTCCATCATCATCCGGCGTCGAATTTCATTTTCGGCCATCTCTTCCTCAAATCTGTCTTGAGAGAACCCGGGGTTGTAGAAATCGTCCGTCACTCCGGCACTCCCAATCGCGTAGCCATTGTCATGTAGGTAAAAAGACATTTCACTATCGGGGGGAACAAAGTCGAAAGCGGTTCTACCGGACGACGTCTTCGCCTCGGGAGATGCTCCATTGTCGAGAAGTACCTTTGCAATCCCCTTGTGTCGATTCGTCATGGCCCACATCAAGGCGCTCCATTGGTTTCGATCCTGCTTGTCTACGTCCACACCAGCATCCACAAGAGCTTGAACCACACTCTCGTGTCCCTATAATCGCATTATCAGTATCGATTGGGCACAAACAACCGTACGAGTAGCATCACTCACAAAGCAGCTAGCATATATCAACGGAGGTGTACCATCTTCATCTGGAGCATTCACATCGATGAAGGCCTTCGCCTTGCCGCGGAGGATCTTAGATACTTGCCCAATATCGCCATTACTTGCGGCCATATTTAAGGCTTTCTGTAACATAGTCTTCTTCTCTTCTTCTGACAACTTATCATCCTCGGCGACGGCATCGACATCATCGAACGTCTGCCCACCATAGTTTTGGGCTTGTGCTTGCAACATCTCCATCAGCCGCGTGTCGCTATCAGCAATCCCCCGAGTTAGGTGTCGGTCGTAATCGGGATCGTCAAGCGTCAGGTTGCTGAACCCCAAGGGCTTCGCGGGTATCGGGCTAGTCAGGAATTGTGATTTGCCTGTCATAGAGATCA
This sequence comes from Xylaria cubensis, assembly GCA_022385715.1. Lineage (NCBI taxonomy): Eukaryota > Fungi > Ascomycota > Sordariomycetes > Xylariales > Xylariaceae > Xylaria > Xylaria cubensis. The sequence continues at coordinate 226,766 of MU279036.1, forward strand.
GTTAGCTGCCAGGTAGGGGATGATCCAGCGCCTCAGGCGATGCGCACCTTGCCAACCATCATACATTTCCGTCTCGGATACAAATTCTGTAGGAGCGACTTTGCGATCGTCGAGCGACTTGGGGAGGTCGCCCGGGAGAGCCCGCGGCTTCTTTGGCTCATCTTCCCCGAAGCCCCCGCCGTCAAGATCCCCGTAATCCATGTTTCGTTACCGGCAGCATGGGACGACTTGCTGATTAAGGGGTGATCGAATCGGAAGCCCCCTACGTCATGCTTCTCTGCATGTAGCGGAAAGGGCAGAGAAAAGAGAATCGAGACCAACGGCTGGTTATAGAGCGAGGATATGACTCGAGAGGTTGTTGAGGCGCTAATCAAGTGTACGGTTCTTCAATAGGTATCGCGGGTGGAATGCGTCGTCATAAAGACAAAAGCATATGATACAGGTGATAAGAGATCGAGGCGTTGAGGGGCTCTCCCTAGTCTAGGTAGCCTACAGCATGCTAACTCCTAAATTGCAACGCGCCTAATCCTTGTTACACTCACTACCCAATTGGATAAACTGGCCCGTGCGCTCAGCAAACTACCTATATTATACAAATTATTAGACATTTTTTAACGACGTTTTGTTCTTCAAATCTAGGTACCAATAACCTACTGCTCGAGCAATAACAACAATAACGACGGGTGTAAATGCTGCATCATGGTGGTAGCGGAGGTCTTGGCATTTTCAGCAGCAGCTAGCTACACTTTATCGGTTTCTAAATATAGTGTTACATCAAACTGCTCTCTTGGCTAGTACCCGGAGCCGCTTTACGCCTCCGTCAGGTATGATCGTGAGTTTCACATGAGTGAAGGGTTTATCTTTGATCAGACAATCGAAAGCATGCTCCTGATCTGGACCACATTTGCTCGGCTCCAGCACCGGGGTCCACCCTTGGGCGTCGGCTCCTGGCTCGCCGTCGCCTGTCCACTCAATTGCATCGAGCTTCGCCGACTGAGGAAAGTTTCCTCTGAAGAAGGCCGTGTCGATGACGAAATTCTGGATGAGGGCAGGAGCTCCAAGGCGAATAATGGCCCAATCAACATGCCCTTTAGTCCTCGAGCGAGCTGTTTCCCATCCATCCCCCATGTCTTTACCCCGCCCTGGGAGGATTAAGTTGTCTTTAGTCCCGAAGTGTTGATCGCTACATGAGATGGCCACCGCGCCGTTCTGGGCTGCAGCTAGATCAAATATTGCCTCTTTGTCATCAGGGAAGACAGGCACGGCATGGCCAAAAAGTCTGAATCGGGCAATGCCGCCATCAGGATACATGTTGAGGCGCACATGGGTATACTGCTTCGCCGTAGGTTTGTCTAGCTTCCATCCGAATCGTTGAGAAGGTCCGCATTCTTGAATACCTAAAATGGGCTCCCAGCTGCCCTTTTGTCCTTTCCACGAAAGCACTTCTTCATCATTCGAATTGAAGCAGCCCTCGACCGAGATGGAGGGGGCATGGTTACCCGAGAAGAATGCCGTGTCAACTTCAACGCCTTCCACAGTTCCCGAAGCAACGCCGAGGCGGATAACAACCCAGTCGAAGGGTGCCTGGTTGTGTCGCCTCGTCTCCCAGCCGTCATACCAAGCGCCGGTGTACACCATCTTACCAGGCTGCCTAATGGGGGCTGTCGGCGTCAGCAGATTGCTGGCTTCGGCGAACCATTCATCCGAAAAGCCCAGGACCTTTCCGCCCAATGCGCCGGAGATAAGATCTATGAAAGACAGGTTAGCCTGGAGAAGCCACAGATCCAATTGCATGAATCTCCATCATTCAGCTCCCTCTGCACTTTTGATCCTTTTTATGTCCTCTTTTTCGTTGTTGGCTTACCGATGCAGCTGGATCGGAATGTACTATCGATGTCTTCCGAAGCCACCCTGGTTGCACTGACCGGCTCAAGCTTATAATCGATGTCCTCCATGTTTTCGATAATTCTGTCTCATCAGTGTGTGTGTAGGTTAGTGTTGAAGCAATCAAGATTTTCAGTGATTTAATCTCATCGTACTTATTATCCAACAAGTCGGCGGGGCACCTAAATCGGAGCACGCCTTTGGCCGATAGTCGCTCTCTCCAATCGTCATGTTGATTGAATACCTACTACTACCATTTGAGATGAGATGCAAAGTATTCACAAAAGCTGCTCACAGTAATGCAAGGGAAATTGAATTTCTTACCAAGAATCCAATGCATGGTATTCAGATTATGTACATTTTACTACATACGTATATGTCCAGGGGCGCTCTTCGTATTACCCCCAAGGTTACATATATGAAGTGACGATAGTCTAGTCTGCACTTTAGATGGCCGAGCCAACCCCGCGTGCCCATTTATCAGCATTATGAAGGACTCTGCACCTACTGCCGTATGCAGGTTAGTGTGCTAACAATAGTTAAGATGGGTCGGGTTCCGACGAAATACATCTTTTCTGATTGGCAGAAGCTCAAAGCTAGCTTGGTCGAATTGGCTGTAGGACAATAAATCACATTCGTCATCGAGGGTAGGAATTCCATGAGCAAAAGACCCATCACTTAAGCCCTGGCCCTCAAGTCTTCCATCCCTTTTAAATTCAATTGTTCTCTACTCGAATAAACTTTCTCATCCTACTGCGCATAAGATCTAATCGTCTTATTTTCCGGGCATTGTGCTTTGACCCCGTCTTTGACTATGGCTTCAGCGACGGGAATACCCCAACATACCCCGACCTATCCGGACCTGGACGGACGAGTTGGTGATACGGAACCTCTGCTGGGACAACCAGGGGACGCATCTCAAAGGGATGAGGCTCCCATCTTAAAAAACCTCGTCCTTGGTATGTTCTTATTCTTCTAGATTTACTATACCGTCTCTGGTCTCTCAACTCAACCTCCATTTGTTTTTCTTTGGCTTCGTACTTAGTCTCTGTATATCACTTCCCCACACGTTCTTCGAACAGCTATCCATTATCACCTTGGACCCAGTTAGAAACCTACATTCGATTTGCCTGGCCTCGAATATATCTCCTTAGCAACATTAGCCGTTCAATTTCAATTCCATATTTGTCCTCTATCCGCTATGGCAAAGCTTATACAGTCGTCAGGCACCGGTGTCATCGCCGAAGGCGCCGCTCTTTTGCTCGTTGCATCTGTTTGGGCGTCCGTGTTCCTCAACCCTGTTATTTTGTTCTCCGTGCATCCACTTGCACAATCCTTCGGAGTGCTCGTACTCCTACAGTCGATCCTAGTCTTACAACCGACGCACACGGGCCCTCAGAAGCAGGTCGGGCAAAAGATTCACGCAGGCCTGAACTTGCTAGCATTTGCTACCTTCGTCGTCGGCGTCGTGGTTATCGAGGTCAATAAATTCCAAAACAATGGCGCACATTTCCACTCCGTGCACGGTTATCTTGGAGTCATCACGTCGATCTGGATACTGATCCAGTATTTTGTTGGCTTCACCATGTTCGGCGTCCCCGCTTTGTATGGTGGTGAGGCGAACGCCAAAAAGATCTGGAAATACCACCGTAGCAGTGGTTACGTCCTTCTACTACTTATGCTGGCTACGGTTACGAGCGCGGTAGAGACCGATTACAACAAAAATGTTCTCGGACTCAAGCTCTGGGCTATGATCCTCATATCCGTTTTAACGATCGTTGGCGTATATCCTCGCATCAAGAAACAGAAGCTGGGCTTTTAAAGACCTATTGAGATAACGAAAGACGAGAGAAATAGTGGGACCAAACAGTCGCGGCAGACAGTCGAGAAACTACATGGTATCAAAAAAATTGCTGGATTGGTTGATTTCTTCTCAGATATAGGAGAAACTCATACATATTTGTCATTGAGTCGTTGGTGTTGTGTTCATATATCAGCAGCAACAGGCGTCCGGAAGGGTTTTCAGTATCCGAGATGGATAACTAGGAGTGATAGAACCTAAGCAACTCGGCAGAAGGATCATTTTGTCGGATTTTTTTCTTCAGCCTCACAGTTAACACGTGTTACGAATATATCTCTAGTTGGGTATACGATAAAAAATTCAGTATTTGTAGGATGCACTCCGGAATGTCATCGTTTGTAGAAAATAGGACAAGCATTAAGTACTGTATCAACGGTTTGCTTGCGTGAATGTGGAAGATCTCCTTTTTCTCTCTCCCCTTCTCTTTTTATATAATAGAGTCTAGCATGCCATGCCTTCTATCGGCAAGCACTAACCGACCGAATAGAAGTCACGCGTGTGAGTGGTGACATCAAAGGCAGAGAGGATGGATCAGCAACCCCGCGTTCATTACCCCAGAGTGTCTCGGGTGGACTAGACTAGGTACCTGTATCCGTGCGCGGCTAGGCGCTAGTCTTAGCGCATGGGCTGCTGTGATGAAGAATGAAGGGGGCTGGGCTTACAGGCAGCGACCATCTGACACGCATTGAGCCGCGAAGCTTTAATCTCCAACCACGACACTTTTAAATCAATATCCAGCAATATACACGACTGATAAAGCTGTTTATCCAAGCGGGCAAAACCCGTTGCTTGCTCACAGTTCATATTTTCTATCAAGTGCTCAGTGACTCTAGCTAGGTATTGGATACGTCAGCTATCCGGCAATCGCGGAGCTGCCTCCGAAGGCATCACGACTATACTGATCCGGCATCATCCGGATTCAGTGCTGCTGAATCACCAAGCAACATACCGAAGCTATCACGGTTATTAATTAACCTAACATGGCCGACCAACCGCAGCCGGGCCAAGCAGCGGGGGGCGAGAGGACTCCTCTCCTCAGCAATACAAATACATCTCAGGATGGTGTTGCAGATAACACCGATGAGGTCAAGACTTTACATCGCCGTCGTTGGATATCACTGATTGCTAGCGTTTTTCTCATCACCGCCTTCGTTGTGATATTAATAGTGAGTGGAGGTACGTACTTGTGCGTTTTGATGGAATGTTTAAGGAAGATCTTGGTATTATTAAAGAGTGCTTGATTGGTTCACTTTTCCCGCCTCATTCCATTCGTTTTCCTCTCCTACTACATCACACTGAGCTTCCCTGTCCGCAAACAGAATCGGTAAAATATCTGACCTGAATGCTATATGTTCCCTTAATAACACCTGGCTCTGTGTCTTAAGTTCAGTATCTATCATGTCAATTTTATAGCCATCGTGGTGGCCGTAGCGTCCGTATCCTCATGATGCCATTTGCTAACCAAACGTACTGCAGTATTGTCACGCAATCGGAAGAATCCCCCCAAAATGGAGACGTCCGTTTGTACGACCCCAACATGCATCCACGCTGCTTCCGAAATCCTTTGTGAGTTTTTAAGAAGTCGTTCGTCAACTTAAGCAGACATACTCATATTTACCAGACAACCTCTCTCCTAATTATAAGGAGCTTGATCCTTGCACGCAATTCGATGCACTCGTGTGCGATGGTTTCCACAATCGTTATGATATTCCCGAGGATCGATCATCCTACTCAACGGCTTCCATCATGTCTGACAATGGTCGAACTACTCTGAGGCATATTCTGGAATCCCCATACCCGGGTGACTCTAAGGTGTGTAGAACTATTTTCCTCTTCATATAATGCCTTCGTCCAGGAAAAGTCTGTACAACGAGGTATAGTATAAGTCAGACATAGGACGAACTTCCTTATAGTATAGCCGAGAATGACAGCAACGAATCGTTGTGCTAGAAGCAATGAGCAACATGAGTGCTTAAGCTTGTTCATCCTACGTTGTGTTGCGTCGACATCAGACTGTAACAGCGCGTATTTCAACATTGAGAAGTTTGATGACCAGTTGAATCAGTACCACAACCTTGGCGAAAGATTTTTTGTTTAGTGAGTTGAGGAATAGTCTAATTGTTAATTCAATCATAGCACTCTTCATTCTCGCCTATGAATCTCCAAATGCTCGCGGCATCAACCGACGAAGAAAACTTCCTTACCATGCAAGAATCTTACAACTCCTGCATGAATGAGACTACGTTGAAAGCAATTGGTGCTGCGCCCCTGGCCGAACTTATTAGCACAGTCGCACAATCTTTCCAGGTGACCGATGAGACTTATGATACCGAGGAGCTTCTACGACCGGAAAATTACGCGCAACTCAGCGACACAATTCTGCTTCTCGAAAGACTGGGAGTCACTTCATTCGAATCCCTATACACTGGAGCGGATGATAAGGACCCAGTATGTTTCATTAAACCCCTAGCTCAGTTTCCTAGTTCTCACCAGCATAGGATGTCGTGATTATTCAGGCTATGCCAGCCGGGTACAATCTTCCATCACCTGAATATTATGAGGACAATGATACTGTGAAGAAGTATCAAGAAATGCTAGGACAGGTCTTTTCTTCACTTCTCCCAACTGCTGCTTCCAAAAAATCCGCGACCAAACTCGCAGATGCAGTGATTGATCTTGAGAAAAAGATCGCAGCTTTAACACCTCCCCCGGAGACAAGACAGGATGTCACAGTAAGTGCTACTTAGAACCTATGATTTAGTAAAACGTAGCTAACAACAACAGAAATATTACAATATTGTCCAGGTTTCTGAGGTAGGGAAGATTGGTCCAACTCTAGGATTGGATAAAGTAGTGAAAGGATTAGCTCCTGCAGACTACACACCAGAGACGATGCTGCTAGCTTTCCCCGAATTTCTAGGCAATGTCTCCCAGATCGTCTCTGAAACTCCCAAGTCAACAATACAGGCCTACTTGATCTGGAATGTAATCACCTCCTATTCGTCTTACGTCGAAGCACCTGAAGTTGAACCCATCAGTCGCTTTAACAACATCCTGGCTGGGCGAGTAAGTCTATGTTCATATGACCAGAAACATCTTCCTCCTACTTACTATCGCTAGGACCCTGAAACCAAGTCTGAACGGTGGAAGACCTGTTTAAGCTATGTAGATGGAACGGTTGGCTGGATCCTAAGTCGTTTCTACATCGAAGCCACCTTTTCAGAAGCCGCTAAGAAGTATGGAGACCAAATCATCTTAGACATAAAGCAACAGTTCACCACCAGACTGGGCGATCTTGATTGGATGGATGATTCGGTAAAGAAACTAGCGGCGAACAAAGTCCATAACATTATTCAGAAGATCGGTTACCCGACGACATCACCAGATATCCTGAACCCCGAGGCATTGCAGAACTACTATAACGGTCTGGTGATTACGGACTCCTTCTTCAACAACACACTATCCAGCAGTAAATTCTCAACAAATCAGACATGGTCCGCCTTAGGAAAGCCAGTAGATAGGGGCGAATGGGGAATGCAGGCCGACATCGTCAATGCCTACTACAATCCCGCGGGTAATGAGATAGTAAGTGCTTTCCAAGTTTCGGGTCTGTATACGCAAGCTCTTATATCAGATAATATTGACTCCGCTGTTCAGGTTTTCCCAGCCGGTATCATGCAGTTCCCCGTCTTCTCAGTGGATTTACCCGGCTACGTCTCTTATGGCGCTTTTGCATCTGTAGCTGGACATGAGCTTTCTCATGCTTTTGACAACTCTGGTCGCCATTACGATGAGAACGGCAGTAAGTGATACTCAAAAATCCTACCGCGAAATAGCACAATTACTGACGCAAATCACCAGACTACACCGATTGGTGGACAAACCGCACGGTCGAGGAATTCAATAAACGTGCTGACTGCTTCGTCGACCAGTACAATAACTTCACTATCGAGGGCAACAACGGACCACTACACGTCAACGGCAGATTGACGCTAGGCGAGAACATCGCAGACGCCGGCGGTGTCTCAGCCGCCTTCGCAGCGTGGAAAGGGCGACAGGCGGCCACTCCTGACCAGAGCTTGCCGGGCCTCGATCACTTCACTCACGACCAGCTTTTCTTCGTCTTTTACGCCAATTGGTGGTGTGGCAAGATCCGCAAGGAGCAAGCCGTCAATTATATCTATGTCGACCCTCATTCTCCTGCCTTCGCACGGATTCTCGGCACCACGGCCAACTCCAAGGCATTTAGAGAAAGTTTCAGTTGCCCGGCCAAGAAGCCCACTTGCGAGCTTTGGTGAGAGGGATCTGTTTATACGAATTTGGTGGAATAATGGGTTTTATCACTTGTGGTCATACTCTTGGAAATTGTATTATTTACATATTGTGTTGGGTTTTCTTTATGTGTCTACCGGAATGTCTTTATCGGTTGTATTTTTTGGAAATCTCAGGCTTCTCTTTTCTTATGTCTGTAATCTATAGGCCAAGTACAAAGTAATAAGTACACCAGTTGCCGCCTCAAAAAGTGCGAAATTATCAGTGATGTTGATTACGTTATCTTGCGCATTATATCTAAGCCCAGTGCCATGTCTATTATCGGATGATGTAAAACTCAATGAATCCAAACCAGGTATTTATAGATTTGCGGTGTTCGACTCACCAATTAAAAATTCAAGATTTTCCAATGCATGGTGGCGAACTTGTCATAATACGAAAAGATTCCAGGCAGCACATCACTACTCGCCACGGGAACATTGCCTAGGGTGCAGCATACTGTTGATTCCATTGCGGTGAGACAACTGGGATTTCTGTTACCAGGCCACAATGATTTACTCTTACTCCGTACATTCCTCTATATTCGCACGCCCATCGAAAGATCGCTTCTTATCTCATCCGACCCCCTCTCCGGATGCAGCTTATTTCCATCATCCCAACATTTTCTTGATAATAATGCTTTCTCTGACCAATCAGCCGGCCTATGACATAATTGCGGTCTCTTTGTCATCGGCGAGTCGGACGACCGCTGTCATGCCTAAGATCTGGTCATCTCTGTCGAGAGCCAAGGCACGCACAAACGGCAGACCATCTTTCAAATGAATCTCGGTCTCGAAACCTGACCGCGGGACAACGATAGGGGACTCAGTAACCCCCTCACGAGTAACGCCCTGAAGCTACACGAATCAGGTGGTCAGCGCTCGTCATCTCTCCTGCATTCCGGCCGTCCGGTATTAATCACGTTACAATACTCACCAGCTGCCAATTCTCAACCTCAGTCGCGCCATTCCAGCTCACGTAGACCTTAAAATCTCCGTTCGTCCCGGTTCTGACCACCGCGATTTCGGGGTCCCATGTGGGATAGCCCTTCCAGTTCATCTTAAAAGCCCGATAGTTGACGGGATAGCCCTTGTCCGGACGCCAGGCGTCGAACTGCACGTCTAAGACGCACTCACCTGATGCCGTGTGTTCCGTAAATGTCGGGTTCGCACCCCAACCCATAAACACATTGCCACTCTGCAAGAGCTGGAAACTACCCTCGTACCCGCTTACCAGACTCTCTGGATGGTAGAACTCTGACATAAGCCGTGCGGTGAAGTTCACATAGTCGAGCTCGACGTGCTTGCCGCGCGTGCAGTTTACCGTGCACCCGATCATGCTCGTATTGTTGTGGTTGTCGAACATGGTAAGCTGCGTGCCGCCGGCATTGCTAAAGCGTGCGTGGTGCTGCCACGCGAAGTCCGTTGCGCTGCCTGCTGATATGTCGATGAAGTTGGTGTTCTTGCCGCCCAGGGCCCAGATAATCTCGCCGCTCTCCCGGTCGATTAGTTTTATGCTGTGGGTGTGCCTGGCGGAAATCAAGAAGTTGCCTTCTATTGTCTTATCCAGGTTATGAGAGTCAATAACCCATTCTAAAAAATCACGCGTGCAGAGAACGTGGCATACTCACCTTTTCAACGCTGTTCATATGGATATAATCGTAAGCCTCTGGGCCATGTTTATAGTCTATGTAAGATTCCAGCGGGTCGTAGTAATCTGAAGCCCGCCATCGCCAGAGTAATTTGCCAGTCGCTATATCGATCTCCTGAACGATATTATCAAGTATCTTGCCGTTCTCTGGTCCTCCTATAGCGGTGAGATCGAAGGAAATTATCTCGGTCAAGACTATCACGGCAGAACCATCCGCTGTAAGCTGACATTCATGCGTTCCCATCGATGCGTGGCCCGCGTCATGTGCTGAGATATTATATGCCAATGTATACGTAGAGTCATATAGGAGACAGCTCGTTGACGGACCGTCGCCCACTCTATTTTGTCCGATGAAGACCAGGTAGTCGCTCCCATTGAACCGGCCGACGTGGGCATTGTGGACGACGGACCACCGAGGCTCACTATACACCAGACTGAGGTCGTCGGCCCGGTATATCACTGGCCCGGCCTTGTCGTTACCGGCAGGATTGTCGAGGGTGAGGAAAATATGGGACACATTGTCGGTTTGGGCTGGGTCCCAGTGGTTGACGAGGAGAAGGGGAGAGGCGACGTCGCTGGAGTGGTAATACTGATGAGGGTCTGGCCCGTATCTTCCTTGATTATAACCCTCTGAATCGGAGATTATATCCGCATCAGCCTTTGATAGTTGAACCATCATACCGCACATGGCGATGGCGAGGATGAGAGAAAGCATCGGGTGACGGAGAAATAAACCTTGGTGGTCACAGCGGCGAGAGTTGAAGCATTGCCGAAGCATAACCAAAGATATTGATGCCTTATAGATTTATCATATTTATATGTTTTAGCTAGTGAACTATCGTCACCTAATCAATGTTTGCTGCCCTGAGGAATATATCCTTTACATGAAGCCGGTAGTCTATCAAACAGAATGGCTCAGCGTTTTTTTAAAAGCTGGAAGGTCTTGAACCCCTCAGTCACCGAGCACAATGCGCCCAAACTTATGGCAGTGAGTCAACTTCTCGTAACCACATTTATGCGGACGGGAAGTTTATAGGGTAGCACAGCTTAGCTGTAGTGTATAACGGAGGTATCTCTGTGCACTCCTGTAGAACAAAGAACACGTACACACATAGCTGGGACTTAGTCTTCACGCAACAACGATGAAGTTCATCCGCCCCCTGCAGTTGAACTCTTCAACGGGAATGTCTTGACCACCTCCATACACAAGTTTTAGTTCATTTCCCTTTCACGCCACCGATCGGGTGTTTTGGAAGCCAATACTGTAAGTTTCCTGTTTGTCTATCTAAACTGGACCGGGAGAGCTCTCCGAGATTATTCTAGAGGGTAGGATCCGGGGCGCGGCTACGATTATGAAATGCTCGATTCACAAAAGAAATAGAGCCATTTACTCACAATAAGCTAGCTTAGACTAGGCGTTCATGACGTCCTTGAATAATGTTTCAAACGACCTGATGGTGCATCAAACTGTACGTGGATGTCACGAGACGCACAATGTCTCAAAAGAAGCCGATAATCAATTGTCCAATAGGATCAGACTGCGGCAGGCAGGATTGGGGTTGCACTTGTGATACATTACCGCACACAAACAAGTCGGTCTCCGTTTGAACGTAATGCCAAGAGTCACGATTTTTGTTGGCTGTTAGATGATGATGAGCTATGGTCATGCTGAGTGAGTAGCTTCTATAATTGAATGAATGGTGAGGTCCCCGATCGAGGCCTCCGGTTCCGAGGATGGGCTGCAGCCGGTACGATCAATTGTCGGGACTACAAGGCCGTGAATCTCGGAGCCGATACCAATGTATGGCGCAGTGCAGTAGACCGCTTCTATTACATGGATTACGATGTCGTGCCGTGCAAGTGGTGTAGGAGGACTGGGAAATGGGTTATTAGGCGGGGAGCCGTCCCCGAGGACGCATGTGGATAAGTTTGGGTTCCACGTCGCGGCAACGCTGCGTTTTTAATTACCGTGGACACAGTAGACCGCGTACCGTGTACGATATGTGACTGATCCCAGGCCACAGGCGAGGGTGGGTGAGATCGAAAGCTTTCCTACTTATCGAAGGATGTCAGCCTCAAGGATACCCAACCACCACCAACTACCGGGCCGACAGCATAACTGCATTTCTAATTTGTTGTTTCCGGACTCGGGATTTCGATGTGACAGAATGACAGAGCATTGGACAAGGGAATGGATGATGACAAGCTGAACAGAGTTCGCAGATCTCCATAAAAGGCAATCTGGAGATTGCGCACACATTTAGGGGGAGGGAGCACCAACGATATTTCGCATGCGTCACTATCGTCAAGTGTCAAGCCGTCAAGCCCCAATGGATGGCAAGTTCCAGCGTGGCGGGTGTGAGAAGGCGTGAGCTAAGGGAATCGGAATGCGAGCTGAGCCAACACGGGACGGGTTTGTTAAGTGCCAATACTTGGTTCGCTTGTGGTTTGCTGGATGTACGAGTCGCGCAAACGTCTTGCCAAGCCATGGGAACAGTACCCGGATAGGCATAGACCAGCAGATGCATGTATGACGGCCGCATCCACACTTATAAAAACGGTGAAGGGCGTACTGTCTGGGATAGCCCTGCCATCCTATACTACTTATCGTGATGAGATAATACCGCTGTGGTTACTAAACAGTTGAATGAAACTGTTTTACCATAGGGTAATAATAGCATATGTGCACATGCACTTTTCCCGAATGGGACATGGAGGGCTAGGTATAATCAGATAACTGCGTACTTACCTGCTATAATTTACCAAGTGGATGTTTCCTCGAGACAAGCAGCCAACATCTACCTATCCCAATATCTTACTGGCTGCTCGTGAACCTAGTGTCCACGGTCTTACAGTGATAGCTGCATATATAATGAGTCTTGGTGGGGTTGGGCAGAAGGAAGAGGGTAGCAGTAGTATACTTATGTAAGACTTGCACTACACCTGTCTGACCTTATAGTACGTGAGTTAGTTGAATGCTTAGAGCAACTAGTTATAGAAAGGCTGAAAAAGGGGTCAACTGGTGTCATACACTAAACGAGTCAGAGTTGTTGGGTTCTCGTAGGTAGGTTCGCTCGAACTTGCACGTCCGAGCTCGATCGAGATTGGATTTTAATATTGGGCAATTGAGGTCGGACGGCTGTAGACTTCGGACTTTGGCCTGGTTCATACCGAGATCGCTACGGTACCTACGTAGTGACCAGCAGGACCTAAGCGACGCGGGTACCTGAACAGCAGTGATTGGCAGCAAACACTCGTCAGTTCAGGTTGCCTTTGCAGGTTCCCGGCCGCCTACATAGAGGTAGCTGCTGTATTGCATCATACATGATATGATGTAAGTCATGGACAAACGCCTTTGTATCGCTGTACATCTGAACTTTGGGATGCTGTCAATGACAACAACGCATAGAATAAGCTTAATTCAAGAGACATAAAGCTTAAATCAAATGGCATATCAAGATATAGAACTAACAAGCTGGGTGGTCCATGTGAATGCATTTTGGCAATGCTCTTTCGAATAGCGTGTGCAGTAGGGCAGTAGATACCTACAGCACTTAAGTAAGTATAGTGGGGCTAGCGCAAACACCAAGGACGGTATCAGGAAACATGGAAATACTGTCTGACGTAGCAGGAAGGTCCTGCAGCGGGTCTAACAAGCCTTGCCTGAACGAGGTCATCCACACTTGCTCCATGTTCCCAAGATCCATCCTCCTACTACCTATTTTGTACCAAAATCCACGCAGCAACGCATCACACCACACCACACGTCTTCAGTACCACCCGCTACCACCTACCGCCTGGTCGACCACACTACCTGCCGTCTTTTCCACGACCACCGCCGCCACCACCCCGTCGACTTCCAGCAACCAGAAATCAGCAACAAATACCATCGTCGAGCGCCATAGCCGCTGACCACACCCATCGTCACCGAGTCTCGATTCTTGAGTCCCGAATCGTCGCCCGGCAGCGCCACGTACACTGCCGGCCCCGTTCCGTTTTGCCCATTAAGAGCCTCCCTCTCTGTCCAGCGAATGCCGAGAACACGAGTCCGTAGTCAGCACCGTCCTCGGCTCTTCTGCTCGGTGGCTTTTTGATGAGGCATGCCAATCCTTACTCCTCCACCAACCTCGAGCCAATCATGCGACTACTATCCTTCTCGCTCTCGTGATGATGAAGACGTTGCCGCGACTTCGGAAGACGACGAAATTCTGCCTGCGCCTGTGCCTGGACCATCTTACTGGTGCCGAGGCACTTCACCCCTGGTCTTAACGCCGCATTTGGACCCTCCCGTTCCCGTGCCTGCCGACCCCCCGGCGGATTACGGCTTGCATCTGCGTGGCGGCGGGCTCGAGGCAGGCGACACTAAGCCGCCTTCCTCCTCTGCTAAAAGACGATTGTCGGGAAACAGGGATGCAGGACGTCACGAAATCTCGACAGCAGGTATGCGCTCGGGGCGGAAGAGTAAGGACGTTAGCATGTCGAGGAAGTCGCCCGATATTATGGCAGCACAACAATCTCTCAAGGATTACCGCGCCAAACTTGCCCGGGATATGGAAAGGAAAGCCCACGGCTCGCCAGTAGAGAATTTGGAGGATATACGTATTTCTCCCGTTCGAGAGGACTCATTAGGCTCTCCAGGCTCGATCTCTGACCTGCCTACAACATCCACCGAATCAAACAAGACTGTCCGTGGAGGTATGACGCCAGGATTTGTCGCAGGAACGCCATCGTATCCTTTCCCTCGTATGACTACACCAGGATTTCGATCGTCTCGTCTACAAAATCCCATGTCTCTTTTTGGGGCGCAAACTCCTCACGACCAAGTCACATCAGACCCGTCAACCCCTGCTTCCGCCATGACCTTTCTCCCTCCTGGATGTGCTCCATTCTCGGAGGATCCCAACTATCCGAACCCAAATCTTTATGAACTTTCATTAAGACTCTCAGCCGAGCCTGGCTTGAATGGTTGGTGGGATACGGTTGTCCAAATTATGACCGAATTTTACAAGGCTGAAAGAATTACATTATCGGTACCCGCTGATGCTACAGATATTGAAAATGTCCCTTGGGGTCAGAAAGCCACGTATAGTTCTCAGACGGAAGATGATCTCAGCATGGGATACATGGCTAGAGGCAGTAGTTTAGCCGCGAACAGTACTGGTGATAGGGTCGACCATTCGTCTGTGGCATCGCCTGCTCAGAGAAGCGAATCCCCTATTCGCCCAGTTATACAAAGCCGCCACTCTTTTACTGCCTATGAGGAAACAAAGGAATTTTATAGATCACAGCTTAGCGAAACAGCTGCTTCGCCAAATCTTCGCCGACCAGGCCCTTCTAGAAGCAAAAGCCATTATCCAGGCGCCGACCGTGGCGTCACAAGTACCCCGCATACAGCTCTGAATCAACAAGCACTAGAAGAACACGATGCGGTTGAAGAGAAACAATCCCTGCCTACCTGGGAAACAACGCTAGAGACTGAAAGGGTATTAAAGGGTCGGGTGTTGCCAGTCCTACAAGCCCTTGATCTTGAGGCGGATCCCCTCATTGACCACAATGGTATTAGGAGGGTCATAGAACGCGGGAAGGTCATTGCCTTAACACGCACTTATCCTTACCTGGATCCCGACGCCGATGAGGAACTGTCGAAGAACAAAACCCTTAGGCCGGTATCACAAGATGCGAAGGCGAAAACCGCTACCAAACAGATGAAGTCCGAGTCTTCGACAAATCTCTCATCGTTGCTTGCCAATGCCAGTGTACCTCTGTCAAGGAATAAAAATAAGAAGTCCACAACAACCGACAGATTTAGGATCCCACACCTCTATTCCGTCATGGACGACGCGCCGCCTCGGCCTCCCACGCCTAGATACGAAGAATTCGAACAAACCCCTCCTTCACCATGGTCACAATCCCCTGCCCCATCACCAGCTGTTCGACCAGATCCCTCGGAAAACCCCTTCTTCACCAATACTCCCATTCTTGATGAGGGCTCCTTCAACCCGGGCCCAAGTCCACATGATTATACGTCCGTGCAACCCCCCGAGACCATTGGTGTCGACAATTCCTGGACAGTTCTCCATATCCCGCTTCATCATATTCTACTCTCGAGATCGCCTCAAAAATTCAAGCTAGATCCATCTGTTCTTCAACAGAGGACCAACCTAGGTGCAAAACATGATCCCATTTCATCTCCTTGGCCTGGAACAGAAGAGTATTACAAGAAACATCAACCACCACCTATCGCTATAATTTCAATACTCAGCCCTGTTATACCATACCCTTCCAACTTGCGGTATTCTCTTGAGCACCTAGGTCCTCATCTAGCAACATCTTTCTCGTTATGCCGTCATTATTCAAATCTCGAGAATGAAGTTATGGGTTTATCTCGGAAGCGGCCATCAACGATCGGGTTCGGAGCCATCGGCCCGGATGGCAGGCCAATGGCTAACCTTAACACTCTCGGCCATCTTGGATTAGCTTCACCCGAGGACATTGCTCAACGGTCGATTGCTGGGAGTCTTACTAGCCCGAGCGACTATTCTACACAGTCTCGCAGCATTACAGGGTCTCCTATGGGAACCCCTTTCTGGGACCCAGGGTCATTTGGTATGATTGTCGACCGCCGCGCAGCCGGAAACAGCCCCGGTTCGGCTGCCGGCGATAGCTACTTCAACCAAAAGCCGAAAGGAGGGACACATGTTGAAACGCCAGCGGCTGTTACGAGTCATCGCGCATCTCGTAATTCCAAAGAAATTGTTGCTAATAGACAGCGCCGACGCTCGGCAAGCCTCCGTAAACAACCTCAAGAACTCGCTGTAACAAAAGAAACCGAAACGTCTGAAGCTGCCCAAAATGCAACTGCTGATGAGGAAACACCCACTACTAAGCAACGACACGTGTCCAAAGACTCGATTACGTCGTTGGGTAAGAAGGAAGAATCTCGCGCGGCACAAGACGTTAGCGATCATCCAAAATGGGTGACAGGCCAGGGCAGTCATAAGCACACGAAATTACACTCATATGGCGGTGACTTTGCTGCTACTTTTCAGTCTTTGCCTCCAAGCACTCCGCTGCTTACAAAACCGACAACATCCACGCAAGCTCGGCCTTCAGTACCAACGACGCAAGTCAGCATGAACCCACCAACAGACCGCTTGAAAGGTCTCATGCTTGATTTGTTGCCTGCGCAAGTCTTTGTAGCGGTACCTGTAACTGGGGAAATTGTGTGGGTAAATTCTAGGTACTTGACATACAGAGGCCAAACTATCGCAGATTTGATGGACGATCCATGGGCTAGCTTCCATGAGGAGGATCGTGACGATTATCTGCGCAATTGGAGTCATTCTTTGCGAACAGGAGAACAATTTGTCCACACGGTCCGACTACGTCGTTTCGATGGAGCTTATCGTTGGCATCAAGCTCGGGCTGTTGCGTCGCGTGATAAACGAGGTGTCATTGTTCAATTTATTGGCTCTTATATGGATATACATGACCAAAAGGTCGCTGAATTCATGGCACTCCGTCAGGCCGAGGTAGAGGCATCCGAGGCAAAACACCGCCTCCTTGCTAATCTTATTCCCCAAATCATTTTCACTGCGACTGAGACCGACGGGATCACTTTTGCCAATGAGCAGTGGCTGTCTTATACAGGTCAGAGCGAAGAAGGCCCCTTGGGAAATGGGTTCCTGGATTTTGTTCATCCTGAAGACTTAGCAAGGTGTCGTATACCATTTGAGCACAACTCCAGGCCTGTTAAGGAGACCAAGCCTGCTGATGTACCATCATCTGTGGTTCCACCAAGCCCTATTCCATCGATCATTTCGGAAGCCCAATATCCTCATGACCTTTCAGAGTCATTTCTTGCGACCCCGCAGAACGAACCCATGGCTAACAGTCAAGCGTCTAACCTCCCCAATGCCGATCTCAGTGAATTAGCTAAGAAAGGTATTATCAAAGTTACGACGGATAGTAACGGCCGTCTGTCGTATACAACCGAGCTGCGTCTAAGGTCTAAGACGGGCGAATATAGATGGCATCTGATCCGTTGCGTTGAAATCGATGATGTTGGGTTTGGCAGTGGACTGAGCTCCTACTTTGGCTCAGCGACCGATATCAACGATCATAAGCTGCTAGAGGCAAAATTAAAGGAGGCTATGGAGTCAAAGGGGCGATTCCTTAGCAACATGTCTCACGAAATTCGAACACCTCTGATCGGTATATCAGGGATGGTCAGCTTTTTGCAAGACACGACACTGAGTGAAGAGCAAAGAGATTTCACAAACACAATCCAGACCAGTGCTAACAGTCTCCTTATGATCATCAATGATATTCTCGACCTTTCCAAAGTCGATGCAGGTATGATGAGACTCAAATTTGAGTGGTTCCACACAAGATCGCTTATTGAAGACGTCAACGAACTGGTCTCTACAATGGCCATCGCGAAGCGGCTAGAGCTCAACTATATAGTGGAAGAAGATGTACCTTCTTGGGTCAAAGGTGACAAATTCCGGATACGTCAGGTTCTACTCAATGTTATCGGTAATGCTATCAAGTTCACGTCCGAAGGAGAGGTCTTCAGCCGGTGCCGTGTCAAAATGGGCTCCTCAGGTGAACTTGGAGAGAATCAAATAATGCTTGAGTACTCTGTTATCGATACTGGACGAGGGTTCACGAAGGAGGAAGCCGGTCTCATCTTCAAGCCTTTCAGCCAGATTGATGGTAGTAGCACACGGCAACATGGGGGCAGTGGCCTTGGCCTTGTCATTTCTCGACAATTAGTGGAACTCCACGGCGGTAAAATGCATGGTACCGCGGAGCCAGGGAAAGGTTCGACATTTACCTTCACAGCCAGGTTTGGGTTACCAAGTGAAGCTGATCACCCTGACGTGACCGGCACCCCACCTATGACGGCGACAACACGACCCCTGGGGGAAGACAAGGCTTTGCAGACAATCAGGCCACTCGTGCTTCAGAAATCAATAGAACAGCAAATGACGGCTAGTCCTAGCTCGGATGCCGGATTCGCCTCGCCTGCAATTGCATCACCGGCTAGCTCCAATCCTTCGGTGCAATCTGGACGCACTCAGAACACTACTACATCGTCAGCCTCTTCCGTCAACGTTGGCCTCGCTCATTTTGGTGAAGCGGCTAAGGCGAGTGGACAAGATTTATCGCAGATGAGGTTTGAAATGCCTATCAGAACACTGTCTCTCCACAGGATTCCTACCCCTGACGGAGCGACCACTCCATCACATCTGGGGCATCCCCGACTACCAATGTATTCGATATTGATCATTTGTCCTCAAAAATACAGTAGAGAGGCTATCACAAAACATATCGAAACGACACTGCCTAAAGATGTACCCCGACAGATAACGGCTTTGACGCGTGCATCTGAGGCTCAAAATCTGATTGGTGGCCATGAATCTGTCACATTCACTCATGTTGTTGTCAATCTTGGCTCTACAGAAGAGATCCTAGGTATCACAAACCAAATCGCAGCTTCTTCTGGAGGCAAGACGACCACAGTAATTATGTCTGATTCTGTGCAGAGGCAGGCTGTACTCGAGCTCGCTTCTGAGACTGGTCACCCGCAACTTCTAGCAGACAAGCACATTCTCTTCATACACAAGCCTGTGAAGCCATCGCGCTTTGCTGTCATTTTTGACCCAGCTGGAGAACGCGACGTTAGTACTGATCTCAATCGCTCAAGCGCGGCACAGATGGTCGAGTCACAAAAGCAGAGCTACTTAGACGTGGAAAAGCGGTTAGGTGACAGAGGTATCAAGGTCCTGCTGGTAGAAGACAACCCAGTCAACCAAAAGGTCCTTTCCCGATACCTAAAAAAGGTAGGGATCGAGGCAGAAATTGCCACAGACGGTATGGAAGCAACGGAAAAGGTGTTCGCACGCTCCCCGAAATACTACTCTCTCATCTTAGTAAGTTTTAGGTAAACCCGTCAGTAATACGACACATGCTGATTCAGTACTAGTGTGATCTTCACATGCCTCGCAAGGATGGATACCAGACCTGCCGAGAAATTCGGCAGTGGGAACAGGAGAACGATTACGGCCCTACACCAATTATTGCACTTTCGGCCAACGTGATGTCCGATGTACAAGAAAAGTGCATAGCGGCAGGATTTAACGACTTTGTCACGAAACCCGTAGACTTTGTCGATCTCAGTGCGGCGATGTCCAAACATTTCTAATTTTACATTCGCACAACCATTAACCGAGCACGATTGTGGCTGAGATGGCAATATTGCATCATCTGGCGTTCTCGGCCGAGGAAAAGGATGGTTTTCAGCGGCGCTCCTACCAGTCGAACCTGGCGATGGACATTTGTATTTTGCTTTTATGGTTATTTGAACATTGCATGTATCATTGCATAGCATCGGGCGCGGATGGTTCTGATACACAATAATGAAAACAAGCTGCTCGACGAAGTTAGTTGTAAAAGCCGCGCCAAGTTTCAGATTTCCTTTTTTCGCATGGGCGGGTCTCCTAGTGATTGATACAGTGTCGGAATGGGCGAGCAAGCGGATATTTAGAAACGGTGCGACGGCAGTAATGATGGGTGGTCCTGTTTATTATACTGATCAAAGCGTCAGTACTTACTTAAGGAGTTCGGGAATAACATTGTTTCGAGGTGTACCTTTCACGCGCGCAGAATGCGTCAGACACATGTGCATGTGCATGCTCAATCAATGGTTGAAGTATTTGTAATCCGTCAAGCGAAACCACCAGTTACCTGCTTAGTGTAATTCTTATGTGCCAGACCAACATTCCATTCAGATACGAACTTCAGGTACGTTTGAAGATTTGTTGCGTGATGAATTCCGAAAATATTCTGCGTGGGCGAGGCTAGGCTACTTACAGAAGGAAGCTCTTCATTGTAGCCTTAAGCCTTGCAACACTGTGAATAACTAACAAGTCCTGTAATCCTTGTGGGTCAGGCCCTACGCGGTAATATGCGACAAAAATAGTGTGTGGTAGTATTCTGATGACGCCGCTCGGGTTTAAAAAAAAACGATAACGAGAACAAGAGGTAACATCAACTTAGACGAGCGAAAAGCAGGACGACAACTGAGGGTTGATTATCGTAGTATTAAGTCGTATATATGATGCAGGTTACAATCGATAGATATAGAGATCGCTGGTTGGCCTCATTTGAGACACAGTTGGACAGGGGTGGGAAGGCTGCGAAGGAAGAGGGTTCCGGAATAGCCGCAACGCCAAATAACGTAGTGGACAGTACCGATTTTCCTCAGAAATTGATTTACCAGGATGACCTAAGCCCAAGCGCAGGCGACGGGTTTCCGGGGAAATTGGCCGAGGGCGTGCTCCAGAACCAGACAGGCCCGACTGATGTAGATTTGGTAAACTTGGTTTGTGATCAGAGGGCGGCCTGGCAGCCGGTTACACGCCAACTGCCAATATTGTAACATCTGCTCGATGACCTACATCAATAGCTTCGACGGGACAATATATACCGAATTCGCAAAGCGCAAGCCAAATCTCGCCGGCTTATGATCCGTCAGAAAACTTTTTTCCCGGGGGCTCGACGATGGCTGATCATCCCTGCTCATGGAGCCTCACTTTGTAATTGTCCTAAGCTTTTAGTCCACGCTAAAGTAAACAAATAGAATTACGTAGTTGCAGGAGCACGAAACAAGGCAGGTCATCATGTCTTACGTTTAAATGACCAACGTTCTCCTGATGCCGATCGGTAAGATAATACATTGCACTACATCCCGTGACGTACGTTGGGTGGTCTCTTTTAATATTGATTATTGAGGCTCCCCAGCCGAAGTCGGGAAGACCATATTTTGGCACTTTTGCCTTTTGAGCGTTTCGGCCGGGTCGTCAAACCCGGTGGGCCGGTAGACCGGACGATCGTTAGGCTGACCGGGACCTGTGATCCATGACCCCTATCTCGTTCTAGTCTCAGATAGGGAAAAACGGCTTGCTCAGTTACCTCAGCAAGCTCCTGATTCGTTTTGGAAGGCTTCGAGAAGCCTCCCTGAATCGTGCCATTCATATTACACTCCTAGCATTTCGGTCTTCCCTTGGAACCTCACCGCTCATTTCGCTGCCCTGCTTTCCCCAAGACCAAGATGCCCGACTACGGGGATATTGGCCTCGTGATCAAGTTCTCCTGCAACCAACTGGTGGGAAAGGGTTTCTTTTTTTGGCGATGTGAATGCCGATCCAGAAGCACATGTCACTTATCACATTTGATGCATGTGCTAGGACCGATTTGCCGATTCGTCCGCATTTTATCCAAGTCGAAGCTGCTAATGCACACCGCCGCCTCAGTGGCTTGACCATTCACCTTGAATACCGCCTCTAATGCACAATGCCAAGTGCCTTATCCCGCGGTTACAGGATGCCCAACTCACCTTTCCCATTGCGTATCTATGGTATTCACGTCCTGATTCGATCATGCCTATATGCACCTATAACCGTCACACGGGGCTTCATAGCCTGTGATAGTCAAAGCGGTGAATAATACGGTGTCATTAGCAGTGGTATTATTATCAGAGCGGTCAGGTGAAACATTGTGGCGGTCAAAGCTCATGCATTGGTAGACCCGGGACAATGGATTCGGCAGTTTTGAAGACTGAGACATGAGTTGTATCCATAATTTCGCTCCCCAGACCAGCAAAATAGGTGTCTCAAAAGAGCATCTCGGATGAATGGTATTCTGATAGCTTCGTGTGGTGGTTACACCTCTTGCTTGTGGCTCTTTGTGGCGTGATCGCTACCGAGAGAGCGTTCGTGAGGTTGCATGACAGCGTAGATCTGGGGTCTTATGCATGACTTATCGGACGTTCCAGACATTCGGCGCTCGGCGGTCGGCTCGAACGCAGCCAAGTGGGGCGCCTTATGAGGGCTTGCATATCAGCTATGCCTGTTCCTGACACGCTTAAATATTAATCCTAATGAGCCTAATGAGGACGTCACACCTTGTGCACTCGCCCAAAACAATGCAAACAATGCAAGAACAATGCACAACATGCCCAAATGGGTAACCTGGGCGTCGCTGTCGAAAGCCACGTCGGGTGCATACCCAGGTTGGGGCTCGCTTAACTCCTCATCCCTCATTCCTCGTTCCATGTCCAGTTAAGGTTCTAAGGTTAGGCATCAGTCGCATATGGTTCGCTGACTTTGTTACACGTGGCTGGGCGGGATGGGGGCGGGCTGCACGACGTCAATCCGTCACCGGCGTCAATATGCACGGGGCTTTGAATGCTGAAAATAACCATGTTTTTTATTTTTACGGATAAGCACAAAGCGCACAACTACGGCACAACTCATACATACGGCACATAAGGCACATACACACATCACGCACACTCGTCTACGTGGACCGAGGACAACAAAACAACCTTAGCAAGTCCTTGAGGCTGAGCCTATCAGATAGATAAGCTCGAACAAGGGAATTGTTCCTGCTACCACCCAGCGCGGCATGGCGGCTCACTGGCTCACTCGTTGCCCGCCTGCCTATCTGAAGCACGGACGCCCGAGGAGAAGAAAAATTTTTATGTCCGAGTGATGAGTGATGACTCCTTTGGACGAACGGACTATTTGACGATCGACACGTTGTTTTCAAAGCGCCCAATGCGCTGGATTCTGCCGGCTTGGCTGGTACACTAACCTGTCCATTGGAAGCGAGCACAGTTTCACGTCCGGGCATACGTTTTGATACTATAAGATGTGCATTTATTGTCGTGATGATATATGGACTCGCTGGCTGCTCTCCAGGCGCTTAGAGTGACTGAGTGACTCACGTACTAGTAAGTCCAAGGGTCCCTGGTTGTGCCTGTGCTCAAACACCCCAGGGTCCCATTCTATTGGACTGAGCGCTTGTCTCTCGTCACGGCCTTGCGGCGCACGCAAGGATCCAGGAGCGAGCCCGAACTGGGCGCAATTATAGAACATGTCTGACCCGAGAAAATTTTCGTGGCGCAAATAAACCACCGCGGATTCCTCTTTTGAGCCAAGGCTCATGTTTCGACTCACGGCCATGTCCTGGTCCGGCCTTACTCCAGACTGGTGGCTTGTCTCTTCATCAGATATCGCAACGGCCATTCATGTAGTGTACCCGCTATCGAATTCGGAACAACGTCGCGACGCCGACGGTGAGACTGGTTCAGCCACGCCAATCCGGGGTCATTTGGCGAGGCCGATCTCTTGTCCCAGGCCATTCATGACGCGAGGAGGCCAGGGAGGCCTGAATACGACGGTGAATGTTGCAATGGTCCCGTGCAGGCGTGTCCTGCTCATATGACCAACATGTGATGCATTTCAGGGAGCGGGGGGAAGCGCCCTTTGCGTGATCCGCCAGGCAAGTTGCCAAACTCGGCAATTCGTTCGAGGCCAATCAATGATCTTGGTTGGAACATGACGAGAGAGTCATACGTATTGTAGGATTTTCTGGCTGGGGTCAGCCGGCAAAACCTGCTCACTTGAAGTCCCTATTATTCGTGGTAGAACCGTGCTCACAAGGCTGACGACACGCTTCGGTGAGCTGTAATTTACCAAAACACCGGGATATGGAGATAACCATGCGTGATGATCAACCTTTTGGGTTCTGCTAGACATCGAAGAGCGACTATGATCACATGATTTCTCTTTGAGCGCCGGAAGGTGAATCCGGTCCCATGTCCTTGGGCCGGCTTGAATCCTACGCCACGTTTTCATTAGCTGGCGGACAGGGTATGTGACTTCATTTAAGTGTTTTCCTCCACATTTTCTGTCAAAAATTTCCCAGACCATTGGTTCGGGTTCACTTCCCAGAACCCTGAGCAGAGCCCGAGCAGGCCCAGCGATCCCAAGTGGAGAGAAATTTCTTCCAGAACGCTATGATCCCAGAGCAATAGAGGCTTGGATGGTGCCAGGTTCGGCACAAACCCTGCATGATGTCAGCTCACTCCCTGGTTCTGCTACTGTGCGTGCCACGCAAGCAAGAAGTATAAAGCAAAGCCCGTTCCGTCCCATTTCATTACCGAATGTCCATCACCCAAACAAATCACCTTACACAACAGCCACAACGAGCACAGACTGGTTTTCTGTACTTCATCACACTCCTTTTAGCTTACCCAACCCACGAACAAGATGACGCAAATCACACTTACCGGTGGCTTGTTATTACAAGCTGATAAGCCTTCTTCACTGTTGAAGCTTCCTCGGCCGCTACTGAGGAGGAAGCCTTCATCAATAAAAATCAAGACAGCTTCTCACCCACAGTCAATCACAACGTTCCCTGTGCGGGTCCACAAGGAGGATAACCAGATCAACCAAGGCGCTCTCCATGCCCGGAAAAACTTCAAAGACTTCGCCCGAAATACCGAGTTCCGATCGCATTCCGCCGGTCCCTATGGAAACTTCTTCGCCACATGCTGGCCCAATGGAAAGACGGAAAGGGTAAAGTTGGCCACGGAGATTATTGAGAGCCTTTGGTTGTACGATGGTGAGCTCAGACTTTCCCCGGATTATTTCCCCAGAACGCTTTGACTGACTCTGTCGTGCTACAGATGTTATGGAGGATGTCGACCACGCCAATGCCGTTGAGGTTCATGCTAGCGTTCGCGACACTTTGACCAGCGCTCAGAAGGCAGACAAGAAGAATGTGATCGCCACTCTATTCAAGGACTTCGGTACACGGTTGAACCATATGGACAGCAAAGGTGCCCCTCGTGTTCTTGCTTCATTGAAGGCGTATCTCGACAACTATGACAGCCAAAAGACTCCCTTCAACACCATTCAGAAGTATACTGAATACCGTATCCTGAACGTCGGCTATGGGTTAGTATTCTCCTGCCACAATTTGATTTGTCCATTCATACTAACCATGTCATAGTATCATGGACAGCTTTATGCAATGGACCATGGGTATACATCTCAATGAGGCCGAGACAGATGAAGCCCACAACTTCTACATGTCTGCCGGACGTGTCATGGGTCTCACCAACGACCTCTACTCTTGGAACGTCGAGAGGACAGAGGCAGTGGACGAGGGCGACCGAAAGTGGAATGCCGTTCCCGTTATCATGCAGCAATACGACCTCAGCGAAGAGGACGCTTCTGTCTTCCTTCGTGGTCTGATCGTACACCACGAACAAGTTACTCGCGAGCTCGGCCAAGTCTTGTTGAGGAGGTTCAACTACTCAACAACGATGACAAAGTACGTCGAGAGCGTTAGCCTGATGCTGGGCGGCAACTGCTTCTGGTCAGCGACGTGTCCGCGGTACAACCCAACTCCTTGATTTGACAATCTTTACGATCTTTAACTCTCCTTGTGTTTTGGCGGTCTTGCGGTCTTGTGGTAGGGCAACGATGGGATTATAGACTTGGGTGGGAAGCGCTTTGAATTAAGTGATGGTAATGTTAGGCATGGAGTTTGGGAAGCGACAACAACAGCAGGAAGACAAAATGGGTATAGATAGATAACTACGCACACGCGTGACGCATTTTCTTGAGTCTAAAACTTTTGAACTTACACACTTTATACATAATTAAATACATTTCGCTTCTGTCAAAGGTTTTTTCTTGTTGGGCCCTTGATTCCCAGTGGTATGAAGATAGGTGTTTACGCCAGTACACCAAGAAATGAACAAAAAAAAAAGATTAATGAGTATGTCCACCCACCGACGTGACCAATATTGTAAGATAAAGCCCTGGCGCCTTTTTTTAGTTATTCATTATACTTCGTACTTTACTTCATATTGCACGGTTTTTGCGACCCGGCCCTTTGGCACGATGAAATCCTGGCTATCACCATCATTGAAGTCCTGTAGCTTCATGTTGTTGCCCATCTCGTCTCGTACCCCCGATGCCTTTGATTGGGCGCCGTAAGTTCCGTATCCCTTGCCAGTGGTCTGTCCAAATGGCACAAGTTTCAACAATGGCCGCAGAGCAGCTAGAGAACCGGTGAAGAGGGTCAAGCCGACTTCAGTAATAGAACTAAAAAGTAGAAATCGTAAGTTATATGAAAATTTTAAGTGGCTTGACTCGGGGAATCTCGAGAACTTACTAAACGAATGTGGTCAAATAAGCATTTGCAGCCTCAACACCAGTAGGCGAGACCAAGTTGGCAACGTCGACGAGATACTTCAGGCGGATGATAGTAACCACCGAGCTCGCGACACCTAATCCAAGAAGAACGATGATGGAAGCCTTCACCCTCGCGCTGAGCTGAACGCCTCTCAACAAGTAGGCCGGTAGGCCGGCGTAAAGGAAACTAGATGCTATGTCCATAGCGGAAATGGAGTAACCAGTATTGGCGAGGACGGCTGCCGGTAGACAAGTTCCCTCGCCCACTCCCCAAGCCAGTGAGAGCGGCACGCACTGGAACGCAACAATGAATGTCGTGACAGTCGTCCAAATCGTGAGAATCACAATCGAGCATATCAACAGTATCCGTACCCCCTTGCTCGTGACTGCGATTCGGAGTAAGACGAGCGCTACGCTGAGCTTCGCGACATAAAGAACGATAACGTAGGTGATTGTAGATGCGACGAAAAACTTTGAAACCCAAGTTAGGAACCCAACTCCACAGGACGTCATCTCACACAAGACAAGACACCACACTCACTCGAACACCTTCCGGTACCAATGTCTCGCCGTAACCATTTCCCAGAGAAACCAACGTCAACGAACAAAGTGTCACAAATCCGCCCTATCCGCCCGTTAGCAAACCCCAAAATCCTTCGTGTTATTTTTTTTCGCTTATGCATCCTGAGCTTACAAAAGCAACCACCATAGCATAGTCATCATAACCAAACGATTTGCTCATGCATGTCCGGACAAATACTCTCAGCCCTACGGCGATGGTGTTGAGGGCGAGGAATGTGTAGATCGCAGGCGGAAGACTATCTCGTGCCCACGCCATTTTTACTGAATGATGTTATGTATGGTGGCGGCGTACGACTGGTCGAAGTACTAAGGGGGCATGGAAGGATAGGAAGTAAGCATCAATGAGTGATGAAAGAGTGTGGTGTAGATTCGCTTCGACGAAGAAGCAGGATGGGATGGATATGCGGGTAAGGATGTATTATAGCGACGGGATTTGAGACTCGACTAATGACCAAAGTGGAGAAGTTTGCTTGAGTAATTCAGCTTAAACTAAGCGGCCCAAAATGCTAGAATGGGGAATGACAATAGCTGATCAAACAAGCCCCTCGAGCCAGGTACCGTTGAGAGAACTCGGGGAGGACTTGTAGGGGTGCTTTTTTGGGGGGGAATTCTACGGTTTCCAGCCTACTTGGGGCACAGGTAATACGCTATTGGGAGACCGTTCGTAATAAGGGGGGGCGACTAGGAAGGAAAGACTGGGAAGGGCTGGGCTGATGGTGGTAAGTTTGCTTCACTCGTCTGTGTCCGGATGCAAGAACCTGGACGCGGTGGCAGGGGATCTGCATTAGTGCGCAGATGTTCCTAACCTCCGCAGGCTGCATTAGCGTGTTGATGCTCGACTTCTCCTCCGCGTAGCACGGTTAAGATGCACTCTGCCATGCTTTTTCATGTGCCACATGGGTCTATCGCTGGGCCAATAACTGACTTGTCAATCTCGCAGTTGTTCAGAATAGGAATCGACTATATTGCGAGACCCCAAAGAGGGGTTACTATCACATTGATCATAGAGGTTTGTGCTCGTAATGCGTTAAATGCGTTACCAAATTCATGAATCATGGGAAATTTGTGGCATTGTGATAGCCCTTAAGTAATCATTTTTCACCTGAGGGGTTGCATTCTGCAGAGAAGGTCTTAGATGCAGAGACAGGTAGTATTCCAAGGACAAAAACTACTTGATGTCCGTGTAGGTTGACATCGTTGACCTCTGCGGGGGAACTACGCATACAACGGCTTTCTCTAGTTATGGTTGCACCAAGATGGGACTGCCCGCCCACGGGAGTGAGACGGGAGGCCGTGCCATTCTTGCCCGCGATCTCGCGACCCCCCTGGAAGCGACAAGAACAGAGATTATCACGCAAGGTCAAACAAGGACAGCGATTGGCTATTTACAAAGCTTGGGCTGAGCATGGGCACCAAAATGGCTGAAGCTTATTTGCCTTCCACGTGGATCGTTTACGTTAATTCTCGCCAAATTGCCAATTCGAAATAGTAGATTAGAGTTTTCCGGAAAGAGAGGAGCAAGGCCACCTTCAGGTATTGCGAAAAACGCTGTAGTGAGACGTATCCATGCTCATTAGAATGGAACGTTTTCCTCTTTCGTCATCAGCATGAAGCAGACCTGGGCTGGCACTGACCATGCATCCAGACTACGACCAGGATGATAATCACTAGCGAATCAAGACCCCTGGGGGAAATATCAAAATTTCTTATGAGATACCCGCATTATGTGGGTTGTTATGCAGCGTTTCCTGGTTGATGCGCCCAGGTATTCCGATCATTACACGTATATTTCCCTTCATTAATACAAGAGCTGTCATCTTTGCCTCCACAGCGCTGAACATGGAGCCGGATTAGTACATGATTAGTGCAGAATAAACTTGATTCATCCAAGCCTAGACCTACTCTGGTTCCCTCAGCACCTCCATGGCATCACTGCACAGAGCAGATAATCAAGATCTACAAGTCCTACGCCAGTTATGTCTGAGATGATGCAGACTATGCACCAAGACACGAGAAATGGTCAGAGCTGGAATCTACTGTGCACTAAGGACGATAGGTCGATGTAAGTGCGCCTCAATGCATTGTCACGTTGACAATTGTGAGATAGGTCACAGCGGCTGGCAGATCCAAAATCCTCTTTCTGGAGAAATCCTTTCTATGGGAATCCTTCTTTCCAAAGGAATTTCGAGGATCAAGTCTAGACCAGTGGATGGAAAGTTCCTCTAATATAATAACTGACCTCGTTCGAGATTAACTTCGTCAACTTAGACAGTCCAAGTTTCAGAAGAAGAAGAAGACCAATGGTTTGGAGCCGGACATTTTCTACCATCCAAAACTCAAAACAACGAAAGGCTCCTCGTCCCCTACAGTAGTAAAGCCGAAGTGTGGGTTGCAATCGGCTGCGAGGGAAAATGCGACCAAATTGCCGTTGCCGGCGGCGTCACGATTGGTCAATCGTGTTGTTTCCCCGCCTCGCTTCTGTACCCCTGCGTACTTGGCGCACCCTTGGACCGGGGCCCTCGGAAGGGATGCATCGAGACACAAATCCTTTGAGCATCTCTCCTTACAGTAGTGTAGCTGTCAGGGCCGCCAACATCAGGAACAATCGAACGCACATGGAAGGAAGAATGCAACCGAAGACCCAACACCTTGGGATGATGTGATGTTTGGATGTCTGGGACTTTACCACTGCAGATGGCACTTCTGTCAAACGTCGAATACTGGGCCATCAATAATAACTCTATATAGATAGGGATTTGGAGCTTATCGTATTTCTATGGTTGATAAACATACGGGCCGCGCCGCACGTATAGAATCTAGTATATAGCAGTGTAACCAAGCTACACAGTATCACAGTACGGAAGATACTATTCGAATAATCGCTCGGATTACGTGGAAATGGCCCCGCGTCGGCCTCTATTCGCCCTCTCAAAAAGCAGGGGGTCGAAAAGAGGGTGGGAATAAGTGCTGACTTATGTCTTATACTACAGTAATTTGCCCATATGTGAGGTCGCACAAGTCACGTGAATTTCTTTTCATTGGCTGATCTTCTTAAGTCTCAACCGGCCCCACTATCCTGCTTTACGAAAAGCAGTGGTCTGTTCAGGTTTGTTCAGGTCTTGCTCGCACAATCTTGCCCCGGTTCAGTCTAGTTCGAGCAATGTAATTGGGTCCGGCCCGAGTCTGACATCAGCCCAACCGCAGGTACAATAATACTGAACTGCAGTTGGGTGGGTTGTGTCTCATTCTGGTCAGCACCAACACCACCAACAGCATACACTACTGCAACAACTCATTTAGTTTTCGCATTGCTTTCTTTCAGCACTTCACCGACAACTCGTCCGTTCTCGCAGCATCTGTCCTCTTCTGAGGAAATAAATATCGGCTTGTCCCGCTCAGTCTTCTTACAAAGGCTGATACGACCTCGCTTACCTAAAGAATGCGTAGCCGAACACATCCCATCTCATCTCATCTAAAATTCCTAACCCACAAACAGAACAGCCGATAATTCATGGTAAGCTAGTATCTTCACCAAATTACCTTGTGTGTGCATCTCGTTTCACCATCCTCCGTTTTGCCCGTCATCGATTCGCATTAACAATGGGTTGTGTGCTGCTAAAAATCTCGAGAATGGGAACTTATTGACCCTTGGCTTTCATGCTTACCCAGTTCGTGCCCCTAGTTACAACTAGGGTTACCTCAAATGATCATCCCATCTCTTCCTCCATCTCTCTCGCCACGAATATAACCTTACTCGCACAATCGCCCCGCAGCCATGCCTCAATAGCTTATCTACTAACCAGGGTCGTTTAGGAGGATGAGGCGCGCCTCGATAGAGCTTCTCGGCAGAATCGATCGTTTGTTCGCATTCCGTAGCTGCCGCTAAACATCTGCCTTTTGAGTATTTTGGCAATGGGTAACTCGAGCCCAGGCTATGTAATGCTTTAAATGAGGTAATACGGTTGCAGTAGCTTACGATCTACTGCCAGTCGAGCCAGTATGGCCTCACTTCAAATTTTATTCTTTAATATCCGTTTCTATGCACGTTTTGATTGAGGTCTCGATCGATTCGTTGTAAAACCCAGGCCAAGATCTAGACTATCCATTTACAAGCACTTATGCAGTTAGCATACGAGTATAGCATGGGGCATATGGTGCCACTTTCATGGCTGACCCTTATCCGCATGCTATAGCAATCGTCCAGCCAATTAAAGACTATGACTATCATCATGGGCACCCCTAACACCTTACTAAAAGCACTCTCGGTCGTTTGGATTCTTTTGGACATCCCCATCTTAGCTGGGTGGTATGAGTTGCGTGCCACAATGAGCAGAGTTTTGTTTCATCATCGATCGCTCTCTGGGCATATTGCGCCAAACTGGGCACAAGCAAGTCAAGAGTTAGCCAAAGACGGAACTGTCAACTGTCCAGAGCGTATCATCGTTTCCCATCTAGCTTGCGACTTATGCGGGGTCACCAACATGCAGTAACGAAGCACCACTAACATCCAAGCGACTACGACATTCTCAGTATAAGCCCAGGATCAATGTCGTTAGCTCAATGCTAATGACTCGCCCCCAAATCTCTTCTTGGACGGGAGCTTCGCTATTGTTTACAGATGTGCAGTTACGCAAGCATCCTAGTCAGCGAGGGTCGATTGCTAGGCCAAATCGAAATAACCAGGAGACTTGATAGGCCAATTGAGATGGTGTACGAGGTTACCATGACTAGCGATATCTCAACTAGGAAATATCCGCTGTATTTGTTATCCCTAATAGCAAGCTCCCGGCACTTAGCATCGCGCTAAGAGTTATCATCCTGGGGACTTAGTGTCCTCATGATACAACCTAATAATCCAGGATGCAATACACTATGTGTAAGACCAACTGGTTATGTATGTACCAATGTAAATCTTACCAACCCGTTATGTGGCCCGGCCCGCGTATTGTATACGCTATTGCCTCCGTTACTGTACTATGTATTCTTGCTCATTGTTTCAAGGGTTCGGTACGGACGGCCCTCAGCAGATAAGGCTGGAGACGATCTACACCGCTGTCCTCGAGGATCCAGCCCTTACTATGTATTAGGTGCATTGAAATGTATTATTTGCTGCAGGAGCTTGCAATTTTAGTTAGGAAAGGAAAAGGGAGGGGTGCGGGCGACTGGAACCCCGCCATGCAGGTCTAAGTAACTGATAATCTAACAACTTCCAGCTCCTGAGATGCTGCGCCAGGCGAGCCGTCAAGGATCGAGACAGAAATTGGTTTAAAGGTTCGCCCTGCCGGTCGAGATGGTGAGGGAATTGTGTGTCTAGCTCCTCGTTCTATACTCATCATCTATCATCTCTTCCCCTCTCATGCTGGCCATATAATACCCAGTAGCTCACATCCATACAGTAGTCTACTCGTTACTTTCTTTCATTTTATAATTACACTCCTTAACCACCATCACAATGGCTATGTCTGATATGATTCTAGAGCAGAGGCCTGCTGACATCCCCGTGGGCAAGAACCCTCTACACAACCAACCTATAAAACCCTCAGCTCCTATCCTACCTGCTATCCCCGATGAGGTCACACCAGAATGGCTCTCATCCGTCCTTGGCCTTAAGGTCAAGTCAGTAAAACGCACAAATGAATTGCCCGGTACAGCCACGAAGATATTCGTGACAGCCGGTAACGACGATGGAGAGAAGCCGCTATGTGTCAAGGGCGGCTTCAACCCAGCCTTCATCCAACAGATGCCCTGGATTGTCATGATATACCAACGTGAGGTTGAATTTTTCAACCGCATTGCGCCTAAGCTCAAGGACATGGAGCTACCCCAGGCGTACTGGGCTGGCCACACCCCCTCCCAGGGCATCGTCGTCATGGAGGATCTGGCGGCGCGCGGGTGCCAGTTCGGGAACCCAGTGGAGACATGGTCCGTGGACCGCGTGCGCGCTGGTGTCGAGCAGCTTGCCGCATTACACGCTAAGACATGGGGCGTGCAGCCTGCTGACTATCCCTGGTTAACATCCGACTACGACCAGGCCCTCCTTACCCTCATGCAAACATATGAAACCGTCGTCAACGGCGCCGACCGTCCGCCCGTGCACCCATACCTAAAGGACCAGGAGCGTGTAACCGAGGTGCTCAAGAAGCACTACCGTTCGCGCAACCCCAAGTTCCAGTGCCTGTTACACGGCGATGCGCATCTGGGTAACACATACCTCGACAACGGCGCCCCACGTTTCCTGGACTGGCAGATGATCCACATCGGGTCCGCGTTCCACGACGTATCTTACTTTATCGCCGGCGCACTGACCATCGAGGACCGTCGCGCCCACGAGTGGGAGATCGTCGACCACTACCTCGCCATGCTAGCCAAATACGGCGTCAAGGACAACCTAAAGAGCACCGACGAGGACCTCCGTAATGAGTACCGCAAGTCCTTCCTCGCGGGCATTGGCTGGATCATGTGCCCTTACGAGATGCAGCCCAAGAACTGCGTGCACTCTATGGCTGTGCGATATGCCACTGCCCTTGACGACCACAAGACTCTGATGCTTGTTGAGTCGCTTCCTGAGCGTCCTGCACCACGGCCCGTAGCGGCCTCCAAGCCAAGTTTATTTAGTCGTTTACTGAGCTTGATCAGGTCTTCTACATAAGGGTTTTCATGTATATGGGTATGAATCGGCGTCTTTGGTTAATATGGGTTTTATTATTGAGGTTCCACACGAGTACGATACCAGGAGGATTGGGGGTTGTGTAAGCGGACGGCTATCTGTGTTATTAAGTGTAGTATTATGCGCATTGGACGTAAAACTATATATCTACAAGCTTATTTCTCATGATCAATTGAATTGGTTTTCGTTTTGAGATCTGTTGGTTGATCCTTTCTACCGGTAAGCTCGGGATCGAAGTAACCGCGCTCACCGCTGAGACATGTCATGCATATGCATGTTGTGCATGAACTGCCCGTCCCGACCTGAGACAAGGTGTCAACGCATCTCTATCGTGACACAGTCCCAAACCCCTATAATTCTTATCATCACAACCATTCCAATCACGATATTTCTCCTCAGGTCCGAACACAAGCCAACACACGTCAACACATGCCACGCATACTTAGCGAACACTACTAGTAATCAGCGTGGCGTTTCACTTACAGTAAATTCCAGTTGACCCCTAAAATCAGCGGGGACAAAATGCGCACCCTGTCCTACACTAGTCAAGGCTCGCGAGCTCGCACTTTTTGACGCACCGTGCACCAGGGGTACATGGTATCCCTGCGCGTGACGCTCCGCTCCTAGTTCAACGACTTCGGTGGCAAATTAGCCATGTGCCCAAAGCTTTTTCATTCTCCATATGGGGATGGTTCGGGCCGTTATCCATCTAAAACCGAATCATTACCGTGAATAAAAAGGGGAAAGGAAAATCTTAACACAATAAACAAAATAAACTTCTTATGAAAAGCGGGGATAACTAATCAACGATACGTTATAATACATATCAAGGATCCGCTCGATCTGACTACTTAATTTGACGCTACCACAAATTAATCCATAAGGAATCGTACCGGCAACACGCATGCGCATTTATAAGCTTGGGGGTTCATTTTTGTCATCCGGCAAAACAGATGTCGTGGATCGCCAAACCGATTGTCGTATAATGAACCAAACGTTTGAACTACGGGTGTTGGAGCCGGTATGAGACTAATTAAGCACCTAATCTAGCCCAGGGACTTGTGGGTTTGTAAGGCTTTAGAAAGATAGGGCCAGACTCGAACCAGAGAATGGCTCGTGCAGTCGATCGTGGGCGCGAGAACGTGGCGGCCATGCTCAGTTAGTTAACTAGTTAGTTAGTGTGCCAAGCGTGCTTACGACAACTAGGTCCGGCTGTGCTAGATGGCAAATACAGTAGTAGTTAGAGTAAGTACGAAGCAAGACGAGATTAAACGAAAAAGATTTACCTCCGTAGTTTCGACGCTTGTGCCCTATTTTAGATAATCGTACCCAGTATTGTTGAAGATGAAACACTTTTCTGTTCATCCTTAAGTACTGTCTGTGGAGATCTAGACTAAAGTTTTCGTTCTCAGAGGCAGCAGAATACATACTGTAAGACGAAAAGAGGGAAACAACTCGCCAATAACTAGTCCAACGCTAATAGGACTTGAATCCCCTGATATCCGCTCGTTTAACAAACCCCATATCTGACAAAAGAAATTACTCTAAGCTCAGAGATAACCGAGGGAGTACCCGCGTGCCATAGCCATTTTGTGGCTGTAGCGCCTCGGTAGACACATTAGATAAGCAACCCGTCTCGTTTAGGGCTGAGGCTCGTGCGTGCGGCACTTGATCCATTTCATCTTGTCTAGCCCGTAACACTTATTGCAACCATACAGAACTTACAGATAAGATAAAAACGTTGCATGCGATAAGTGTATAAAAAGGATACGGTCTTGAAACTAACTCTGGCATATAACTGTTGGTACAGTGCCTGCTGCTGAGTTGAGGTGGATATCAGTAAATTGATGCTCGCTTTACAGATTACGATACTGTTGTTATTGTAGTCCCTATTTCCTTATTGAGCCTCAACATACACTGTGTTCGAGGCGGTTGTGCGGTTTCACAAGTTCTTAGAGTAAGTGCAATGGTTTTAGAGTTTACTGTAAACTCTAACCCCCGGGTTCCACTTATTGGTTGTGGTTCGTGCTTGTTCCTAAAATAGCCTTCGAATCTGTTGATCAGGGACTGCCATTTTTGAACCCACTTAGAGCTTTCTGCTGTTTCCCCGATAGGCCATGGATGGGTATCTGCTGATATAATGGCGTTATCTAGGTAGTTAGATTGCTGTGGGATTTCCAGCTTTCGTAGTTTTCTGGTAGCGATCGTGTAAGTAAGTACGCTTTACGACACATTAAAGGCATTGTTGTCGTCGCACGAGGGACATTTCATTACGAAACGTCCTAAACCTAATTTTAGCTTGGCCCCTTGCCAACGTCGCTATATCGTCTTTCCAAACATGCCAAGAACACCCTCACCCTACAAAAAGTATTGCTACTGAGCTCGATCCTAAAACCGACTGAGGCCGATTTAGGAACTCAAACGCGCGTGTGTGTGTTGTCACGTGATCCGTTGTACAAGTGGGAGAAACACACGCTCTTTGGCTTCACCACAACTACTTACATTTCGATAGGTCTCCGTTACATTAACCAGATCTCACGGAATTTGCCAGTAAAAGCGACATTGCTGTGTGTGCCTTATGGTGGGCTACTAAGTATCGCTGAGGCGCTACAAGTATAACGTTGTCAATCAAACTGCCATTAGCTGTGATGCTCTTGTGGTTGATAATGCAACGGAGTCCATCAAAGCAACTTATGTCAGCAAAGGCTGCTTCGGACATAGTATATATTCTTTTATATCTGTCATTCAATCACTCACAAGAATCAGTTCAGGTCACAGTGTGCCGCCAGTGTAGTCGATTTTCATTCACTAACCCTCTCTTCTCACCTCTCTCATCAGCGCAACGCGTAACGGATCAGTTGCGGGTTAATAAGTCGGGCACTTTTAACTGTCTGCGATTGCTTTCATAATCGCGCCTGGAACTTGAATACTACCCTCGAAATACGAAAGCCCAGGATATTATTGCGGTTAACGTTACGTCATCTCAATCTACTTGTGCTGACCTTCTCATGATGAGTATCGGAGATAGGAGATAAATATTACTCCATATAGACTCCGAGAAAGAACACGCAGAAATTGCAGCGTGACGGTCAGAGAGGTGGATAGAGCAGACTCGCGACGAATAGGACAGCACGAATATTTGTTAGATCAGAGAAAGAGGCACTGCAACTCTAAGCCACGCATTTTGAAGAACCAGACTTGGCAGAGGTCGCCTACCAAGTAAAGCGACCAGCAACTAATATGGACTACCTAAGTATATTGCCGTAGAAACCTACATATTTATCTATTGTAGGCTGTGTCTAGTATGCGCAGTCAGTGTACCTAGTCGCTTACGTACGAATCATGCCGTACAGGATCTTCTTTTTTTTCTTTTGCTCGGCGTCTAGTGAATATGATTTTGAATCCGTGTATTCTTGGCAAAAGCCAAAGTAAAAGTCATTTGGCTAGCATCCTAAAAACGCCAACCCTAATTGTGTTGTTTCGCTTCAATCCCTCGCGATTGCGCTCAAATGGAATGGGATGGTATTATTCTCAGATAATACAGCATTATTTCATCACAGCGGGGATAGCTCAGCTGGGAGAGCGTCAGACTGAAGTCCACTTCATTCATCAATCTGAAGGCCGTGTGTTCGATCCACACTCACCGCATCTTTTTCTCTTTTACGTACAGGACATGCCGTGATTATGTTTTTCGTTTTTTAAGTTAGGATTAAGAAGTTATGTGGTGTTGCAATGAGGGTAGAACCTGATGCTGTGCTGGGAGTCTAGAGAGCTTCCGCTATATCTCGCTACAATGCGTTCAATAATTGATTCATTGAGTCTGAATTACTCCTCGCTTGCTTAATTATTGAAGAAATTTGTTGAAAAACAAGTGATTTATTCGTATATGTAGTAGTTGCACATGGATGCGAGATTTACTGAGGTTCTTATTATGTATAATATCTCTCTCTCTCTCTCACGGAGCGATGAGACTCCGCCAGCTCTACAACATCAACATCGACAAGCAGGCAGAATAAGATGAAATCTCAGTCTTATCTTGTTGTGCGCCAGTGTGCTATGCTGTCTTCCTGCATGTAGGATTTTTGCTCGCCAAAAATATGCAGCAATCGTCACATGATACAACGAGAAGTAAGCCATAGTCCAATACAAGATGAAGATATTATGTTATTACGCTCTAATTATTGCGTTGCGTAATTTTAGATAGGGCACAAACATACATGTGTATAGTCAGGGCTAGCCAGCTAAACAGCGTTGTTCTAGGAAGACGAAAATAATCATTTACACACACCGAGCTCGCCCTTTAATTTATCTCAAAACACATACTTATAAGTGAGCCAAATATCTGATACACATAAACATACAGAATACTAAATTCCAGATACCGCGTGACAATCCTAGTTTACCATAAACCGCCTCTCTCACAACGTCAAGCATATTTGCCCACTGGAAGCTGATATTTACCCTGCACCTAGACTCAACCTACCTACAAGATAACAACATACCAACCCAGTCCATAGACCGCGAACGGTGATATGTATAACATTACCATAACTTCAAACCATGTAACCAATCATGTAAATAGCAACCAAAAATTCCATGGACTGTGAAGTTTTTCACGTCTTACCAGTACCTCTCACGATGTATATAGACTGAGTATCACATACACATGAAATGAGCGTTTAATACAATCTAAATACCGATTTCCTAGTCGCTGTAACAGCAAGTCCGATTTAGCCTTGAGAAATAACGGATTACGATCCAAGATGTGTCACCGTGATATATAGTATTATTTATCGCTTGCTGTGTTTCGACTTACGTAAGTTGATTGATAGCCCTCTCCCGCGGGGCTAAAAATGCAGTGAAATTTGGATTTTCGTTTCCCATAAGGCTGATGATGTCACATAGGCTGACCCAAGGTACTGGGACTGCATTGCATATCCAAGCCTGTGGATCGGAGCTTTTGGTGTCATGTAATAAGTCATATATGCGGCATATCGCAGACCCAGCTCGACATCAAGGGAACGAAAGCGAGGAGCGGAAGCGAATATACTGATCTAGATCGCCGCCAGGGCTGAAAGAGAGGAATGGACTTCCATGTCCTCCTTAACTCCCTAGTTGATTGTTGCAATTCGAATATCCCCAGGTTTTGTAAGTTGCCTTGCTAGCTTTTTCTTTTTCTTTTTCTTCTTATGCAGGTTATCATCCCCCGCGGGGCTAAAAATGCAGTGAAATCGGGATCTTGAGTGCCGGAGTCCCAGGACTCAAGATCCCGGTAGGCCATTGACCCAGGGTATCATTGCATACCCGAGCGCGGGTCGGAGCCTCCAATACCCTTTGAGACCCAGCCAATACGGGCGTGAGACGGGTAATATCAAGGGAACGAAAGCGATGAGCGAAAGCGAAGCTTTCGCATGTACGAAATATCGACCTAGATCGTCGCCAGGGAGGACTGGCCTTGCATGGCCTCCTTAACACTCTAGTAGATTATATATCCTTCCGAGCCCTAGACTTCTAGCTCTTGTTATAGAGTTTCTTGCTCGCCCCTATTTCACTTACGTTGTAGCAGGCATGATGTTCGCAGGAGTGCGAAACAGCAGCAAACATAAAATTTTTAGTAGTGTACTGTGATAATGGCTAGTTATCCAGGGCCTAGGGAGGTATTTGATGTTGTAATGATCTACCAGGGCGTCAAAAAGACCATATAGTCTGGTCCTCTATCACAGCTCTGGCGACGATCCGGTGTTATATATACGAAGGCATCGCTCTTGCTCGCCCGGCCCTGCCCATTCAGGTCCGTATCGCTATTATCAAGCTCAGGCAATCACGACAATGAGCGAAAAAGAACACGGGTAGCTGAGTATGCGAATCGCCGCCTCGTAGGATATTTATATGATATCACCGGCCCTACCCCCTGGTTTACGAATAGTTGCAATCCCCATACTCTGGGGCTAGTCGGTGTGACATTGGCACCAGCAACTAGACTAAAGTATTGTTTATACCTCTTGCTGCCTTTTAACTTATGCTATTTGACAGTCCTCTTCCGTGGGGCTAAAAATGCAGTGCAAGGCTGCGATAGCGACTTTCAGCTCGTTCACGCACTCAGCTCGATTTTCACCATATTCGCAGAAACGCGAAGCGACAGCGAACATAGGAATTTTAGAGTGTATGGAAATGGCCAAAGATACTCATCGAACACGCAAACCATGAAGCGTCGAAAAAAGAAACCTAGCTCAGACATAGATATCGTGGGCATGGATGAGTACTCAGTTTGCTTATAATAATCAAGAAAGAGATAATCGTGCAAAAATCTACGTTTTCAGATGGGAATAACCATCTATAGGCGGCTATGATAAGACAGACGAAGCTCTTTCCTCTCTCCCAATCTAAATCGGAGAAAACTGTATATTATATATGCTACCCAACCAGTCGACGAGCAACATCCTCTTCGAGATCACTAGAGTGCCCATTGCAAATTAGAGGATAGTCAAAATATTCATGGTCATGGTCATATTCTCATTCTAGCACTGATATCCTAGCCGGGGTATTCTAAAACACATCGCTTTTCTGGCCACATAAAAACCTGGATATCACTTCCGTTCTTCACTCTCACTCATCCGTATGCCCGTTCAATAAACGCTTCCACGCACACTCTTATCTTCCTGCTCGGCCTTATCGAGGTCTTCCTCAGCTTCGAAGCTTCCATCGTCCGAGACCGACGACCCCTGATCCGAGTTACTGGGCGCATCACCAAGCCTATTAGCATGCGCGTGTCGAGCCGGATATTTGCCGTTTATGCCGGCGTCCTTGATACCGTTCAAAGGCGTGCCGCCGTTCTTCACCCTCGCGGCCTTCGTCGCTAGTCTCTCCCGGGCGTCGCTCTCTGACAGGTCCTCTTCACTAGCGTGGCCTGAATAGGAGCCGCCGAAATCGCGACCAACGTGAAGATAGGGATTCTTCTTAGGCGTGTTCAAGTTGTGGCGAAGGCGATCCTCGATTGTGATAAATGATGGCGTGCCGTCAGGTGACGAAACAACCTCTTCACGGGCCTTAGTCACGTCGATGGAAGGGGGGTGCGCGCCACGTGGGTCGTCCGAATCATCATCTGAGTTGTTCAATTGCCGCCTTCCGAACGTTCTTCGACTAGCGACAGTGCCGTTGCCATTCGTCCCATTATATGATGCTCCGGCGTTCACGCTTGCTTCGTCGTGTTCTCTCAGTTCCAGCAAATCTTTGCGTATCTTGAAGTGCTTGCTATGGGAGCAACCTTGGGGACAGCCACCCCATTTTCGTGGCGCGACTGGAGTCGCCTCCAACTTGGCTACATCTTTTGAGCCTCCATGTTCCTCTAGCTCCTTCTCTTCTTTGGCCTTGACGGCGGCTCGCTCGCGACGTAACTCGGACCAAGTTCGTAATTTATTTTGGAGAATATATTTCCCGCTGTCACGCTTGAGTTTCATGATCAAAAACTCGCAGTGATTGACGTTCCGTAGGTCCTCGAAGTACTCGACGGAAAAGTGATACCACTTCATCAAGAAAACTCGGGACATCAGTCCGTGTGTTACTTTGAAATATGTTAGTAGGACAACTTCCTTTCATAGTTGGTCGTACTTATTATGGCCTGTGGGCGAAGAGGATTCCAAACGTACCGAGCACAAGCACACTCGCAAAATCATTTTCGCCAAACTGGCGCCAAAGGCTCTCATTGAAACCCGAAACGCGGTCATACGCATCTGCGGCGCTTTCACCGTTGGGGATGCGATAGAAGAAATGGCCGTAATCAGCACGTTCCTGCCACATACGTTCCATCTCGTCGCTGCAGGGCTGAAAGTTTCCAAAATCTTGTTCGCGCAAGCGTGGCTCTTCGTAGATCTTCATGTTGGATCGTCTGAAAGGCGACGGGTCGGGATCGTCCGAGGTCAGGGTTTCCAGGATGCCTTCC
The DNA here is from genome assembly GCA_022385715.1 of Xylaria cubensis. Taxonomy (NCBI): domain Eukaryota; kingdom Fungi; phylum Ascomycota; class Sordariomycetes; order Xylariales; family Xylariaceae; genus Xylaria; species Xylaria cubensis. The sequence goes on from MU279036.1 coordinate 268,720, forward strand.
GTCGTCTCTCTTGTTCGTCGATAGGGCGAGGTGTAGAACTGTAGGGTATCGTCGGGACGCAGCATGGCTCGTAGTCGACGACCAGCGTCACGAGCCTGTGCCATGCCATCGGGGGTCAGCTTCACCCTGTGGTCGGGAATGGTCTGGTGTATTTCTCTGTTTTCTTGGGCTCTGTCAGAGTTCGGTTGCAGATGTGTGACTGTTCCATTACTACTTACTATTGCCTTCAGACTGGCCATGTCGAATGATGATTATGAGCCTAGGGCGGCCCATGGTTGGCTATGCAAAGAACGTAGTCTCAACTTTGGCTATTGCGTAGGATCTGAGTGACAGCCCTAGAAACAAAAATGAAGGATGACGAGGAATGCAAGAGCTTGTTCTCGCCTTCGATCGTATGGATATATGATGGGAAGGAAGGTGATGGCGATTAAGTTAAGTCAAGTCAAGAAAGACTGCCGGTTGAGTATGGTGGTAGTAGTAGTCACCGGTTGTTTGTGGCAAAGAGGCGATAGCGGTCCCTCCATCTATTATATGAAACTAGGTACTATGACAAACGGCGGCGAGCCCCGGGTAAGCGGAAGGATGCCCGCAACGGCATGTATCAACCAATAAGTGAGCGTGTAGAGAGCTTGCAATAGCTCGAACAGGAAATAGGCAGTTTAGAGCGATGAGTTGGTGCGTGTGCATGCTTGGGGAAAATCCATTTACAGGTTTCAGTATCGAAGCCCCTCGTGGCAGCGCCCTTAGGATCATCCAATAAACAACGTCAGGTGCATTGCTTATGCTGCCGGGGGCAGTTCCAGGTGGTACCTACCTGGAAGGCTAGGCCACGATAAACGCCCAACCTGCCTGTAAGCTGGAATCTCTGATTGGCTGAAGCTAAAAGGCATGAGCCGATCTTCTTAGCTGATCGTCGGGTCGGTCGGTACCTAACTACAGCAACCTGGTAGCGAGACCATATAGTGGGGAGCGGGGGGGACCTATAGTACTTACCTACTACGGCAGGCGATCACGTTGAAAGACAGCTTTTTCTTAGCTCGTATCTTTGCCGCCAGATAATTAAACACAAGACGTCCAACGAAGAACTAGAACCCAACTCTGATCGAATAGAAAGGCTTCTGATTATATTTTACTGCTGACACTATCGGCTGAACACCCGAAACACGAGGCGCTATTCATCCTTCGTAGCCTAAGTGAAACGCCTGGCGAAACCTTGCACGACACGAGGCTACATCACACCACACGTCACACCCTGCGCCTGCGCCTGCGCGCCACCACCACTCACTCACTCGATCGCCTCATCTCATCTTGCGCCTTCCCTCACCATCCATCCCATTCCATTCCATTCCGCACGCGCGCGCACCAACCACCACCACCATGTCCGGCGAAGGGCCCGAAAGCATCCCCACGTCCGCAGACCCGCGCTCCAAGCGGCCAACCAAGAAGCGCGCTTTGACACCCTTATCAGCACAAGCCAAGGAGCTGGACACGCTCTTCGCGCACCCGGAGCAGGAGATCCGCACGGAGAAGCGCGACACGGCGCCCCGACTCGCCGCGCCGCCCGAGATCGTCACCAACGTGCAGGGCTCGAGCGCGGGTGCCGGATCGGGCGAGTTCCACGTGTACAAGGCGAGCCGGCGGAGGGAGTACGAGCGCCTGCGCCGCATGGACGAGGAGGTCGCCAGGGAGTCCGCCGACGCCGAGTTCGAGCGCGGCAAGGAGGAGAGGCTGCGCCGGGACGACGAGAAGACGCGCCGGAACCGCGAGAAGAGGGAGAAGAAGCGGAAGGCGAGGGAGCAGCAGCAGCGCGCTAAGAACGGCGGAGCAGCAGGAGGTGACCATGGTGGTGGTAATTCGACGACGGCCGCCGGGAATAGTGGCGCTGCTGGAGCCGGGGCGACGACTCATAATGGCGTCAAGCCGAGGATACAGCGTAGGGAGAACGACAAGGAGGACGGCGAGGATATGGCCCAAGATGCGGTCGATCAGCCGATGGAGGAGGCTAGGGGCATTGTCATCGAGGACGACTAACGCAGAAACGAGAACGACGAGCGGAAGCAGAAGCGGAAGCGGAAGGGGAGGGATGAGGAGAGTACGCCAAGATACCCAGCACTTATTGATTATTTGCCATTTCGAGTTGAGAGGGGCCTGATAACGGCCTCATGTAGGATTCAATGTTGCTACAGCTGCAAAGCATGTCTAGTTTGTACCATCATCACATAGATTTAATTGCATCGAGAGGCCGATAGAGCCATCTAGTATATGCTATCTCATCAAGCTTTTAAGGGCCGGCTGTTGGTACAAGGGGTATGTCCTCAAGGTGTCTCTCAAAACAAGAGCTTCAGACCATTTTAGTCATCGCCTCCACCAAGTCCTGCTCCGCCAACATGCTGTGCCTTCTTTGCACTGCAAATATCGTCTACTCTCAGCAAGAGACAAGCAGCCTTGTCTTTATATTAGTACGATGCTCGTTTTGTCCATATCGGGACCGTAGGGGAGAAAACTTACCTCAATAGCGGTCTTGATGCTTTGCAGCTTGATCGCTTCTGGTTCCCAGATACCGTACTCCCTCATGTCTACGATTGTACCAGTATCTCCGTTGATGCCCCATGAGCTCTTGCCCTCTGCGTGCTTGGCGCGCAGCTCTGTGAGCACTCTTACGGGACTGGCACCAGCGTTTTGGACCAGAGTCCGGGGAATGACTTCTAACGCATCTGCTACGGCCTTGTACGGCCACTGCTGGACACCCTCAATGTTCCTCGCCAACTGCCCTAGCCTGACCGCAACAGCCATCTCCGTCGCTCCACCGCCGGGCGAGAGCCTCGGATGAAAGATGACGTTTCGGGCTACACCCATAGCATCTTGTAGGTTACGCTCAATCTCGTTCAGGATATCCTTGGAGGGGCCTCGGAGGAGGATCGTGCAAGCCTTTGGTGTTCTGCATTTGGTGAGGAAAGTGAAGTATTCGTCGCCGATTTTCTCAATTTCAAATAAGCCGCATTTGGTACCGACGTCCGATTCTTGGAGATCGTCTACTCGGTTCACGATCGTGGCGCCCGTGGCCCTAGCAATTCTGTTGTTGTCTGTCTTGCGGACTCTGCGAAGGGCGGTGATGTTCGCCTTCATGAAGTAATGTTGTGCCAGGTCGGAAACACCCTTCTCCGTGATCACGAGATCAGGCTTGAGCGCTATGATGGCTTCACACATTGACTTGACTTGCTCCTCTTCGATTTGTAGGATTTGATTCCAGTCCTCCTCCTTTGTAATTTCAATATTTGTCTGCGACTCGCCCTTCTTGTACTCTAGAGGGCAATCGAGCAGAACAATTCTCGGGTTTTCGATTCGTCTCCGCATCTTTGGATGGGTGATGTCCTTGTTGAGCATGACGCCATCAAGCACTCTGCTGTCTTCGATCTCGCCGCCGGGCACTTTCTCTACACGCGCATATCTCTTGATATCCACCTCCTGCTTGCCGTTGCTGATTTCCCACGAAACAGTCCGAACGGCTTTTAGGGCTAGGCCACACATTAGATCAGACCATCTCGAGACGAATTTGGTGCCGATCGAGGAGGATATTAAACTGTTCATCGCCTTGTCATCGTCGATATCTATAGGTAAGGAGATCTCATCGATGATCTCAAGGGCGTCTTTGAGAGCATGCTTGAAGGCGGAGATGATGATGACGGGGTGGATGTTTCTTTCGAGCTGGGGGAGGGCTTGCGCGAGAATTTCACCGCCTACGTCTGGTTAGCAAGGAAACGAGGATAGCGTCGGTCTCTGTCGGACATACCTAGGATAATGACTGTTGTTGTACCATCTCCAACTTCCTCGTCTTGTGTCCTACTAAGCTCGATCATACTTTTGGCAGCTGGATGGGAGACCTCGATTTCTCGCAGGATAGCGTGCCCGTCGTTGGTCAGCACAATGCCGCCCATAGGATCTAGCAGCATCTTGAGCATAGCCTTGGGACCGAGACATGACCGAATGATGTCGGCGACCCTGAATGGGAACCATTAGCGGAAGCGGGGCACGACGGCGAGGGAGGGGCACCGTACGTCTTCGCGGCAGCAATGTTGGACAACTGAGCTTTCCGACCAGTTTGTCTCTCACCGCTCTGGGTGTCTAGGAACAGTCGTCGTTAGCACGGGCTTGGGTATAGATAGATCTGGCGCAGACGAGCTGTTGTAGAGCTCGAAAAGCGGCGTGCTACTGCTCATGGAGGGGCTCACTCATAACCAGGACCGGGGCCTGCATTTTTGAAGGGGCCTAACAGGCAAACCGCAAAACACTTCGTGGGGATATCAAGTATAGAGGGTGGAAACTGGGTGTCACAACTAGTGTATCGAGAGAAAAAGGGCGTTGGGGATGCAGTATGGTGTTTTGTAGTAGGTATTGTTGCTCTCGAGACGTAACACCACCGCCTGGAAAGTTTTGGGAGCTTGCAGGGTTGTTGCGAGGCTCAATGTTTAGTACAATTTTTAGGACCTTAATTTGGAGAAATAATTTCGTCGGTGTGGTGACAGGTACCGACCTACCTAGATACAAGGCGTAGGTACCTAGGCATAATTGTCCACTTTAGACTACCCTACATCACGATGCATACATGGTCTGTGCTCCATTTGCATTTTGAGGTCGAATGACTGTATCCAATATTATATCTATGTATCCTACCAGTAGCGAGTGCTCATTTTGTAACCCCAAACTGAATATGACTACCTACTTCGTTGTTCATCCAAAACCTCTGAATGTCTGCGCCGATACTATTGATCGACTTATACAAAGAAACTGTACTCTATTCTATTTTGTAGCAGACCATATCACGGATTCGTATATTCGTGTTCTTTATCGTCTTGCTCTGTTGTCTTCAATGTATCGGGTTTCTTCATCGGTGGTGAGATAAACTTGAGAGAGCTGTCCGAAAATGTGCGCGAGCGGGTTCTTTTGAGAGAAGGAGTCTGTGGTTCGGCGTCGGCGGCAATTTCAGTCATGGCGGAGTCGCTGGGGCTGTCCGCGTCGTCCATCGAGAAGCTGTTGGGTACTTCAACGGACCATGGAAGTAATGCGTCGACTTCTGCCATGTCAGAATAATCTGAAAGCAACGACGAGCTGATTGGAGAGACGGTCGGTGTCTCAACTGCTATCATATCATTGCACGGTCCCCCCATCATGGGTGATGGTAATATGAGGGCGAAATTGGAAGTGTCTTCCGCTGTTATTACGATGTCCTGAGGAGGCGGTGACTTAGGAGTAGGTGGTGGGACGTAAATGTCAAACGAATGCGTATTCATAGCTCTGCAATCCTTGTCTTTGAAATCATCGTCGTCGTATTCATAGTATACCGCGTCCAGGGGGGTGGGCGAGCGTTCGAACGGTGCATTTTTGGGCTCCTCGTTTTCGACTTCGAAGGGTGCATCTTTGAGTTCTTCGTCTTTGACTTCCTCGTCTTCGAACGGTGCAACTTCAATTTCGTCTTCAATCTCATCGTCTACGACGTATTCGTCTTCCTCCTCTTCATCTTCATCGTCTTCATCTTCGTCTTCTTCCTCTTCGTCTTCGTCTTCTTCCCCATCTTCAAAATCCTCGTCGTCGAGTTCGTTCATGATGGGAGGAGGGATTGGTCTTGGGGGAGCTAGTTTGGGGGGGATGAACCCGCCGAAAGTTGCTCCCTGTTTGCCTCTCACAATCGTACCATCCCTCAGCGTGCGCGTAGGGTGAAGAGAAATACCAACCCTGTCTACTTGTCGATAGTACGATGGTGGTGCTGGTGGTGGCCGCTTGAGTAATCTGACAGGAGTTTTTCTCGTGGATTGAGACGGTTTACTAACTACTTTAATCTTTAGTTTTTTTTTTTTTTTTTGCCAGTGAATTTTTGGACGCAAGATGTGACCTAAGACCTTTCCCAACGTGATCCATAGACATCAAGATATTAGAATTCTGCTCTCCAGTTCACCAGACTCTGGCATAAAGCTCACAGATATATCAATGCTGGGTTTGGAGGGAAGTTCTGGATTGCAGTACTTACTAGGTGGAACATACTCCACAAACCTCACGGATTTCAGAGGTTTTCGGGCAGATTGCTTGCTTTCAGGCCCCGGGCTGGAGTCAGTCAGCGAGAGCAACCTCAAGGTACATCCTCCAAGAGAATAAGGAGAAACGTATTGACAAAACAAAAAGGCTGCATACGTATGATCTGCTTGTGACTCAGTTTGGGAATCATGTTGTTGGGAATGTTGTGTATCCATCTTGTAATATATGGAGCTGTAGTGATTCACATGAAGCTATCACTGCTCTTATGATGGCTCGGTATGACAGTACTGAATGATAGACAACGTCTCGATATTACAGAAAGTGTTAACTTTATAAGACCGCGTTGGACGCTCGACGCAGCCTAGGGGAATTCCGCCGCGAATGGTGACTCCCTGCCTTAGTGATAATATTCCTAAATGGACGGAGCTAAGCCAAAAGTTGAAGCTGTAGGAAGTTCCAGAAAAATATATAGAGCAATGACGAGAAGGCAGGAAAGGTTGGTTATTTCTAGGCCTCTGATGATGGAGTTGCGAGAACAGAAGAGAGGTACGGCCAGAGAGCTCGGAGCAAAGTTCCTTCCTAGAAATACATAGGTATTGAAGTAATAGCGGTCGCTCTTCCATTCATTTATTAGAATACAAATGCTGATTTACTATTAGCATATGAAACTCAAATATATTCATAACACCTTATCTGGAGGCTTAAGCTACACCGAGTCCCTGTCGTTACGTACAGCTGGATTTGCCGTCCTCGTCGTCAAGCAGTACTAGTTCGCTCGCAACTAGGTAGACCTTAGAAAGCGCCATGCCGATAATTAGCGTTGTTCATAGCCTTCTCAATGCCAGCTAGTCAGACGTCACTGCCAATGTTGGAAGCATTGCTATTCATACCGAGTCAAGTATGTGGGCAGCTCGGGGAGAATGTACTTCGTAAACCAAGTTATTGTCAGTAGCTTATTGAAAATCACTTTTACGTTCGTGACGGCTTTACATGAGGTGTTGTTATGGAAATATGGATGGCATCTTGGCTCGTGATGTGAGCTATGGAGGAGCCTACGAAGTTTGGAATATCCGCGTTCTAGATGCTTTCCTTCGCATACGCCTCAGAACCTAGTACCAGAAACAAGAAAAGATATCTTTAGAGCCAGTGCTCGATTCTACTATATAAAACAAGAGAACATCCCTAATGATGCCCTAATGTACGTCGGCGTCGCTAGCCCCCTGAAATTTGTTCCAAGGATGAGCTCCGATGTCCATCATGTACTTATTCTATATGTCGATGATTCTTGACACCCAAGACCTGAGCTCATTAACTTTCTTGCATGCAACGTAAGCTCATTCCAAGACTGGCTCCAGCTCGCACTTTTTGGGCTGCCACTGAGATGATCTGTTGTCAACGTGTTACAATTTTCCAATGACTGCTACTTTTCATGGATTTAAGGCCCCCTTTGAGAATGTCAAAGCAATGCAGCAGTCTAACATGCTAGTCTTGATCACCCTTCAGCAACTTTGGTGACTACTAGGAGCTCATCGAGACTACTTGCTTTGGTCCATACGGGGTTCAAGGATCAACGAATTTTATGCGGAAAGCTGACTAGTTTAGGTGTTATATTGATGAATAGAGGTATAACGTATGCCCGAGGACAGTAGTGATTGTTTCATCCATCTTGGACTTAACTATAACCCCGAGAACCTAAGGTTTACTCAGGGGCAGGGGATCGAGGAAAGGACAGACCCGTGAGAACCTACAATTTTCTAAACAAATGCTGATCCTCGTTGGAGTCTGATTATATACTTTATAATTCACGGTTAATGAGTTCTTAGACTCTGAGGATATCTAGGGCACTAAGTAGAGAATACCCGTGATATTAGGAACCCTGTACTTGAGGTGGGCTGAAGACGCTCGTTACGTGAGGGACTATAGAACACATTGGTAGACATTATCTCACCATTATAGATATCTCTTCATCTAGATGTCTAGCTAGTTATCGTTGTGCCTGTTCTCCATGACAACCGCGTTCTTCCAACGTACTAACCTTGTCCCTGCCGGGAAAAATATCACGTATACAAAACCCGGCTGACCCCAATTTGAATCGACATACTCAGGATCTCTGGTATGGGATATATGTGGACTGTGTGGACTCTGTCATTGCGTGAAGGTCTCTAAACTGCCTTCATAGGCTAGTCTCTGGCTACATAAATACATACGTACGTACATACATAAGATACCCTTTGTTTTGATCGTGACATATGCGAGCTTACGTTATGGCCGGATACTATTGAGTTTAGACTTGGTACACCCCGTGCTACTGCTATTCTGGTCCACATGCGGAGAGATGGAGTTCGCCACATACTTAAGGAGTTTGATGGGATAGCGAGTGGATATTGGTGTTGGAGGAGTAATGGAGATAACATTGCGGTCACTGTGAGGGGTAGCCATATTCAATGGTAGGCACTGTCCATCGTATCTGCTATAAGCTTCGTACAAACAGGTAAGAGCGTAACATACTTTACACATATACATGTCTTCATAGGGCGCGCAGGAAGGAACCTTAATAGTATAGGGGATTGCGGGTATCACCCCACCTACCAGTACTTACGTACTTTCTTTCGCGTAACATATCCAAATATTCGCTCACAGATGGATACAATAACTAACTCAGACAAACGAATTCAAGTAGAACATCATCTTCATTGAGTATCTACCACATAAGAACCCCTGAATTACTTAAAACTATGGCTCCGTCAGCCACCACCGAGAACATGCGTCAATCGCTGGCCGTCAAGGGTAGAGCGAAGCCTGCGGAAGATGGTGTGAAGTATTTCAAGATAGAGCAGGAGATGACTCCCCTAGAGGTCAGCGAGCCCCAGTCACGTACTCCTGTCGACGATGTGTAGTTCCTGTACCTCTACTTCCACTTCTGAGTCCATTCGTACACTGGCATAATACTGACTTACGGCTTCAGGCAATTTGTCACGGCATGACCATGCCAGGTAAGTCAATAAGGGGTGAAAGAGCCACGTTGATGAGGATACCCAACCCCCTTCCTCTAGAGACACCCTCATCAACCAACCCAGCAGTCTAACACTCGCACGAAAGGAATCCCGATCTTCCTGGATCCGGACGTCGAGCGACGACACATCCTAACACACATGGCGGCGACGTTCCGCTTTTTCTCACGCAGCGGGTTTACCGAGGGCCAATCCGGTCACATATCCGTTCGCGACCCTGAGTTTCCGAGCCTAATGTGGATGAATCCTCTAGGCCGGCACTTCGGCATGCTGACGGCCGGTGACATGATTTGTCTACAGATCGAGACGGGCCGCGTGGTCGGTGGTAATACGTCGCGACCTGCCAACGCAGCTGGATATCTAATCCATTCAGCTATTCACAAGAGGCGTCCAGACGGTACGTATTTGCATAACACGTTTAAACCTACAGATCTCCTTACCCATACGTCCGATGGGTTCCGATTGGTTACCTCATGCGGCGTTCTGTTATCTCATATCCAGTTACTCAACTCTGAAGTGATGGAAACATACTGCATCCATCCATTAGCTCTGAATTGTGGCGGCTGAGCTGAATGAGATATTCGACGAAACTAATAGAGACTAACAAGACCATAGTCCACGCCGTCTGCCACGCCCATAGCAATGCTGGCCGTGCATGGAGCGTGTTCGCTAGACCCCTCGAGATGCTAAACCAAGACGTATGCAACTTCCATAACGCGCATGCTGTGTACGCCCGGTACGGGGGCATCGTATTCGGCCCGGAGGAGGGCGAGCACATTGCCGCAGCATTGGGTAGCGCCAACAAGGGCGTGATCCTCATGAACCATGGCCTTCTGACGGTGGGCAGCACGGTTGACGAGGCTGGCTATATGTTCGGACTGCTTGATCGCGCCTGCGAGATGCAGTTGCAGGTCGAGGCCGCCGCCGCCAACGGCCTCACTAAGCACATCATTAGTGATGAGGAGGCTGCGTATAACTTCAAGATGGCGAGCGAGAAGAACGTACTCTATCGCGAGGCCCAGCCAGACATCGAGTTCGAGATCGAGATGGCGGGTGGGGAGGCCGCGATGGCTAAGGGCTTTGAGACCTTACGCCACCCTAGGCCATAAATAAGAGAGGAGTTATAGGTATGATGACCTGACTTGGGCTGTGATGATTTGTTCGCCTAATCTAGTGAGGTGTGTGGTGAATTCTCGTGACGAGAGATGGGGTCGAAAAGATGGTGTAGGAAGGGCTCAAGCACGAGTTGTCGTCGCGTCGTCGGCTTGAGATACGGTTTCGTCTGGGGCACATAGACACATACAGGTATGGATTTACACCAGATGCTCACTTACGTCCACGCCCATTTCGCAAAAGTGTTATTCTCGCTTAATGTTTTTGAAATTTGATATTCCGAGCCGACACCGTAGCCGATACACCTTATCTATCTACCTTCCCCCCCATCTCCCATATCTTGCATACGCCCCATAACCCTTGATATGTCGTACATGCCGGGGAACAACATCCGGAAGATCTCGACGCAACCTCGCAACGTCCGAAAATAAGTTTTACCGTGATACTCTATAGCCCTCGTTGAAGCGATATTGGCGCAATAAAGCGAGCCAACCCTACGTAACGGTGGTTTCGAACATCCTCGTCCGTGCATCAAGTTCCATCAAGCCCCAACGGGACATCCCGCAATGGGTTATTGCCCCCAGTTTCTACCGACGGTGCATACGTCTCTACTTCAAGCTGAAAATGGCGCACCCTACGTAATCTGCACGATATGTATAAACATGTCGCGACGACGAGGCGACGATCCCTCGTATGCAAACAGGGCAGAGCAGGCTGAGTATTGATCGGGGATAATTAATATGAGTAACAATGTGCAAAATTTCAAGGCAGAAATTGGGTCAACGACCGGGGGAGGAAAGGGTCGTACTGCCCGAATAGGAAACCAGAGCCTATGAACCCCAGGATTTGTTTACAATTCTGTATGTGATTCCGAACTCAAGAACCGACGGGGGTTCAACAGGTCGGGGACAACCGAACTGGCCTGGGGAACGGGGGGGGAATGGCCTGATTAGAAGCAAGATCGGTGATGACAGGTTCGAGACGAACCATCTCTTGCACCTGCATTGAACCGATCTTGACAGGTATAATATGTCATCTTATTTTTAAGGGTTATCATATGCAGAAAACTTTCAGTTTTTCCATTTTAAAAAATTTGATATCACAAAAAAAGGAGATATCCATTTTATTTGAATCCTTCGCGGCAATTGCCTTGCCTCGCCTGAAAAGACCTTACGACGATGGGTTTGGGGCCGATGCAACGCTCCCCGTTTCGTCCAACGATTGAGATTGAAGCCTCCTTCCTCTCGCGTCAAGTAACTAAACCCCCGGGACCAGGGCCTTGAAATTCTCCGGCTACGATCCATTGGCTCGCGGCCAAGATCTTCATGTACACATGTTGAGCCCCGTAAAGCCTCACATTGAAAGGGCTTGTATAGAGTCAAGCCCGTAACATTCGAGAATCCTAGCGGCAATTAATATTTGATGTTTGTTCGAGGCTTGTGCTGAAAAGGTAACGTGTCACAACCTCCTTCTCATATCACCACTTCTCGGCAGCGGCAATATGGGGGGTTTTCTCGCCTCTGCCTTATCTTGCATTGTTTCTCCCGCGGGTTGGTTATTTTGTAACGACCCCAAGATACAATATTGAATCAGTGTCACAGTGGACGTAGCGCGCGGGACCTGCTGCACCTACAAGGGACGGCGGCATGAACCGCACATCGTTTGGCTCCTCAAGACGTCGTATTCCGCGGATACATACCTCCTGCGTTGCACATCAGACTGAAATGCAACGGTATGGCGTAGACAGAGGCTAGGAAGGGGAGCATATATTGAATAGAAAGAGTGAATAGTACGATGGAAGATCCTTAGAACAAGGGGGACACTACTGTGGCATCCTTCGCTATCGCCGTCTCCGACTGACTTGCTGCCGTTGGGTCTCGAGTGCATCACCCGGCCTCCTATTCTGCACCTCCCGCGTGAAGGGAAGAACGGAAGTGGGACGTGGTAACATCGTGAATAGTAAACAAGTCAGTAGCGTCAATCATCCACGACAAGAGGAAGGACCCTTATCTCTCTGCATCCACCATTTGTCTGGGGAAAGAAATCCACTTTGCTTTGCCTTTTGGTGACAGGTCGTCGTCATGTGGGCGGCGGCCCGTTTTCCTCGCGCACGATGACAGATTTCACGGGAGACATCACAACCTATCGGGAAGAACCCCCCACCATCTCTATCTGCTCGTTTTTTTGCCCCCATTGCGCGTTGCCTAGTGTAGTGTAGGCATACACAGCATCTGTGGTGGAGGCGGAGATCTCTCTTGATACCCATTCATTCTTTTTCACCCGAATGCACCCGTAACCATACCTCTTGTGCAGGCACCATACGTATGCTATATGCAAATAGCGCACCAAGATTCACTTGGCGGATATCGCCGCCAAGAGCAATTGCTCATTCCCCGGACCGGCCCCGGAGAACCAGCGCTAAGCTGAACTGCGAACCGTGAATGCCTGAACCCCATGGAGAGGCTTAGAGAAGACTGTCCATACCCGGTGAGGCATGTACCAAGTGATGGTGAAAAGGACCGTACAGTAGTTGACCCGTGATGACTAACTTGATATCTTGATAGTGTGCAATAGCCCTGCTTGGCCGTTGTGTAAGTTGTGTAATAGTATCCTGTATCGAGAGTAGTGCCTATACACTATCTACGGTATTGTACAAAGGCATAAAGGGCAAAATATATTGGTCCACTTCCTGGCGTCTAGTTTAATTAGCCAGAAAGGTTCCTTAACGCGCGGACATGGGGTAAAACATCAAATACAGTGCAATACAAGCTCGACAGGCATATGTGGCAGTTGAAATGGCCTGTAACGAAGCAACTTAGTGTAAATAACAAAACGGTGGGACTAAATGGTAGGATTTCAAACCCAGGCCTATCGTACGTGTTGACGATATGCTGCACCAATTGAGAAAACGATAGAAAAGAAAGGGGGAAGCGAAGGGCTATGCTAGTATTATGCAGACATCGCAGGGCCTCAACCCAAATAGGGTATCGAGGCCACGAATAAACACATGGCAGCCGGACCGTGAATGGGGCCTTTTACTATGAAATGAATGAATGCCCTTTCAAAAATTCCAATCCGCTGAGGCTTCGTACCTGCGGATCAACTGGGGTCGGCCCCATGCGTGCGACCTGGCGTGCGTTCACTGGCCGCGGCCGTTGAAGCCCCTGGTCCGAATATTCTCACGGTTCCTGAAAGACGGGATGAATTTGCGGCGAGTACCGCGTGAAGTTCGTCGTAACAATTCGCTCACCATGATGCCATGCTCACCGAACGGGATAGGTTGGAATGTCGGTCTCGCTCTTCACAATAATTACCCGGACCCGTCGCTGGTGAAAACATGGCTCCGGTTTATGATCGTGGGTTTTCTAGCCAAAGTTATGCGTGGGGGTACACAATCGGGGAGCCGGACTTGAAGCTCATTTTGTGATCTTCATTAATTTATTCACGACGGTATAGTAATGCGACTTATGACGATCCGTTCCGAGTGACGTCGGCCTCGGGTGATAATGCCATGGTTATGAAATCTCAAGGGTGGGACCAAGACGAGCATAAATAAGTGGGCGTCAATTTAACCACTCACAAGAGTTATGCTGCTTGGGGGTGTGAGCGCAAAAACTTGGAACTTGTAACTTGAAAATTTCTACTTGCACACCACCACTATTACAGCATTAGTATAGCGTACCTAGGTATTATGCTGTACCACCTGTGGATGCCTGTCATAAGTGGTTCTCGGTTATCTGTGGGAACAAAGCTTGGCAAATCTACCTCACCGAGAGACAATCTGTATTTACACTATTTACACATTTTATGAGGAATATGGAGCATACCATTTGGAAAGGTCACTTAGGCAGGTATTTGCATCATGGATGCCTACCCAGTTGCCTCGTTAAAATATCTGGTCGTACCGTGTCGAGCTGGCGAGTGAACCCCTGTGCAAAAACCGGCAGAAGCGACACCGTTTTACCTCACAACCAACACTTAAGGAATGTGCAATAATTTGTGTGGTTTGCCCTTTGGTCATTGATTGCGGGATAGTGTCTTACCCGCCTGCACTGTATCATGGATGCAATAGTAGGACTTTGTCACAGTTAGCGAACCATAGTGCCCTGCCCTTCAACTTGGCAATTTGGACCAATCTAGAATGAGTCACAAAAAAGCCTTGGAGCCTCGGCACTATAACCTAACGATATTGATTGAGATGGAGGGTTGAACTAAAGTGGATGACACGTACACTTTGATATATCTCGATCAGGAAGGCTACTGCAACTCTATTATAGTGGATATGCAAGGCAGCCTTTCTCCTTCACTTCATCATCATATCCCGGTGTGAATAAGGGTTGTATTGTTTTGTCGTCACATTGGAAAACAACATGTCTTACAGGCCCAGCTTGACCGACTACTATATTGCTTCTAGAACTCAAGTCAAGGACTTCTCGAATGTTGTTTTATTGTGTTTGTCTCGCCCGTCTTACTAAAGACCCACCGCTACTGTGAAAAAATAAAGGGGACTTGAAACCTTTGTGGACGTGCCTATCGAAGTCAAAGACATGTATAGTAAGGCTACAGTGTGACGGTCTTGGCGAAGGTGCCCTTCACATGCCGGTAGTACTGTATGTTTCCCCCCTCAGGGATAGGGTCCGTTTGCACAAACAAGTGTCATAGCACGGCACTGTCATCGGTATCGACCTACTATGTACTGAGATTGCACGCCGAATAGAATAGAGACATGCGGAGCCCGCCGAGAAAACCAGGCAGCCCGGCTGGGCGGTAATGTGTCACGATGGGGCCGGATCAGGACGCCGCGTATTGTGGAATGGGGATGAAACACGCGGGAATGGAGAATGGAGACTTTCTGGATCGGTTCCTATTCGTTCCGCCGTGGCCGCCTAAATATGCCGTGAGCGGTGATGTTTTTCGTGAGATGAGGCTGGTGGTGGCTTCTCCTGAATTAAGACAGCTAAGGGAAGAAATGGCTGAGTCACTCAAACCTGGTGGAGTTTAGCGTAGCTCCGACAATAGAAAAAAAAGTTTCTCCTAATGTTGATACACGTTTCGATGAAAATTTTCATTTATGCGTCATCGTTTGTTTTGATGAAGAGTGGAAATTTTTATTTCTCTTTGCGTAATGGTCTCACTGCCGTTTCGCCTATTGGCATGGTCCTAGAATTGCTTGGATCACCTGATTGATGAGAAGCAAAGCAAAGGAGGCACGGACCGCTTTTTGCCTGAGGCACACTCGGCGCCGAAGCTTTGGGCACCATAAGGCTACGGCAATGGATTCTTGGGGTCAGCGGAGATTTTTTGATAGGCCTTTTTTCTGGGTACCTCATCTAAGCAAAACGCTTGTCGCCCAGGTTATTCCTTGCTTTGATTAGCCACGTAGAGCGATATTGGAATTCTTGCTGACCCAGATCGGTGCCTTCGTTCCACCTTCAGGCCCTTCTGGACCGCGGGGGATCTCTTTGGATATATTGCCCATAAACAAACTTGCACGAACGGTCTGCTTACTTGTCAGCCAGAAACGCCCTTTTCACAGGCTTCAATGAAACGGGACCTGGGACCTGGGCAGCTGTCAATGCAAGGGGGACAGACTCGGGGATGTCTGGGACGGGCCGGCGAAAGCCAATTTCTAAGACATACCTTATGAGGCGTCGGGACCTTCCGCAAATGTATGTTGTACGGTCTCTCCATTTGACTAATGCTGGAATCCAAAAAGGGTCCAAAAGAGCGAATGAGACTTCGCGTTGAACGAAAGGGCGGTTTTGTTATGTCATCGTCACTGTGACGATGGGTCTGAGAACAATGGGCACCCAATTCGCTCGGCAAAAGGGAAGAAGTCAAGCAATGGAAAACGTGGCACAACAGCATTCTTCTCATGTCAGCATCGCGCGTTGACGATCGTGGGCCGAGAGCTGTCCTGGCTTGGGCTCGGAATGGAGCTAAACAGCCAGCCTGAGTGACGCCCAAGCACACCAGGCGAATGAGAAACTTTTCTTGCCTTGGGTATCGCAGCCTTCTGGGCGATTCGGCTGGGCACAATGGCTGCGACAATTGCTCGAGTGGGGTTCAGCCACCGAGTAGCTCCATCTCGTGGCATAAAGTGAGGAGGTCGTCGTGATACCATATCATAACCGTGTTATGCCGAGTTGTTTATTAAGGGATCCATCCTGGTAAGGTAGGTACAGCTTCGAGGCGCCGAGGAACGAGAGGACCTGATGCTCGATACATCTTACATTGCAACGCCCTCGCAGATCGGCCTTGCTATTGCCGCAGGCTGATCCGGATGCAGGAGGACGATAGCATATCTGGCACTGATTGATCCACGGCTGCATAGCCACGTCCGTCCGTCTCCACGAGCTCAAGAGCCTGCCTTTGCATCTTTTCTTCTTTCTAAGGGACGCATCTAATTAGCCGTGTTAGACGATTCACTTTATTTAAACATTAGCAGTTGCAAGGGGCCAATACGCGTTTCTTACGTGTTGACAATTATTCAATGTTTTGATCCTAAGCCTTGTTGTATGTATAGATGATAGTCTAGTGTAGCATAACAAATGGGGGTGAGACATTGCGGGTCGGAATGGACTGTTACATCTTGCCGCTAACAACTTTCCTCAGTGGTCGCAATTAATTAGTTAGCAGATTTGAGTTTGTTAGGTTCATGCTCTTCCTGCTTTTGCTTTTCTTTTGCTTTTTCTTTTGCTATGCTAGTTCCAGGAATGATTCGCATGAGGAGAGCCCGGAGATTTGGCTCGCATAAAACAAGGCTGGTCGGATTTCGTGCATTGCACAATACTACATGTTCTATGGCTTTTATCCGGGATTAATAATCTCTCTATATATAGTGCGCTGTTTGTTTGTTTCCTCTGTTATCAACTAATAGGAGCCGATGAAACAAATAGTCCTAAGCTGACACTATGCGGGAAAAATGCATGAATTGTTGAGCTTACCGTTGTCTCAAATAGAAAATTCAAGAACAAGCAAACCTTATTGGTTAGTTTTCTGCTTTTAGAGACGACGTCATTTGTTAGATACCTCTTGTATGGAACAGGACGACCTGGCTGGCTACCTGCTGAGCTGTTCGTTCTTGGCAACACAACTATCCGAGGTTGTTCCTGAGATCGGCTAGGCTCTGCTATTCGTTTATGGAATTGAGTGCGTGTGGGAGTCTAGAACCAAGTCGTTGCCGGGCCTTCTGCTTCATGGCATCACTGTGCAGGCATTGAGGATGTTGGAGTGTACAACATTATGCAGGATTCGCGAATTTGCAATTTGCCACACATTGCTGTGACTTACTTGTCCGGTTGAATTTCATCCGGCGCGCAAGGTAGAGAGAGAAGAAAATTTTTTCTTTCGCTCTCCAATGTCTGAAACATGCCATCATTTTCATCAACACACAAGCGAAAGGAACAAAATAGACCGACGCCCTCTTTGTAATACATACATTATGCTACTAGCCGGCCGGTGGCGGATCACCTCTTGTACAATACTATGTTGTGTACGTACGAGTGTAACTTCGTGGGATAAAGCCCCAATGATAGTCCGCTGCCACACAAACGTGCAATAAGATGCCTGGACTTCCAGGTTGTAGTCCACTGCAGCTATGAAACCCCTCAAAGGGAACCGCCATCGTCATTGGGGTCCAGCAATGCCACTGCACCACAATACGGCAGAAAATTTTTCATCCGGGCGAGACTTTTGCTACACGGTTTCAGCACTTTTGGCACCGCGGCCAATAACGATATCAATTAACGCGTACTAATTGTTAGCCTGCCTGAAGGCACGTTACTATTAATTAGGGAGTCACAACTAGTGGCTTGTTGTTGTCGCAGAGGGCCAAGTCAGTCACTAGAAATTCTGTTCTGGCAGGTTCGGTTACATGGGGCCTGAAAATTTAATTAGAGTTTGTTAATAGGGAGAGTTGTGGTTTGGATCGAAGATTTCTGCGTGCATCGTGAGAGGACGAGTGATATATTATTTTAGTAGTCTTCGAGTAGTCTTGTCGATCCCCAACTCGTTGCTGTCTAGCGCATCGTTTAAGCTTCGACACTATTACTTCATTTGGCCGAACCCCATGGGCTGAAGGTCGATACGCTCGGGTTGGACCGCGCCCGGAATGAGATTTTCTCCTGGGGGACTGGTGGACTGGTGGACTTGGTCGGCGGGCAGCGGCAGAGAGCGGCTGTGCGACAGCGTGAGGCGCCAATTGACCACTCAATTCGAGAACCCAACCTCCATTCCGTGCTGCCCACTTGTATGAGCTGCAACGACGTTGTATTCCGTTCTATATTCCGTCCTGTACATACTGACTCCGCTCTGTGGGATCAGAGTATCAGAGTACCATTTGAGGGACCTTTCTGGCCTTGTGTTGCTTGTTAGACGAGGTAGCAAAATGTTTGATTCATGTTAGCTGTACGATTAAATGTGTTATCCGGCTATATTGAATCCGCTAGCTACCTTGCTGGTCCATCGTGGTTACAGTAGTATCTGACCGACGCTGCCTAAAGTTCTGCTTATCTGGGATCGTTCGAATATGAACAACAAAGCAATAAAACTTAGCCTGGTGGTTGCATCGTAAGCTGAGTTTGAGCCTCACAGATGCCCGAACTCGCTGTCGGGAAAGATCGCAGCAATCTGTTAGGACGCGTGCCTGCATACTCATAGCAAAATCGCGCCCGAGCAAGTCATCATGGTGCCATTTCGATGTCGAATTTTCGAATGACGCCGGTCTCGGACGGTAAGTCGCCACCCCGACAGTCGGCTTGGATCGTCAGGTCATCTGCGACATTTTGGACTATCTTGGACTAAGATAAGGACCATTCACTTGTATGCTTTCCCAAGTCGACACTATATGTCAGTGTCAAATGGAATTTCAGAGATTCCCATCACATAAAAGATCCGCTACGGACCGGAGCTGGGTTAGTCACCTCGTCCTGGCGTAGTGTGTGTCCCTAACCCAACCTAGTGCCGTGATGGCGCGCTGGGGGAGCGGAGTCTTGGCGATCGAACGAGTGTGTGGTGCCATGTCAATCGCCCGTCTGGTATGATGGGTTTGAGTACCCGAATCGGCTCTCGGCTGTGATGAGTAATACTATCAAGATCTACTGTAGATATGCAGATGTGGCATACCAGGCAATCTAACCAAACAGCACTGTACGGACAATCTTAAAAAAAAAAAATCATTGGAGTTCGTGGTTCGTAGAGTTGAAGTCTGGGGTATCCCCGGATGCTAGATGCCGACACCAGAGGACCCAGTAGAAAGACTGTTGGCACCCTGCAGCTAGCCGTGTTGTACTTTGCTGAACTTAGCACCAAACAGTTGGCACTTCAGATGCCCAACGTGCTACGTAATACATTGGTTGCAAGCCGAGGGCTTGGCCGTCACAGTAAGTCAGATCACGATGAAAGCCATTGTGCGAGGGGCTCGAATTCTTATCAATTTGCTGGCATCTACAAACTTTTTGAGATCTGCTTGGCGCAGTGTCTCTGCTAGTCGAGGTAGTCGAGTCAAAGCTCGTTACCACCCGCAAAAGAACCAAGCCCCATCAATCCAGTATCTGGATAAGCCATAATAGGCCTGATAGTCTGTCCTTCCCAACCATAATGGCTGCATGAAGTCACAGGCTCTTCCTTTTCGGTCCGGCTCTTAGTCCCGCTCAGCTGACGTGCAGCGTTCCAATCCCAATCCCAAGCTCCCTGGTATCGAGGCGCCATGCGTAGTAAACAAATAATATTTCTTGGTACAAGAAAGCCCGTCCCTTCTCCTATCCAGCCCCGTCCTGCGCCGGTACCAAGGAGCAATCGAAGACATAATCCCACAATGACCCAAAACTTTTTATGATGCTGTGCTCCGGTATATGCTCTTGTACAATGAATAACAAAATAGTGTAATAATCTGGCCCGTCATGCTGAAATCGTTCTTTGGATAAAGGAAAATCGAATGAGTGAATTGTACGGTCAATCCCGATAATAATAAAGTGCTTTAGCTTATAAGACGAATGAGATAGAATGGAGTGTGGTTGATCTATTGAAGGACATGAGCGACGTTGAAGCTCAGTGCTTAGCAGGATCGGCGTCGTTGTTGAGTTCGAGCGTGTTCGAAGGAACTTGCGTAGTCCCTCAGATGTTTCTTCGTCTTGTCTGAGATCTGAGGGCTCTCGCTCCCTGACGATGCAGTGCTTCCTAGAGAGCATAGGCTGCTATGGGAACTCGAAGGCGTTAGCCCTCCGCTGGACGAGGACGATCCGGAGAGTTGAGATGCGTGGGATTGAGGCATAGGCGTGGAGCCGTACGGCCGAGGGTTGCTAAAGTCGTATGCTGGTGGTAGGTAGAATTTTGTTTGGTTCCTAGGTACGCTCCATTGAAAGGAGGGACTGGCAAGACCCGGCGAGCTTGCTGCTGTGTTGAGGGAAGTCGAGGAGCTCTCGAAATCCCGGAGCCTGCACGATTCCGAGCAATACAAGGCGCCATCAGTTTGCCTGTCGCAGTAAAGGCAGAACTCGGGTTCCCATGACGGATCGGAAGACATCTTGACCGAGCGAGATTGTTGGTTTGGTAGAGGAGGGTATATCGATGTGCGTTGGTACATGTACACGGATTTGACAGTGCCGGAGCAGGGTCCGAATGGTGAGCTTAATACACTTCTTTCGACTCGAGAATTACAGTTGGTTGGTTGTAGCGAAGCAACAGTAGTCGCCTTGGTGGTAGTAGGTGGTGTATAAGACGGGAGGGTCGAGGCCGGTAAGTAGTGGTCGAAGTGATTTATAGAACAGAAGAGGATGGTTGTGAGTCTTTGAAGGCCAGGTTATAGTCAAGTCTGGATATCGTGGAAGAAAGTAAGAAAGGTAAATAGAGTAGAGGGAAGGCAAGTGTTTATGACTAGCCGTAGCTTCGAAGTCGGGAGGAGGTGGAGGAGAAGAGGTTCATTTGTATCAAGCTCCCTCTCTCTCACAATGAGTCCGGGGTGGTACGTATCTGTACCTTGGTTGGTCACATCAGAGAGGGTCTTGATGAGCAGAGAAACAAGGGTCACTGGTCTGATGTGCTCGGTGGGGCCACTGTAAGTTCTAGTGGGCCCCCAGAGACTAGCGCCTGGCTGTGGACTGGGGGCTGACAGGGATTTCTGTTGCAGTGTTTTCTGCATAGACGCTAGGCCGTGTCTGAGTTAGCGCCTGCGACTGCTGCCGATCATAGGCGTAGAGGCAGAAACATTGCGGTACGTACATGTACGGGGGTGGCAGCACGATGTGGGGCCTTTGCAGCAGGTTCAAGTCCCTTTTTTGGCAGCAGAAAATTTCTTCCCTGGCAGGTAGGGCCCTGCTGGAGGGGGTGTTCGTACTGAGCGATGGGCGTGTGCGTGTCGCCATGGAGGGGTGGGGAACAGGATGCACAATTGGAAATCACGACACCCCCCTTTATACATGTCTTCTGAGTGTTCTTAGTGCACTCTGAGAGGCGTATTGTATGATCAGCTGCACCTAGCAGTACATTCTCCGCTCACACCCCTTTGCCTCTTTCCCTTCATATCATTCATGCCTGCCCATTGTTTATTTGTCGTGCCTGGTTCAGTATATACAACAGTATGAGTAGTAGTACTGTAGGGACTAGCCACTGTCACTGTCACTGTCACTGTCACTCACTGAGTGTTACTGAGTAGAACAGTACCAAGTGCTGCTATCAAGGTTCTCATAAGTCTGGATGTTATTCAATACCAATGCTGCTACATAGATTCTAAGTAATACTATCTAACCAACTAACTAATACTAGGTAGCAAGCAAGCAGGAAGCCTTCCGCCTTTGATTACCTACCTCTTACCTCTTACCTCGCCACCTCGCCTCGACTCTCGACTCTCGACTCTACTACATCCATTCTTCATTCCCTCCCTTACATGCACGATCCATGGGCTTCAACGCCGCCATATGTGTGTGCTCCATGAAAAGATCTGCCTATACCCCTAAGTAGGTACCTAGCAGTGTTTGTTTACAATGTCTTACTGCTAGCATATCGTGTGATATGGCGTCACCGGCTTGCGAGGTTCTACAATACACAGCATATTGAGACCAAATCGAGGCTGTCCTCTGTTAGTTAGTCCGAGCCATGTCCATAACAGACTCACACCTACAGTGTAGGTTCAACTACCCGTATTTATCCTGATCAAATATGTGTCGAACTGACGACATTCGGGCTTCCATATCATCTCTCTGCTCTCTACTGTATAGCTCTGAAACCCTATCAGGAACCCTATCACACCCTCTGGCTCCCCTACTACGTACGTCCCTTCATCCGTATTGCCCACGCAAGCCAAGTGTGAGAGATGCAATAACTATGCCCTGGGTGGAACCGTGGGGGGACACAGCATATACCTCCGTCCATTCACGACTCCAACGGCCTGGGCGTTTATGGGTGAACTGTCGTCAACCAGCAGGCGCAGGCAAATATACTGGTTGCCTACTACCCTATCTATCCATGTATCTATCCATGGTGTCCATGGTGACTATCCCACGCAGCGGGTTCGTCAAACTAGGCAATCAGGCTATCAGATTGCATGAGGCGAAACGCACCAATGGCCGCTCTGGCACAGCAGCCAAGATGGCGCCAGTATGGGCAGATCTCGAGAGCGCATCCTGCGGCTTGAGCACCATCGCAAGCCTCGGGTCGCAACAGTGAGACTCTATGCTTGTTCTGTAGTACTGTCCTGACGTCTTAAGCACCTTAAGCATGCAACCTGCACGCACTATCGTGCCACACTTGCAAAACCCTTTCTTTCCACCGAGCAATATCCTCTCCTCTTATCCGCTCCAAGAGTTACTCCTCTTGACCCTCTCATTGGTCATCTTGATCCCCCCAAGAGTTGATGGCAATCTATGAAAATTCGTTCAGCGTGGTATTGCAATTACGTCTTGAGCCTACAACGACCAATCACGTTGCCTCTCTACATCACTCTAGTCGAAGCGTTCGTCAAGAAACACTAACTAGTTATAATCTTTCATGCCGCCTATTCTCCTTGAGTAGAAGCTTCTTTTGGATACACCAACGCAAACATACAGCGATGACGCAGAAGACCAATCGTCTGTTCTTCTGAAACCAGATAGCAACCACTAAGTTCGGACTGCTGCCGTCTTCGTTTACGGCTCGAAGATTTTAGGTAATAGTACAGCGTCCATTCTATCAGGTTAACGATAGTCGCAGTTGCACTCTTGTACTATCGCGGTCGTGTAGCCTTTCCCTATAACCCTTACTACACCGTACGTAGATCGACTAACCTCAACAATACTCCGCCTTGGCTCTGTACCTTACATCGGTCGTCTTCTATCGCCCCGCGAGTATATGGAGAAAGATTGTAATGGAGGGTACCCTTTTGTCATCTCTCGTCTCCAGTTGCACGCAAGTAAAAACCAATCATGATGAGCAACTTGACACTACCCCAGACTCTCTGCCTGGTAGTTTAGCTTCAGGCTACAAGAGCAAATGCCCATGTTGCAACACCTTATACATAGTAGTATCTAGGTTCTGTCTAGGCATGCAGTAAGCTAGGTCACGCCACTAATAGATAGACACGGAGCACGACTTGCTTATCTGATAGTGGTTGCGAGGATCTACAAAGGCCTGAATAGGGAACAGAAGCGACGGAAGATGCCGTCGCTATAATGCGACTCTTCTATGAGTCGGTTTTTAGTGCTCTAGCTCACTAAGAAATTCATTCAGTGACCCGAGAGTCGCATTCTATCCTTCTACCAAACCTCCGCAGCTTACGCAGTATGAGCACCAAGGCTACCCGCAGACCAAGATCCTGCCACCCAACCGATGAAGACGAAGGCTGGTTTTTGCAGGTGGTATGCTAGCAGTGCTGCCAAGTTGCAGGAAGCTAGGCCGGATTCAAAATCACCTGCATCTAGAAAGGCGGGGGATTTATGCAGGTGCTTGAAGCACCTTGGCCATCCTTGTTCCATTCGCGAAGAAAACGGACATGAACATGCAGTTCTTCGTTCTCTTAGTCGTCGCGGCTTGCTCGTACAATTGCCACCTGATACATCATCGTGAGTCCTACCTGCATCGTCTCACAACAACCAAAGTCGAGATCTTGGACGGCTCACATCCCACTCGCGAGGCATTTGTACTTATTTTACATTAGTGGTGGCGATGAAACTATTGTAGTGTTATATCTATCTCACCAGCATTAAGGAGGTTGCTGCTCTAAAAGTTCAACGAAACCATATGCTAAAAGATGTTGTCAAGAGCCAACGAGAGCATCTGAGACGGCCGATCACAGATGATCTCTGCATTTTACTCCCAAATACTAAAGCAACATGCAAAGTTTTAAAAACGCCACCAAAACGAAGGGCTGTCGCGGCCTTGGGAAATAACGTGGCTACCAAGTTGAAGAAACCCCATACTGGTCTCAATATATTCATGGGGTGCTTCTAGAACGACTGCGCCCGCTTTCCATTTGCAGTTCTTCGCACCGTCCACCATCGGACTCATGTGGCACTACTATAGTACCATCGTGAATTCATTTGAGATATAGCGCCTTTTCTTCGGCTTGTCTTAGCCTGGAAGCACTGGTATCCCACGCTGTATATAAGCAGAGTGCTACGACCCTAATACAATATGTACTGCATCACACTAGCATGACTTACTGGACATGGCAGATAATGGCAGATTAGCTCGAGAATTGGCTTACCCGCTTGCCGAGAACATGGTGTCTTGGCTCGTTCCTTGAAGTCAAGGTTAAGGATAGTTGGCTGCTTCCCATATTATTGAACAAAACGCTATTTATATAGTACTACTAATATAATTATTTGTAGGTTAGCAGAAACCACGGCTTCAACTACCAATATCGAATCTAAACAAAACAACAGTTTAAAGACCAGGCTTCGCGCAATTAATATGTGCTGAGGCGCCATAAGCCCTCCAAAGTCCAGCTCCTGGCAGAGTAGCATGCAGTTGGTCGTAAACAGCATCAAGTGGCTTAGTTCTACATATACGGCTGTGCTCGGGCTGCCACTTGAGGCCAAAGAGATGTCCAGCATGGTATCTCGCATCCCTGGGCAATGCTAAGACTACGGTAAGCCGAAGTAAATTGGCCGTCCATGCCGTAAATACCCTTGAAACAGCAGCTGCAGCCATGTTGATCCCCTCACGATGATGACGAAGC
Source organism: Xylaria cubensis (assembly GCA_022385715.1). NCBI lineage: Eukaryota > Fungi > Ascomycota > Sordariomycetes > Xylariales > Xylariaceae > Xylaria > Xylaria cubensis. The sequence continues at coordinate 294,022 of MU279036.1, forward strand.
CTTCTCAAATATGCACATACCTAGCTGCTTTCCTGCTTGCTACTGGCCGAATGCCACATGCCGGTGGGATATCATTGAATGCGCTTCAATGGAACTCCCCACTGCCACGCGAGATGTGAGCAACCTCCATATAGCGGCAGCCGACAATTACATAGTAGCACGAAGACGACATATCCAAACTATTGCCCAGGGCAGATTTCCCAAATTGGGTAACAATCCATTATGTTGACCATTGATACTACATACAGTAGCAACGTCCTATTCATAAACAACGGCATCTGCTTTCTCTAGCATCTACGGCTAGAATAACCTAACATCATTCTAATGCAACCCACTGCCATGGATCACCTGACTGTCTTATGCTCTCGGCAATTCCTCGAAGATCACGATGTTCACCTTGAGCCATACGGAGAATACTTTGGCTCTAGTTGCAACCAGCCATTGTTCGTTAGCATGCCCGCACCAGACCAGGAGATGGCAGTGAGAGACACTTAGGCGAGCGTAACACTGACAAGCATCTTGGGTAATCCTAACCTTGACCATGTCTCGCCAAGAACCCCGGATAAGAACAGCCAATCACAACAAAAGTCCCTCGGCCGTTCGTTCTTACGCACAATTTCGGTACACTAAATGCGGAACACCGTGCTCAGAAATAGCGATACCTGATACAAGAACCCAAAGTGTTGGGAACGCCTGAAATGAACAGCTTACACTACCTACTTGTATATCGAGTCACGTCAGCGCTAGTACCGAGATATTGAAACTTGTCGGGACACTTAGGGTCTTGAAGGAACTTTCCCCACCAAAAACCATCGCGGTGCAATCCATGGCAATTTTGCGACGACTCCCAGAGCTAAAGCATCGGGTCGTTCCAGGAACGGGATGCAAGAACGGGCTCTAAAATGGAGTGTTAGATTCTCAATGAATAGCATATGAATTCAAGGATGTGTTCAAGGTTCATCCCTACTGATCTCAAATCATAATGCATTGCCTGCTCATTACTGTTTGTTCAGTGGTATCGCGAATTAACGAGGACATCAATAAACCCGAAACCGCGATCTTTCGATCACGGCTGTAACTTTGTCCCAACCCCCAGTTTCGTCAGGAACTCCCTTGTCTAGAAATCGGCACTTCATGGTGTCTTATCGCAATGACAAAAATGCCTAGAAAAAAGCAAGATCACTTAACAGCCACCAGGTCATTCTGGGCTGACGGGCGCTACAGATGATTTCAATCAACAATGATGACCTACTGTAGGTATTCGATTGCTCACTGGCGATTAGGTACTGGTACCAGTTGTACAAATGGTCTCTCAGTAAGGACCAAACTGTCCGAACTTTTGTCCCTGGTCACTGCTGACACTCCAGGCGCGCCCTGGGAGCCCGACGACCTGGTTCAGCTGGGGAAATTCCCTGCTACGGCTATTCTGGCTCACGTCGCCTTCTCGATTCGGTATGGGCACTCTGGCCTCGCTGCTATCTGTGGGCACTATACACTACCTAATTCCCGCGCGCGCAAGTTATCGAGCCCTGAGAGCAATCTCAAGGTGCATATCTAGCTCCCAGGTCCTCCGGCGACGCTGGCTTAGTCCGGCGTCTATAATGATTATACAATCAATCGGCCGAGTTGCACTAGTTAGACAGCGCATAATTCTCGGTATCGTCGGATACAACATACGCAATGCACGGGCGATACACGGGCAATACGCGGAACTTGTTGATCGCTGACCGGGATCTCACGGCGCCCTGTGGTCCCGATAGCGCCAGAATAACGTAGACGACTGGTGTACGCCTTGCTACTACGCCCTGTCAGACTGGGCCATCGTCATTTCATCGATGCCGACATTGTCGGGCTCAAGCGGAGAGCCGAAAATGACGAGTATGGTCGGCGTAAATGGCGCCCGGCATCAAGTTGCCATTGTTTATGTGTACTAACTAGTATGCTTAATGGACCAAGCCTACGCTTCGGCTCGGCTGTAACCACGTTATCAGCGAGTTTGTGGAATCTAGGCCACGTTGTAGGGTTTCGCCACAAGCCACATCCAGCGGCACAAGAAAAAGTTTTTTTTCTTCTTCGAATGATTAGGATGACGTTTTAAGACTTCCTTCATATGCAGGCACCAAGCACGAAGGGTCGATGTGTAGTATCGTGCGGCTGACCATTCAACCGACGATCTCGAAGCTGACAATGTCTTGTGTAGTGACTATCACATCGCTTGCAACCACAGGACCATTGAGTATACCCAATTGTTTCAGTACCTTGCAGGCGATGATCGCCAAAGATCACCTAAGACGAACAGACTATGGACCGTTTGGGACTTGGATAGTATGATATGCAGCCTAGTGGCACAGCAAAAGATAAGCGCATGGTGTGAAAGTCACATGAGTGCTCTGGTAGTATAGCCGACATGGGTACTACTACTCCTACTCCCTTTGTAACTATGATGTTCTTATCAATCAATAGTCCATTCAACTTTGATACCCTGATGGCACTCTTTCCCGACGATGGCTTCCTTTTAGTCTGCCTGATAGTTCTTTAAATCTATCTTTAGGAGATCTAAACTGTAGTATAACGCCAAGCCTATGGTTCTTTAAGCTAGGCTGTGGACTCTAAGTACACTAATGTAAGTGATATTAGTGCTGTGGGCATTGTGGGTAGAATTGGCTGCGCTATCCAAAAAGTTCCGCTAACTGATCAGCTCTTTCAGAGTTTCAATACATGTCAACGGACATACGATGATCCTCTTCTTACGTTCCAGCTGAGACAGTGGCTAAACTCCTCCATGAAGCGGAGCCAGTTAATCCGCGAAACATACTCAATTCCGTTATCTTGTGGCCCAAAAGGGTTCTCATCAATTCATCAGTTGACGCACGACTTGTCTCAACACCAATTGCGGAGAACCAAACATGTCTTTGAACCAAAACCTAAACTGCGGTTTCGCATAGGATTATACGATGCAACGTCTACGGCGAATCCCGATATCACAACGTCGCCCATTTATAGTTCTACTGAGCCACTCGTTTCTGGGCGAACCGAGGGCTCGGGTCGATCAGATCTCGGTCCCTAGTGTAGTTATCGTCGCCGATCAATCTATGCCGGTAGAAGGCGAAACCCCGAGTTGCTGACCAAAGCTCACGGTTTATTCCAAGATAATCTACCTAAATAAGTTAACGAATTATACTAAGAGAAACGGCCGGACTAGACAAGCGGTCTAGCTAACAATAAATCCATTTCTCCCTCGCGCCGCCTCGTGGTATCGTCATCAGCCCGTCATGTTAGCCACAGTCATCCTAATATTAGGATTAGGCCCTTCGAAGCCTAGTTAAGAGTCGTTAGACCTTATTGGCGATAGTCACGAGAATGCGTAACCGCTTACAAGTAGCCCCCGCTATTGCGGACATGCCAATCCTAAATCCGCATCTCTCAAGATGTACTTATGATAAGTTTGCGGATTCGGACAGTCTAAAGCCACCCTCGGTAAGGTTGATCATCCCCATTCTTGCCTTATTGATTACTTACCATTACCGAGGGATAAATCTCCGTTGACCTAGGTCAAGCCACTTCCTTGAGATTATATAAGCCTGATTCTAGGTGACGTACTTCATTCTTGGTCGTGGGGGCAGCAAGTTGCTATAGGCATGTAGATCAGGGTTTTGTGTAGTTCCTCTATGCAAGGATCCTACTCCTCGAAATGCTTCCCTTCATATCTTACATAGCTTAATATCGTTCATTGTCGATATGCAAAAGATGATTCAGCAAAGATGGTCGATTATACATGACCGTCTCCGAGAAATAAGCCGAATCTTCCCTTGGTGATAAAGAACTTCCTATTGTTATCGACAGCATTGTGTCCAGAATCTTGTATTAACACATTCCATACGGGGCTTTGCCCAGTGCGGATAGCCGTATACTTGCGGCAAATATACGGCTCAAATATTTGGGAGCGGGAACCATTCCCCTAACTTTTACGGAGTCGCTCTTTCTTTTCTAAACCGCAAATTTACGGCAACTATTCCACTCAAATAGAAAGAGCAGCTCTAGCGAGTAAAGCGCGCGAGATTTGGAACGTTCCAAGTGGTGAATTTGCCGCTCACTCGAAAACGAGCCGTATAATTGCGGTATACTTGCCGCTCAGTACATCAGAAACGGTCCAAAAAGTTAGGGGAAAAGTTCCCGCTCCCAGAAACCACTATGCGGCGGTATGGTTGCTTGTGGAGGCACTGCAAATTGGCGGAGCTGCTCAACGGACGAATAGAAATGCAGTATTGAGCCCCCGCGTTTTTGTGTTCCAAGCCACTAAAATAATGATCACCATGCAACGAGCTGACTCAACGTGAGACACCTAGGCCATGCAAAAGTTCCTATGCATTTCCCAGGGATCCCAGGGATTGAGAACGAAGGACGCAACGTGCGCAAGAATTACAGACCGACTAACCTACTTATATTACATACAATGGCTGATGATTCATTGAGAGTGAAATTGCTATTTCATCCCGCCACATCTTTACGGTAATTTTATGGTATGTACTTCGTACATAGTTATACATTGAACCCTTTTGAAGGGTTCAGCCGTCAGTAGCTTGGTACTTTGAACAGGGATACTCCTTGTTGTTAAACGTTTGGTTTCGGCTTTTTCGCAGCGTGATAAGACACGCATGTCTGCAAGACAAGCTCGTGGCGCCGGCTGGAAAAGCATCGCAACATAACATTGAAAGTCGTTTCAGAATGAGGACCTTTTTCCCATCGACGAGCCTGGCTTGTGCGTTTCCAAATCCTAGAGCACAGGGGCGGGATCCCACAATTTCCCCAGACTCTCCAGGCTGTTGAGTTGCAGGGTTTGGTGACCGAAATAGTGTGGTCACAGGTTTTAGTGTATTAATTGGCGTATGTGCGTCAACTTATTGCATCTTCATTCATGAGACAACATAATCACATCATATCATTGATCGGACGAAAGCAATACTCATGATCTTCCACTTGTGTTTCTGGTATATACCTTCTATGTCGCGGTCTTGTTATGCGTGCCCAGGTGAACGAACGCCCAGACCAAAAAATGTAAGACATAGTAATTCAGGCCTTTTCCAGCTCCCGATGCAATGGTTCTGGAGGAATGACATCCCGATCCTGATCCTACAGACCGAGGTCTCGGCGCTCTGTGAGGTTAGGTTATGCCACAAACCTAGCGACGAGACCGGTTCTTTGGAGGAGGTGACCTATCAGGTTACACGACTGTGACCAGACATGACGATGGGACGGTTGAATGGAAAGGAACGGAATTGATCTTGTGACCTGTTGCAGCTGTCGCGGTCTCTTTCCTTGTCTGCATTTACCCCCACAAGTAGTTCCGAGACGTCACGGCAGCAACCTTGTAACTGCGACGCTTTGGGTATGTTGAGATTGAGACAGCTAAGGTAAGGTGAGAGGACAGCGTGACGCCACCTTCGTCAGATATGCGCTACAACTACACTACACTACACTGCCCTCGCTTCATTCTCGCTAGATTTGTTGTCCGTCGCACAGCATAAGCTGCCGCGGTACGGAATACTAAAACGGGCAAAACCGTCTCTCGTCAAGTCAACATGCTGTACAAGAGATTGCGTGAAACCTTTCTTTTCCTTATTCCCGTACGGCGCGACGCCCTGCCCTCTCCGTATTGGTTGACTTGTTGTTATGACTTTCCTCATGCTGCTGCGCCCGCAACCATCAGTTCTCGCTCGGCACGGGTGTATACGTAGTCTGCATGAACCATTATACTTCAACGACTAAAGGGGGGAAATAGAGTGTCGTTAATGACTGAGTTCATGTACAATTGGACCAGAACCTTCCTCATCCACCAATAGTCTCATGGTCAGATGGCCCAGAACTGGCGGTTTAATATGTTCAATTATTGTCAGTTAGTGCTTAGGGATTCGGTCTCAGCAGCGTGGGATAGTCTCAAGAACAAACAATGTAAGTACTCGACCACCGACAGTAACCGAAAAGCCTCGAACTACTTAGATTAGGAGTTCGTCACAGGGGTCCAGACTTGATATTCTTACGGCTTCTCGAAGTTATGTGTTTTAAACTTCTTTTTTTTTTTTTTTTGGCACTACGATCCGGGCATTGGAACCTTTGAACCAACCACATATTGTGCTGTGCCGCTTACCTGCAGGACAAGCTTAATGCTGTAGGGAGCGAAGAGATACATTGACCACTCACGACTCCCGATCAAGAGCTGAGTCTTCCCTACGCCCCATCAAGATTACTATCCACACTTTTCGGAGTTGGCCTGGCCGCATTGTCTACGGTAAGGCTAGAACGGAGACAAGCAGCTCATGGGGGACAGAGCAAGAACCGGCAAGCCACCGAATTACCTGTGAAGATCTCGTAGGATTGACGCTCCTCTTGTCAATAGCCATTGGCCGCCACGCGCGCCGGCGGCGTGGTAACGTTCTTGCGCCTCTCTGCCTTTGTCCGTTCGTTCATTCACAATCCCATCACATCTTAGCGTGACGATAGAAAAAAAGCTTGGCGACGACCAAGGCTTTCAAGCGCCGAGTAGAGTTAGACTTGCCGCTCACTCGTGGCCTAGACTTAGGATTTACGTTGCCGTTCTCGGTTATAGCTGCTTCTATATACAGCATAATGTACTTACTTACATACAGCCGGTAAATACCTACACTATCTGTTTCTCATCCACCCCCTCCCTCTCCCCTCATGCTCGAAACCGGCGTGGCTTGACGCACCTTGGCGTGCTTACCTGTAGAGATGTACTTTCGTCTCGACTATTTGATGGTAGACACCCAATCTCTCGGGACAAGCGTAGGTCATTACTGTTTACAACCTAGCAGCAGACTCGCTCTCCGGCCAGGCCACTCAAGTTAGTGAGCCGCACATGCGAAACGACACATGGGGTGGTGGTAGTGCATTGTGGTGTGGTATAGGATCTCAGTTTACCAGGAGGAACAGATTGCTGGCGCTAACATCGCATGCAGCACGAAATTACCTACACCACAGGCTATTTGTTCCTTTCTATATCCCCGGTCCTTCCCGGGAAGGAAGCAATGGGATCAAGAATAAGAATGAGAGGGCAAGGGGAGCGTTAGTCATGCCATGCGTCTCGCAATCAACTGCAACGTCCCTAAGCCGTATCCTTCTCAGTCAGGGATAACCGCTGCCAGCCGCTGGGAGGCCTAAGCTGTTAGTGTGATCTGTATAATCCCTGGACCTCATGTTCCAGAGCCGTGGGTGTTGACGCTTCGGGACAAGGTGAGAAGCGGAGTGAGATTCCATGCTCTTGTGGGCTTAGCTGAGCGGCACATCCGCCTGTCAAGGTGAACGAAAGGGATGGACGCCATGTCCGCTTATGATCAACTGACGGCAGCATAGCGCCGTGGCATGGGCAACGCCGTGAGAAGTATAGGTACTTGATATTGTGTTGATAGTTGTATTCGTGCCTGCCACAATAAATGACCCGTTCGGGTGCGTTTAAAATCTCTTCCTATCCCTTAACGTAGCTAGCTAAGCCAGACTGACCATTAGTATGAGGGAAACGTTTTTCAATAAGTGGTGAACCCTTGCTTTCGCTTCGCTTCATATGCATATCAAGAGTGCCGGCGTATCTGAGAAGTATTAGTGGCAGGCAGTATGATCATTGCCGGCGGCACTCACTCAGTTTCGAGTCGAGCACCAGCCGGTCGTGATACATGAGCATCACACCAGCAGTCCCTCATGATCTGCGGAGAGGTGAAACAGCCTCGTGAAAATACGCGATAAGGCGTCCAAAAATATGATAACGAGGCAACCAGAGTTGCCGATCAACGGCGAGCCGGCCTTCGCGCCTTCGCGAGACGAACGTACGTTTCTGCGAAATGCGCACAAAACTGTTCCTAATACGGCCACCCGATGTTGTAATCTATCTTGCCAGGTTGCATCTGCAAGAAGCCGTCAGGGGCATGCAGGAAGCACGGCCTGAGTTTTGTTTCGGAAGAGAGACCGGACCGACGTGCTATCATCTCACAAGAACTCAAGCTACGCATGCCATAACCGGTGATAGGGAATAGCATCAAGCCTATCTGAGCAAATTTGCGTAGTTTTCGTGACATATCACAATGCTGTAGTATCCAATCAATGGGAATAACCTCCCTCCAAGCCCCTATTCTGGTTTGCATTTCACCTAGCAGATGCGAATACGCGTGCAGTGCAACCACATAAGATCGAGAAGTAATGACAGCAACCATCCGAAGGCACGATCCGTCGCCTCCTTGCCTGCTGTGGCTTTGTACACCCTATTATATCTCTTCGTTCTCCCGGAACTTTTTCATCTGCACTTTGATTCAGCCTGACAGCTACTCTGTCATGTCGATACCCGTCCCTGCCCTTACCCGTGGAATTCAAGCATCCCCTTGCTTTAAGATTGGCTTATTAGTGACCGGCGAGTACCATATTTATCATGCATGAAGAGAGGCCTGCTTGTTTTTGAAACCATCAAGGTGGCTGTTGTAAAAGTATCGCTGCCTGACTAAAAGACAGTATCGCCTCGTTCAAACAATTGTTTGCCCTGTGCCTTTTTGCTTTTTAGCGTGATGCACTCGGCCGAGATTCTGCATATCTCCTCACGATGGAGTCTAGTATTTGCCTCGCCTGGGCTAGAAATGCGAGAACGTTGCATTGAACGTTGGCCTCACTCCTGTTCCTCTAGCTCTTCCGAGCGATAGTCGATCGATCGCTTCACCTATCACCCAACCACCGGATCGAGCTCATTGACTGGCTGCCTGCAGTCTATATTGTACATCGCATTTAATCTATCATAGGTCGTGTGGTATCGCAGGCGCCGAGGGTCCAGGTCTTGTTCGCTAAGTAGCATAACATTTAATTGCTGCCATTCAACGGATATTGATCCTATGGGGGTATTAGGCCGAAAATGTAAGCCCAAGTGAAAGACCTTCCGCTTTAGATATTATCGTGGTGTACATATATGGAGGGCTTAAGTTTCCTTGTTGGTTTATAGGTAACCCATCGGTAAGGTTAGTAACTTATAAGACCGCGATTATAGTAATGCTACGTTCGTTTTCTACTTCTCCCGCTAGGCTCAAACTAAATATGCACACCACTCAATTCAGTCTCCTAACGTTGAAGATAACGTCATTGGGAATAACTTATGGTCGGGGTTATTGGGACTTGTTTGGACTATTTCACGAGAGTGACTGAGGCCTCAACAATTGATGTTGAGTTATATAAGGATATATTCTGCGTCTTCTGCAACAGAGCTAATGTTTTTGGACGTATGGTGTTGACTATCTTTAAATTGGATTTGTCAAGCTGTAAATACCTAGTTCATACGAAGAGGCCTACAAAAAGATATAGTCATGAGTAATATCGCTATCGCCAGTGGAGACATACAGCGCGAAAAGAGTAGACTTATCGACGTGAGCCAATTGAGGACCAGGGATATCAATAGATACAACCGTTTTCTGGTCGTGAACTACACCGCGATGAACCCCTGAATGGACTCAGGATTGGATATGCTCATAGTCTATAGGATTCAAGGCAGCCGTACGAGTCCACTCTTACTTGCTAGTCTGATAAAGACTGTTACTGTGCCACTCCTATCACAAAGAACGTACAGGAATGTAGTCGAAATTAGCTTGTGAAGGTGATCAGACCCTTTGCACAACAATAATCTTCTTTGCCTATCCCTACAATCGACTCACGAGATCCTATGTTAGGGCTTACTCACTACACCACTTCAAGATGCTACCCAGGTTCTATGAAGTCGACAATCACCTAAGTATCGTCAGGATCATGGTGTTTTCAGTCTACTTTGTACCTTGATTAGTATTCACTAAATCAAGCATCATTACCTAGGTCACTACCTAGGAGATTTATCTCCGCTATCATAAGGAACTCGTCACGTAGAGCCATAAGTGTCAATCACTTACATTTTCTGAGATGTGACAACCGAAATCAGTCTGATATTGGCACACCAAATCTCTAAACAATGTCACGTTCCTTTGTAAAACCCCTAGAACCCAGTAGTGTTTCTCTAAGTACACGTTGGGACTATGTATTGACGGGGGCACACCAAGGCTCAGCGGAAAATTGATGTCGATTCATGGCTATGTCCAACAGCGGCGGTGGAAGAGAAGCGTTAACACCTCCGTGAACATCTTGGAAACCAGCTGGGTCATTCCCAGCCCGAGGTAGCTTCTTCAGAAAGTAGTGATATATGCCAACAATTCCTCCCCGGGCCCCAGAAAGGCCGAGAAAATGGAAGAAGAGACTCCCGGCCTTCTTCGTAATCGTGACTATCAGGGCGCAATTGGCATTTCCCATCACATGCCCCCTAGACCCCCTAGAACGGTAGCCTAGCAGAGCCCAGTTATCGGGGTCGGCGACGAAGACAGCCAGAATTCTCGTACTTAAGCCTACAGGGTCAAGAGCCTAGGACGCTGCCTGTTATTTATTGGTTGCCGACGTAAGAGGACTGACTAAACAGATCGAAGAGGAGAAGAATGTGCGAGGAGCAAGAGACATGATTGAGGGCGTAGTAGAAGCCGTATCAATGCAGAAGATACATACGCGAACACTCACACAAACATATGTATATATGTATATACACAGAGAGGGAGACAACATGAAATCAACACGACCATTCCGTACATGCAAAACTTATATCGTATCAGCTAATTCTCCTAGCCCCTATAGGACTATTAGCGACGGTATCAAAATGGCTCCGTAAGAGAACAATAACGACTTGGAAATCCCAGATTGGAGCCTGCCTTAAGTTTCATTTCGTTATCTCATGAAGAATTATCAATAAATATAAGATCGTCTTTGATAAACTCTAATGTCGTAGACACGAATACAATCAGCGGAGCAGAAAACCCCTAATTCAGCAACACACTTTCTTTCTCCTACAAGTTTAAGGGGAATTAACTACCTAAAAAGAAGCTATACAGATTTACTTAAGGCTACTATGTCAAACACTCTAGAGTTTCTCCGTTATCAGTAAAGCACGACCATTATTACCAAGCAGTCTCCAGCTCTTTAGATGCCAACTGTCATGGCCATATGTGTATTATACTCGTATTACACAAGAAGGTTGAGGGCCAAGAACAGCACCTTAAGAATACTTAGGCAAAGCAATATTTACGATTCTTGATCATTATATACAGACCAGCTAGCTCAATAACGCATCAACGACATAGGTATAAAGAGTGATGGATGCATTTCACTAATTATTCGTTGGCATTTCCGCCTTAAAAGGAGCTATACCTAGACTAATCCATAGCACTTGGGCGACTCCCTCACTCGTCCTGGGTAGCCCCATTAGACGAGTGAGTTCTCCGTCGACCTAAAATGACCTCTTTTCCCGGTTCAAAACAACCAACCACTGCCTGTCCACTGAGCGACACGATTGGGGGAGACCAACTAATTCTCTTCCTGTCTACACAATATCAATCGGCACTATCTCTCCATCCACTCTTTCCTCTAGACAAACGAGAAAAGGGGTAAACCCCAAAGCCTCTCTCAAACGAATCCGTCCAAGCAGCCCGTCCTGCCATGTAGACGCGTTCTTCTATCTCTTTGGTATCACGTGCATTTTAAACAGGTATATTGTACGGGATGTGACTAGGTCACGAAGGCCGGAGTGCGCTCAATCATCTCTTCATCACGTCGGGCGCGTCATAACCCATAGATGTCCCAGCCGTCCATATCATTGCTTGATTGATGTTTTGACGAGTGTTTGCTTGGGGTTCGAGGGGGCGCATACTCATTCCTCAGCTCTTGGTCCAGTCATAGCTCATCGTCTTCGATTTCTGATGGCTTCAGAAGACCACCAACTTTGGCGCGTCGCTCATGATCGGCTGTTAGCTTGTCTCTTGCCTCTTGTTCCTTCTCGACGACAAAGAGGTCGGCGTTGTCTCCAGCAAATTCCTTTAGTGAAATAAGGAAGTCACGAACTTGGAGACGGAACTTCTCATATGAGTTGTTCAATGTGAACAAGCACTCTACGAACGCATTAATTTGCACCCTATCGCCACATTAGCTCAATAAGTTATCGAACAGACCAATTGGGAAACTTACGCCTGAAGATTGGGAAAGGCATTGCGCAGGAGCCGAGCAACAAAGTCTGCAAGGAAATCCTTGTTACTAGTCCCGGCGGGTGCTTGGTCAATATACACAGGTCCCTGTATCTTCGGTGTCGTCCCATCGGCCGGGACTGCAAAATAAAACATCCTCATGAGTAGTAACGACTGTGTCTTAAAGCCGGCTTTGTGATCGGGGTCTGTCAGAACGAAGAACACGTCTTGCAAAATAGTAATAAAGAACTGTTGGAAGAAAGCGTTGGCGGTCTGCACATCAGTTTTCTCGGCAATGTTGATGACGAGTTCCAGACACATGTTGAGTCCCGCGCCTTCGACGTCTCGATTGTCGTGCTTGCTCGCCCACATGCAAGCATCGATGACAAACTTGAATTGACGATTGTCAAGTTTCAGAAGAGCGGGGAAACAGTGAAGGTTGATAGCTCTGAGGAGGTTGAAGAACTCGACCCTATGTTCAGGGAACTCAGAGAAATCCTTGTTAATCATCTCAAGTGTACATTCGAAGACGTTCTGCATGATGGCAGGTACTTGATCTTCCATGAGGCCCTAATAAGTGGTCAGCTACTTGCTCGCCGGGATACAAGACGTGCCTGATCAGTGAGCTTACCGTTAGTCTAGTAATGATTGTCGACATGGCCTTGAGGACTTCAGCATCCCGAGCACCGGGAACGTTACGGTTGTAGTCAACAAGAACAGAATCCAGGAGTTGAGGAACCATCTGTTGCCGCACTGCCTGAAGGTCTTCAGCTTTGTCTACGTAACTCTCAATCAGTTTGAGAATCTCTTTCTTGATAGTTCGTAGCCCCCTGACTTTGGGCATTCTTGGCGCAATTTCTCCTGAGAAAAAATTAGTAAGGGTGTTCTTTCAGATATTTGCTATTTTGTCTTACCGTCCCGAGCGATGGCTTCAGAAATAAGTTGACTCGTTGCACGATACATTTGAAGCATGTCTAGGTATATTCTACCAATCTGGGGTCCGAAATAAGGCCCGATCGAGGAGCACGCTGATACGTTCGTCTTCATAATGTTGCCAATAATCTTGATCGTGTCGGCATCCTGCAAGATCTGGGGGTCCTGAGTCGCAGCTCGAATAATCTCGTCCCATGCGGCATTCGGGGCTTGCATCAGCTCAGCCAAAAGCCTCTCCTGCTGGTGTTTGTTGCCCTGAGCAGCCACCATATAGCCACAAGCCTCGTAGAACGTGTGGACTTGTTGTGGAGTAAGGTCACAAGTGATACGTTGAAGACTCCGGACGATCTCATCTATAAAAGCTTCATTCTCACTGGGCTGTAAAGCCACGAAATGCCTTCGGCATTGGCGCGCGATTTTGATGAATGTATCGCAAGCCATATCCTGAACACCTATCATTTTGTTAGTGTGGATCTCTGTAGGACACGGCATATGACCAACCTTCGTGCGATTCGTGCATAAACTCGAAGAGTTTGTTAACGACTGTCTTGAGAAACTTCCAATGAGCTTTCAAGAATCGAGGATATTGGCCCACGATGTACATAATATTACTAGCCACCACGGCCTTATTGTCCTTTCCACGCTTCATTTCTGTAAGCCCCAAGAGATCTTTTATAACTGTGACCAAAAAGCGCTTCTCTGTCTCTTCATTCATGGCTAGAGAGATGGACCCAATTGCCCAGCATAGGACGTTGCAGTTGTGCCATGACCATTCGGTTCCGTCTACCTGCTTCTGAAGTTTTTCGGTCATGATGTTCTCCGTGTCTACAACGTCTAGATGCGTTAAGTAGACTAGACATTCTCGGATCGTCTTATAAAGTTGCACTGTGTCGCTCTCCTTAACAAATTCACGCACAATTTCACCCTCATCGTTCTCGACGATCAGTACTTCTTCAGGCCGGACCATTTTTTCGATCATGACCACGCGAAGGTTGGACAGAACTTCCTTGTATTTGTGCATTCGTAGGGGCAAGTTCTCGAGTAACATGGGATTAACGGCGCCGCCAGCCCCAGTCGCTGCCATTGACAGAGGGTTCAACTCTTGCATGGGCAAAGTCTGCATTTCCTCATACAGTTCTTGCACAAGTTTCAACCAATAGTCCAAACAGATCTTAAAGATCTCGCGGTCCTCAATTTGCGATATTCGGATGAGGTAGAAGTGGCCGTGCGTCAAGAAATCGCGATTCGGGAGCTTTTCAACGAGCTAAAAATCGACGTCAGCAAATTGTCTCGTGAAGATGGGGTCGGAAGACTTTACATCGACATGCTGCCCAAAAAAGTTGCACAGGAAAAGTGCGAGATCCTGGAGAAACTCTTGATCCCTAGAGTTACTCTGGGGATATGTGGTCTTGAGATCGAGATCTAGTGGAATGATTCCGGCAATGGTTGTGAGAACATCAACAAACATTTTGACCAATTGTTCACTATAAGTATTTGGCTGTCCGGGGCCATTGGTTACCAATCCACCAATCTCCGTAAACACTTGAAGCGTAACATTTCGAAAGTCCGGGACTTCCAAGAATCGGGTTCGCAATGTTTCTATCAATGGAGTTTCGAAGATATATCCGAGGGGAATCCAATTGCAGAAGCGCAGAAGCGTCTCTAGTGTTGCCTTGACTAAGCTAGGTTGATTGGCGGATGTCAAGATCTCCTGGCACAGCTGGAATATCTGTGAGAACTCGTTACACATCGTTGTTTTTAGGTTTCTCGTCTTAGCCGAGGTCATCTGGTCGGCAGAGTAGTCGAATACTTCTTCTGAAAGAAGGCGGAGAATAATCATATTATTCTCGCAGATGGATAGGTTCGACCGACAGGCGGCGATGATTTCGTTGATGAAGGTTGGCCAGTTGTGTGGCCATTCTTGCTTGAGAATAGACACGAGTACAAGATTAAGTTTGTTGAGGAGCGTCCTGTGTGTCTTCAGAGATTCCTCTGTATTCGACGCCTGGATGATGAAGTTGACGACGAAGTTGCGAATGCCTAAGAGACGACGGTTAGCCGTGCGCATACCTTATAACCTGGTAAGGCCGTAACGCACCCAGACATTGTTCGCGTGGAAGAACCTTCCATCTTGTCATAATAACATTGTCTAATATCTGTAGACCGAGATCTGCATTTTGTCAGCATTGACTGGAGACCGCGGCACAGCCGTGCATGTGCACATATAGAAAGATTGGAAGCGCACATTTGGTCTGTGGGTGTTTTGAATCGCTGAGAATTTTGTCGACGAGAAGCCAGGCATCGGGATCCTCCTTGAACTGTGTGTGCACATGTATTAGTAGCTACATTAGGCGTGTTGGGTTTGCCGGCGCATCACTGACCTGGTTCAATGCGGTTTGGGCAGCTTTTTGCTAAGGCGGGGAAGAAAAGCGTTAGCAGCTCCGGCGCGACAAAATCAGGCGCTCTTACGAACAGGATTGGCGCTATAGGAAGGATAGAATAACTTACCTGCTCGCCCCGGTCTTCGTAGAAAGACTGGACCATGAGGTCCAGTTCCTCGATGCTGGGCGCCATGGTCGAAGGGGCTTCGGGGTGTTCGCGGCAAGAAGGCTATGACGCCTCACGATCACGACGGGACTTGTAGTAACAGAGCAGGCAGGCAGAGGTAGCTAGCTAGCTGGAATGAAACGCCGCTGCTCGGATTATTCACGATGGCTACAGGAACTCGGGAAACGAGGTATCACCGCAGAAGAAAACCCAAACCTGAGGAGCAAGGAAGATAAGTCGAGGCTGGCAGAATTCGGCGAGGGGGATAGATAGATGGAGGATGGTTGGTTGGTTGGTAAAACAAAGAGGCGGCTGTGTAGGTACTTTGTAGGTGTGTGCAGGTGGGGGAGGGGAACCTTGAACCTTGAGCACGCTAGGTACAGCGAGGTTATCTGGGCCAGGCGTGCTGTACCTTAGGGCCGTAGGTGGGTGGGTTGGGTACCTTGGTTTGGAGTGGGAGGCTGGTTGTGTACAATTTAAAGCTACCTATCTCTGAGCTATTGGCCCGCGGGTAGGAACCTAATATCACAACTTATTCGTTGATCTGGTTAACTCCGAAGCCCAAAAGGTCACAATGTGACGCCAGAGCTGACCATTGAAAAAATGTGCCAATACCTGCCCATCCAAACAGCTCTCTGCCGAAAATCTATTGCCAAAGAATAACCTGGTAAGACTTGCTTCGTCGAAGGTGCTGGCCTATGGCCTATATTCTAGGCTTCCCTTAAGTCACGTTGCTGTTCATCACGTCGTTGCCGTTAATCGACGTGATAGATCCCAATCAACAAATTACAAAGTAGTAATGTACCAGAATTCTACCCTAAGCTGTATTTGATAACAATCAGCTGTTGCTGCTGACATTACCATATTCGATGTTGTACAAGCAAGCTACACCAATCAATTCTTAGAATTCAATACTTCAAGTCTAAAACTCAAGTACTTATGTATCCCTCGCGGAATGTGTTCCGTCTAAGACAATTGCGCAAACCGTACCAAGTCGTTGGCACCTCCGAGTTTTTGTGAGTGGTCGGTCAGTCATCCCTTGATTCCCAAGATACAGGGAATCCAAGACCCATTATCGATTGCCCTTGAAAAAAATTAAAAAGAACAAACAGCCTCGACATTTAAATAGTTGGCCAAGCATATGCATGTTCAACGTCGGGAATTGATATACCGAAACTAAAAAATCGTATGCTATGAGGGACATTCGTCAACCATGTAGAAACTTCTAGGTTAGTATGTGGCTTAAATCAAGGATGCCAGTCTTGGCTTTCTGGATTTAAATGTCCCAATAACAAGTCCAAAGAGCGCATCTCGCAGTTTCTATTCTTGTCCTAGTGTTGATATTTATGAGTTTGACGGGATTAAGAACTTATCCCTTCGGTGAAATTTCATTTCCCGAATCGCCTGACCACAGTGGTATTCGAAAATGCTACATATTCTATTGCTCTATCGCTTTAAGATAAAGTACAATGGAACCTCGTTGGTTCCTTTAACACTGGTCCCCAGTGCTTCCCTCATCGAGCCCTGTTTCAGTACCTTTTTATCTAGCGCATTATGTAAGTCAAGGGTCGTGAGAGAACAGGCTATTCTTTCAACCTGTGACTGACGGCGCCATCTACGATCTCTGATATCCACATTCTGCGAGGCCGTCCTTCAAGGCATTGATTGCCTTGTCAATATCGCCCCGTGCGGGATCAGTCTACATATAATTAGTTTCCGATCCAAGTCTCTATAGATGACGATTTGAACTTACGACACTGACACCCATATGTCCGAAGCGAACATACTTGGTCGCGATCTCCTTGTGAATACCGCCAGCAAAGATGACGCCACTGTTTGCGAGCTTGGGCAGCAGGTCTGTGGCTTTGACGACCTCGGGTAGATACATCGCGGTCATGCCATGGGCTTGATCGTCGGGACTGCTAGCCACTTGCTCCAGGCCGAGGTCCGTGACAGCCTTCTTGATCTTGTCTGAGACCTCCTTGTGTTTCGCGAACCTCTCGGAGAGAGGATTCGTTAAGATCTGAGACAAAGCAGTGTGCAGAGCATGGACAAGCTGGGGCGACGGTGTAGCAAAGTACGATGGTTTCTTTGCCTCGTAGTTTTGCATGACTAATGTCAAGTTAGCATACCGGTAGAAGATAATGCCCCGAAATTGTATGTCCTACTTGGCCTCCAATTCTTCATCGATGCGAAATAAGATGCTGGCGGGCTCTTTCGTGCCTCTAAAGCCTCCATGGCCTTGCCGCTGAACATGGATATCGACAGACCAGCTGGACATCCAATAGCCTTCTGGCTTGCTGTAACAACACCATCCAATTTCCAGGCATCGAACTCAATATCTTCACTAGCGACACTGCAGACACCATCCACGATAAGAAGAGTATCCGGAGAGACCCTCTTAACGGTTTCGGAAAGATTCTTCAGCTCGCTCAGAACGCCGGTGGACGTATCCACATGTGTGACAGTGACGAGCTTGTACTTCTTGCTCTTCAAAGCTTGCTCGATCTCGGGCAGTTGCGGCCGGCTTCCGACAGGCGCCTTTAATATGTCGACATTGGCTCCGTAAACTTTGAGGCAGTCGCCAAAATTGTCACCAAAGTAGCCGGTGCTGAGAACCAGGGCATTCTCGCCAGGCTCAACCAAATTGGCTCCTACAAGATCCCAGCCCAGGGTTCCGGACCCGGAGATGACGAATGGTTGCGATGATGGCGAGGTCGTCTGAAAGAGCTTACGGAGCATTGAAAGAGTCTCCCCAAAGGTAGCTACAAAACCCGGACCAACATGGGATTCACTAATCACGGTCAGATTACCTCGGCTATACTACAAACGGCCAGACGGGCAAGATGAGAGCGGACCTATAGTGGCTCATGGACTGTAGTACCGCATCATCAAATTCGATGGGACCTGGGATGAGCAGGGCGGGATGGCTTGGTTGAGACGACATTTTCGAGGGCGATGACGAAGACGAAGATGAAGAGATAGCACGAGTTTGGTGGGATGAAAGGCTAGCAGAGGCTTGGGGTTGGCCGAGGTGCTGTGATATAATAGCGAGCCGCGACGCGGGGTTGTTAGACACCATCTTCGGGAGGCTCCCACCAATGCGGGGCAATTCGCCGAGCACCGCTCTAGGAAACTTTGAATAAGCCATATTCAGGGACCGGGTTGTGAGGGGAAGAAAGTATACCTAAACGGGGAATTAAGACGAATCGGACGTGCGGAAAGACGTCGTTGATAGGCAGATTGGAGACTAGGAAATTCTACGGCAGAGGGTACCCGGACCATACACGTAGGCACCTATTCTAGAACTTTTTGGGTTTGCCTGTGTCGTGATAATGAAAGTTTTAGTCACCTCTCAGATCTCTGAAAGAATTGAAACCCGAGAAAAGTCCTTTTCAACACTGAAAGCCCCGATATTCGGTAGGAATAAATTCATTTAATTAACAACGGGAATACCTGGGTACATATAAGCAACTACTGCGTAATTACATCCGCCGAATGACCGTATTACTAAGTCCGTCTTCGGCAGGGGCTCTTAGATGGGAGGCTATTAGAACCCCTGTTCATTCTGCCAACAAGTATACATGTAGGTACTGCATCATGCGGGTTAAGCAACCTCGAATGGCAAAGATAGACAGATTTCAAAAGAGTCAAAGTAGGTAACTGCGGTAGTCTTGTAATGTTACGACATTCGACCAAATGTGTAAAGTAGATGATCTACATGTAGACTTACATACATGCAATCATTAGCCCCAGAATTGTGCAGGGATTAAGCTCAAGCTGAGGGGCTTGAGCTCTACATCTCCTGTGGCTTGCGCGACAA
This sequence comes from Xylaria cubensis, assembly GCA_022385715.1. Classification (NCBI taxonomy): domain Eukaryota; kingdom Fungi; phylum Ascomycota; class Sordariomycetes; order Xylariales; family Xylariaceae; genus Xylaria; species Xylaria cubensis. The sequence continues at coordinate 313,390 of MU279036.1, forward strand.
CGTCTAGCGCCTATGATACAACCTCCAGCAGGCAGCCTAGCATTTCGAGCACCCTCGCGCAAGAAAAGAAACGGTCGTCCAACATCAATTGACAGTCTCTACGTAATTATAGCGGCCATTCGTGTTTCAAGCTATTCACGGATTCACAGCGACCACCCGCCGGGGGGAAGCAAACCTCTTAAACCCTACAACCACCACGCCGAGTGTCCGTTCTCATCTCCCTGGCAGCCCTCTCGAAAGCGTGCAATAAAGGCGCCCAGCGCGCATCCCGTACATAATGGCCTTCCTAATCCTCGTAATCGGGGACCTGCACATACCAGACCGAGCGCTCGACATACCGCAAAAGGTGCAGACCGATTGCCATCCCCACGAGCAGGAAACACACGGCTAACACAATGGGGGACCTTTCCCCTTGACCATTATAGTTCAAGAAGCTCCTCTCACCAGGCAAGATCGGACAGACGTTATGTCTAGGCAACCTAACGGACAAGCACACGTATGAGTATCTGCGGTCGGTCGCACCGGACCTGAAGATCGTCAAGGGGCGGTTCGATGTGGAGGCGACGTCGCTGCCGCTTTCGCAAGTGGTCACGCACGGGTCGCTGCGGATCGGCTTCATCGAGGGCTTCACTCTCGTGTCTACTGAGCCCGACCTACTGCTTGCCGAGGCGAACAAGCTCGACGTCGATGTCCTGTGCTGGGGCGGCACCCATCGCTTCGATGCTTTTGAGTACATGGATAAGTTCTTCGTCAACCCCGGTAGCGCCACAGGCGCTTACACGACAGGCTGGACTAAAGAGGGCGAGGAGATGGTACCGAGCTTCTGCCTAATGGATGTGAGTTATCCTTATTCCGGTCCAACTTGGGATGTGCGGTGTGGTGTCAATTGGATAGTGATTCAATTGGTTTTTGGTCGCTATTATAATCATTAAGCGCGCCTAACTGGACTAACAAATGCTTCACAGGTGCAAGGAATATCGCTTACGCTCTATGTATATCAACTGAGGAAAGATGCAAACGGGGTGGAGAATGTGGCGGTTGAGAAGGTGACATATACAAAACCAGTAGAACCAACAGGAAACTCGTCATGATTAGACGGTCAGACCATGGGGCCTAATGAGATACGAGATATCCTAAGATAACGAATAGTAAATCTATCAATTGCAATCAGTACCAATTCCTTGCGTATATTTGCGGAATGAGCGGCATCATCAATACGCTCTTACAAACTTAGGAAAACTAAGCTCAGTAAATGGTGAAGATTAAGTCGGTTATTCAGTCGAAGGTGAAGGAGACCGGCCTATTGCACATGCGCAAGATAGTAGCATTGCGAAGAGAAGTTGAAAAAAACAAGAAATTGGAAATACTTGTACTATTATAAAGTATGTTGGACTTATCACTAACCAGATGACCTTATTTAGACATCACGAATATATAGCTAACACTTAGAGTAGAAGATGTATCACTATTCACCAATTTACGCATGAAGAGAACAAGCTAATAATGATAACATTTGCAATTTCGGAACAGAATTGGTATCATGCACATTCCCTAGACTAAAAAACAGGGCGTAGTACTCCAACACCATAAATGATAGTAGTAAGAGAACAAGAACCATGTCTAAGCCCACCCATGTGATGCGAAAACAATCTAGTTATTCAAGCATTATTCAAATCAGGGGCTTTCCCGTCTCCAGAAACACCATGCTGATAGCCGGCTCATCCATACAGCTAAAATCAAAAAGAAACACAAAGTGTTAGGTCATTGATGCCCATTCATCATATCATCGTAGTTCTTCTACGCGTATTTGTCTTTTCGCGTGTAGTTGTTGTTGGAGCCTCTTCTCCCTCCACTGTCGAGACGCTACTATCCCCATCGACAGAAGAAAAACTTTCTTCCCTCAGGTTGTTTTCAAGCTCGCTTCTGGTGGATCTGATCGAAGCCATGGAGGCTCGTTTGCGCGACCCTGTGGGTTTGCTTGGGTTCGAATCGTCTAGTTGCAGACCTTCGCTAGCCATAGACGACAGCCTTCGTGATCGTTGTTGGCGACCACTCTTTGTCGTTTTGCTGCTCTTCTCTCCTAGTAATGACTCTTTTGTAGAGACATCGGTAGGTGATGATTCGGTAAAGTCATAGACGTCGGGCTCGTCATCATCGAAGTACTTGGCAACTTCGGCCTCCCGGACCGCGATTTTCTCAAGGCGACGATTTGCTCCCTTCATCGGTGGCTTAGCTGTACTAGCCGAATCGCTCTCGCTATCCTGTATTGTTGTAGTTGCATCTTTCTTCTTCCTATCGGTTGTGACAGATGGCGGCAACTCCTCCATGGTGGAAGCGCGAGAAGTCTTTTGAGCCAAGGGGCTTGCCATGACGTCGGCATCATGATAGATATCGTTGGCAGCCCGCTGAGAGAGTGCGTCTTTGCGCGAAGATTCCGACCGAGCCGCTGATTTGGCCACAGAAGAAGGGAGCGATGAGGGTTCGTCCTTCTGACACTGACTTATTCGACGAACGTTCTTGCCTTCGCCAGCCACTGCATCGAAGAGTTGTTTAGTGTTAGGCCTTCGCATCTTATCTCGAAGATTTGGCTCGGCATAACTGATAGCAGCTCGAGCGCGCCGACTGCCCCGCGCCGTCTCTCCCCTGGATGAGATATCGACGGGAGGTGGTGTATCGCTCATCTCTTCTCTTCGCGGTGCAGATGGCTCAGGAGAGTCTGGGATGACCAGGTTTGGCTCAGCTGAGAGGCTCTCAGGTTCGATATCGACGCGAGTCACTGTTTCTGATGAGCTAGTAGGGGGAATTTGGACCAGTTTCGTATCCTGTTGACGCTCTAAGCGATATTTGGCTTGTTCCTCGCCTCTGCTCTCCGCTTTCGGCTTTGTTGCTTTGCCTTCAACAGGAGCTTTGGAGAGCTTCTTCGGAGAACCGAGAGTCTCATTTGAATTCTTGGCGCCCAATGGCTTTCTTTGCGTTGTATTGAGAGACTTCTCGCGAGTATCCTTTTTATGTAGGGGCAATTCTTTCATCGTCCTGTTGGTAGGCTTCGGCTTCTCGCTTGTAGCTTTCTCGGGCTGACTTTTGGTTGCCGTACCCGCTAGTTGTGGTCTCGTAAAGGGGACATTTTCTTTCTCGTCTTCTCTAATCTTTCTCTTTAAATTGGCTTTGGCAGCTTGAGTAGCTGCCTGAGGATCGGATTCCGTAGCAGTTTTAGTGGCTTCATCGGCGCTCTTTATCTGTTGGTGTTTGGGTTCTTCTCTGATGATATCTTGCATTCCTGTGGATTTTGCGGGTGAACTAGGTAACAGCACTGGCATCCTACACGTGTCTTCCAGGCTGTTGTTCTCCGATTCACCGAGAGCGGGCTTAAGGAGCTTCGTGAGCGTTGGTAGATCGAACTTAACAGGATCTTCATCCACGAATCGCGATACTGGCGGAGGGCCAAGGTCAGGTGAATCGGTGCTTTCTTCAGCTTCCGAACATAAAGCCAGAATCTCGGCTTGGCTGTCTTACGTCAGTATTGAATCATAATATCTGCTGCGGCATCTTACTTCAGTGTTTCGCGAGGATAAGTCTTGTTTTCCCAAAGAGGTGGTAGTCGGCCTTCCTGAAGTGCTGCTGCTTCCAAGTCTTGCATTGAACTCATGGTTTCCCGTCTCCTCCAATCTGTGATTCGTGTGCCGCCAATGCTATCTCTTTGGATTCTCGCCTTTTTGAGAGCTCTGGGAGAGCGATTCTTCGGTATTGGCTCGTGACCGAGACTAGCGAGCATGGCTCCCCATTCGACTAGTTGGGCCTCCATTTTCTCTTTGATTTGGAGCGCATGATCGGCTACCCTGCGATCTTGACTACCTTCGAGATCTGTTTTCAGTCGAAGAACCTCACTTCGGAGTTGTAGGTTCTCGGATAGGAGCCGTGCGCATTCGTTCTCGAGATTCCGAATCTTAAGCGATTGGGTCGAATTGGTACGGGCAATATCTCTATTCTGCCGAAGAAACTTTCGGCGCACTGCGATCACGATCCTGATTAGCTTCAAGTAAAATCGCTGAAAAGGGGAGGATACACACAGGTTTCTAGACTGTCTGTTGACATGAGGGGTTCGTTAAGTCGTGCCATTATGTAAATAGACTCGTTAGGTACCTATGGCAAGGTCCTCGAATCTCGTGGATGGGCGTGCAGCAGTTGAGCTAGGCTGTAAATATGTTGGATGAGGGCCACGATTGTATGGCGCGCATATGTAGGCAGTGATTCGTCTGAATAGTGGCGATGAATGATGCTACGTAGCTTGGGAAGACGCGGTTGAGATGCGGTCAAGATTTTGCTGGTAATACAGTTTGGCTGGCTAAGGCAAAAGTGGTGTCCCCACCCATTTACGAGCAATCAGGGCCGTTGTCAGGGCAACTACTGACCTTCCCTGGTAAGGGGGGTCTTAAATAGGTACCTAAGGTGGGTAGCTTGTCCCCATAAAAAGTGGCGTTTGGTTTTCAGAACGTGGGGCATACAGGTAGACTCAGCCGCGCTCAACTTTCACAGTTCACGACATCAGGAGTTCGAGATAATTAGTTGTAGACTAATTTTCACCTGCATCTCATTCCTATTCTCTCTACACCGCTTTTGGCTCTCGAACCATCTACCTTTACAGACGATATTTATCGAGAAACATCAATATCTTAGATCCGCTAATGCTTGACCCCCGTGTGTGAGCGTTGAAGTGTGATGGCATTTTCAACGAGGACGCTGCCGGGCCATATGCGCCAGGGGTCTACTAACAGCAATCCCAATGCTCAATCCACAGGGCAGTCGGCAGCGCTCTTAGCCCGAGTGAACGAGAAGAAAGCCGAGTTGGAGAGCCTGAAGGAGCTTCGAGATCTTAGTGCAGCGGTTGCAGACCAGATGGAAGCTCTACAATCAAAGCTAGCGACGCTGTCCGACGGAACAGAAGGTGTGTGAAGTTTGTGTTGAGAATGCGGCGCGGCACTGTAGAGTCTAACGTCTTCGTGCACCCAGCAATCGCGACTGTTGTTGGAAACTGGCATAACGTCTTGCAAGCCATTAATATGGCATCAGGTATGATTATCACAATAGACTAATATACCCAAGGCATACTGCTGTTGTCTTCCATATTGATTTTCTTAGCTAAAATCCCTAAACCACGGGTGGTGGAGGACGATCAATCCGTTACTGAAGAACCTGAGGTGCCACTCCCACAAACCTTAGTGCGCATACCGACAGAGCATGCGCCTGCACTTCAAGCACAGGCAGATCTCGCAATGGAGAATGAAAACGAGCAGGATACGCCTAGTGTTACGTCTTGAAGCTAGCTAGAAGGCGTACCGAGTCTCAACATTGTTCAATGACGGCAGCAACAGTAAGATTGTCGAAAGGCTTCTCGGCGCAAAGACTGCATGAGGTCCGAAAGGACGTGAGCGTCTGCTGCAACATACAAAACTTTGATTGCGATGTAGTCTTGCAATCCAACAGTTACGCAAAATAAAAGCAGAATATATTGTCTCCTTTGAGATTCCGCGCACATTTCGATCCCCTCATCATCCACCCATCAGTTCTCTCTGCCTCTCGGGCTATGTTTCTACGGCCGAATCGCTGTTGCACTGGCGTGCTCTCGCAAGCCATCTCTGCAGTGCTGTGCAGCTACTCCAGTGGGATACTGATCGGCTAGGTCAACGACGTGGTGAATTCAATCTCGCTCATGCTTTGATGATTCTTAATTTTCCATTTCGCCACTCACTGTTTTCATTCGCAAAGACATATATAATCAAACATGTATTCTGCCAGAACCGCGCCAAATGAGAAGACATAATCGTTACACACCCTACAACCGTTGTTATACACTTGAGTCTACACTGGACTCATAACTCGTCAAGTACTGGGCTTGAAGCATTTCCCGAGTAGCGTGACACCCCTATTGACAGGCCAAGCCAATCAACGAGAAGACACCGCCTGCCGCACCATTAACAGCTCCTGCGACTTTTAGTCAGCATATAATCACATATGAAACTGTCGAAGTAAGAATGATAAGCACTCACCAGCAATGGCGCTTCCAATTGTGGTGAACTTGGCGCAAAACCCACTTTCTGCAACCTCGAGATCCAACTTGGCCTCAATAAAAGGTGGGGCAGCATGTGATGCGTCGTCGGCCTGGTAATTGACGGCGAAATACTTGGGGAGTTTGCACTGGTTTACTGTGATTTTATGCTCTGCGCAACATGTCAGCCTCAGCCGCGCCGCAAGATATCATCGTCTGAGCAAGAAACGACTGCACGCGTCATCTTACCGGGACAGTATGCACCGAGGCCGCTGCCTACGCAGTCACTAATGTTGGTGACCTCCTGACATTCGACGGCTTTGTCCAAGGCATCAAGGAGTGTCTCGAGCAAGCCGTTGTGGATCCACGTAGGATAATCTCCACCGGGAGTGACAACAACAGTGATATCTTTGACCTCTCCGCCCCTTCCGCCGTTGACGATCTGCCCATCGATGCTGCCTTCGTTGGTGTTGCAATTGCCCTGCTCGCTACATGCCCCGCTCAGAATGTCGATGATATCCTGAACCTTCACTGTTCCCATGTTCACCTTGTCATCGGAGACTATGTAGCCTCGTGTGAGTTTTTACAAATCCTGGTCGAGATCGGGTATTAATTAACCTACAGGTAATGACAAGTTGGCCGTTCTCGTCGTTGACTCAATCGACGCCGTCAGCCCTGCCCCTCTTAGTAGGCATAGCGAGCGCGCAGGAGGAGGCAACTGCTACAGCGGCGAGGACACGAGAAGAATGCATTGTTGTTTGGTCGTTCGGTTGAATTGACTGACTGGGGAGTGGATAATAAGGAGTTTCGAGGCTCTTTGCGGAGCGTTGCGAGTGGTGTCGATTGGCTTTTGTGATACGTGAGAGGCTGATGATGCTGATGCTGATGGATGTCGAATTTCAAACTCACTTGTCGCCGGGCTCAAGCCTATTTATGTCCAAGTTTGAGCCCGGCGACGACCGTGATGTTCAAGGTTGAGTTATCGCATTTCTCACGCGAGAGTAGAGACCTCATGGGAAGCTCTCGAGGCTGAATACAAAAACACAATTAGGTCCACGATAATTACGAGCGCCACATGGTGACTCAAGAACGCCCTTTTGTATCATAATCAGCTCGGCGTTAGCAGAGCTAGATTCTCATGATGTAAATATACTAGTAATGTGTAGATGTTGATGTTTCACAGCATTCAATGATCCAATATTAGCAGCGGGCGGCGCCATGTTTGAACGCAACACCTGAAATTCCATCATTCTCTTATTTTCGGATACGTCGTAGCATCCTGACAGGCGTAGTCTAGGGTTTGGATATATATAGCAGAAAGGAAGGATGTATACTTTCTGCTTTATACAATCATGTATGAGAGCCCCCAACCTTGAAGCACACGAGTTGCGGTAAAAACCAGCAGCATGATGCGATATTGCTGGCCAATTGATTGAAGAGTGGTTTGCAGCCTGCGTGATGCATGCTGCGTGCGATTCCATCTCAGCCTGAAGCACCAAGATCAAGCCATTATATCTCAGCTGAGAGGTCCTTAATTGCATCAGTTGCTACGATCAAGATGAAGTAACAGTTAATCCCACTAGACAGAGCTTGATAGATGCTTCATGTGGCTCAAGCCAAGTCCTTTACAGGTTGCATACATATGCGTTACTATACGAAGATAGACATCATGTAATGCAGCTCGATAAACTATATGCGGTATGAATACCTATACTGATGGTTGACAAAGGCTTCCAATCGTGAGGGCCAACTGTCTCCTGGTAATTGTTAGCTGGTCCCTGCCAAGCCTAATCCCAATAAGGCACCTACCTACCTAGTGAAAGGCGGGGGAAACTGAATCGCGTCTTGGAAGGTGGCACTCACGCGTCATGTTTCTACAGCGCTTATGTACACTACCGTAGGCGCCTAGTTATGGTGTAGCACCTACTACATGAGGAAACTTACTTACACAATTTGTTGACATTGCCACAAAATAAACAATCAAGCGGCACAGACTCCTATTGTCTTCACCCCTCTTACAGCTATTATCAGTTCATGCATCAATTGAAGCAGAGCATCTCGGGTTCTCGTGCATCAACAGTTTAAGCAATTGTTCTTTATCAATTGATCATCTTAGCTATTGGCTATCGACTTTTCTATTTGATAGGCTCCCTTGCTGCGACCCATTGCAGACGACAAGGGCTCTCCAAGATTGCTGCACTAATTTCGATTGGACCCTTGCTTGTCTTGGACCACACTAGACCAGTTATATTACTTGGAATGATGTCTCATAAATCCCAGAACTTTGAGATCCTTTGCGACTCACCTTCGGCAGCGGGGAACCAACCCCTTCGAGATCGTCAAGAATCCGTCTCTCCCCAGTCTCAACCTCTTCGCCATCTTTCCATATCCCAATCTCAAAACCGTCAACTCGAAAGCAGCTGTGTAGACAACGGCATTCAGCGCATTCATGAGCTCAGACGAGTCTCCCGTAATCCACACCTGGGCGTCATTCCAAAGAATGAGAAACGCGTGGGCGGCCGGCTAACAAGACCATCCATCACCCCCAGCACCTTTGAGGTTCTCGACACTGTAGCCGAGCTCGAGTCACAAACTCAAAACGTAGCCGCTGCTTCCAAGCTTTCAGGCGATACCCACCGAATTCTGCAGCTTCCAGGTACAGGAGCCTTGGGTTTCTCGTCCGAAACTCAGATTTCCATTAGCTGTAATCGCTAACCTGCCTCCTTGCTTATAGTTGACCAGTACTCAAATCATCCTCTATCGATAGCCGCCCTCAATATTCCACCACTTGAAAAGCAGATTGCGAAGCATCGCGACGGCTGCTTTGAATGGATCTTGGCTGTTACCCCTCCAAGTAATTTTAAGTCACAGCGCGATGAGAGCTCTGATGTAGGTGATTCGACAGAGGCCCGCAAGGTATACTTCGGTTGCAACCTCTTACCAGAGCTCTCTCCTAGCAAAAACGGGGCTCTAGACACAGCCCGTTCAGCGAGTAGTTACTCGCTACTCGTCACATCATTAGAAATAACAGAAGACGTTCTTGAGGTCTTTCGTGGTCCGGCTTACGAGCCAATAATGGCTCTCTCAGAGGAGGATCACAGCACGCCAGTAAAGACGTCGGGTTATGACTCGCTGCGTGGCGTCAATGAGAAGACCCCCACCTCTACAGTCTGTACCAGAGGAGATGATACCTCTCCGCCGTCAATGATTGATTCTTTGATAGGGGATCACATTACAAGAATTGAAGATTCATTTGAAGCATTGGACATACTGGAAGACCAACTCGAGGCCTTTGACAAAGATGCCCGTTTTAGCCAATTTATTCCTACAGAGAAACCTCAATCAGCCAAAGAGTCTCTGGCTAATATTGAGATCGCAACACCAAGCCTGTCGGTCAGGTTCGCAACGCCTCAGCCACAACGTACTTTCACCAAGCCGAGTTCAACATCGTTTCGGGTGAAATCAACTTCAGAGCCACGAAGAACTACCCTGCGTAAGGTCACATCTATGACCTTGGACTCGCCTAAATTCAAGGCCGAGGAAAAGGATTTGATTCAGTTCTCACCCTTGCCAACAAATAAAGCTGCCAAGTCGTTTCCACAGAGACAAGTCGCCAAATCGACGAAGAAGCCTACAGTCCCAACGTTTGAGCTTCCAGGCGAGACCGTGGCTCGACGACTAAAAGAGAAGAAAGCGGCCCATTTAGCTTCGCTGCGTGCAACTCAGCCCACCGCTGCAAGTCTGCGCCGAGCCAATTTGGCTAAAGTACCAACACGACCTACGTTTGAGTTACCCGGTGAAGCCATCTCGCGTCGTAAACGAGAAGAGCATCAAGCTCAATTAAGGGCCCAAGAGGAAGAAGAACGGAAGAGGCGAACATTCAGAGCACGACCACCCCCATCCCACGCTGCACCTACCACCGTGCCCCGTGAAACCATCGCTAGTCGGGCTCGACAGAATACAGCAACCTTGACAGAAAACTCGGTCCGGGGATCTACCCCCAATAGACGTCCATTTATGACGATAGGTTCTCACTCACGACCGGCGCTTTCCAGTACGATCAACCAGGTGCAGCATCGTGGCCGGGGACCAAAGGCGGAAAACCCCTCAGTTCCTCAAGCCAGTCGGGCAACTTCCACGTCCACGAATAGTTTGAGCGGGAAACGCAGTTCGTTGTCGATAGAAGACGTACATATGCAAAAACTCCGTGGCCATGAAATTTACCAACGAGACAATTCTTGGACCGATACCCGGATGCGGGAAAAGTGCGAACGTGAAGCACTAGCCAAACTTGCGCGTGAAGAAGCCGCTGAGAGATCAAGACAGAAGAGCCGCGAATGGGCGGCAAAACAGGCAAAAAAGCGAATGACGGTCGGATCCCTACAAGACACGATGATGTGACGGATTATCCTGCCTCAAGGCGTCAAATATCTTTTCTATTGACATCAAATTCATTTTCTATACGAATTCCATTCGTATTGCGTGTAGGGACATGGCGGGTTGCATGCGATGGTGTTGAATGGCGTCTCCTAATACCCAGAAACGGAAAGCTTTAGTAGCAAGGCATCAATTAGTTTAAGGTTAGACTGAAACACGGGCGGGTAGTGTCTTACCCGCAAGTATTCGCTATATTCTGAGACACTCTGTTCAAAGTCCAATCGTTGTCTTATTGTGAATCTGTTGTCTGAAACGTACACCCCACGTTTGACGGGAATGTCTAACTATGCGAGACAGGTCTCGGGTAAACTAGCTATCTAGCACTGTAAGAAGGTACGAGGTGGCTCACATTGAATCCCATATCAATTATTTCATCACTGCTAGTCACGGCTGGACAGCTTAGAATAGGGATGTAGAGGGATTTATTCGTATTACGTCTAGGACAACATTTCAAAATTAGCAGTGATCAGCAACGCAAGATAATCTATACGGATGGCTGACATCATCTATCAATCTACTGGATATATAGGTATTCAAGCTGTTGAAATCATTTATAGTTCACTTGTTCTCCAGCCCAGTACTTAAACGAGCGATCAATATGCAGCCCAGCCAACTATCGAGATCATACGTCCTGGTCTTGGAGCGACGGCTGAAGAGAATACCTACACCGCGTGAAACTAAGTCGTTACATTTAATCTATGCTTCGTTTCCTAGCATTATCTCTAAGCTAATGATGTTATAGGCATCCCATAAGATAGGCATGAATTTACGGTCAAAGGGGACTGGAGCTCCGCTAGCCCTCGTAGTGTAAGTAAAAGAAAGTTGAAGACTGCCTATTTTCATCACTAGAGATTAACGAGTACCTACTCGTCGGGGTTTTTTTTTTTTTTTTTTTTTTTTTTTTTCATTTGATCAAATACGGCGGGTACTACGTCGGTTCCGTCGCGAAGGCGATACAGACCAGGCAAGCGAGCGCCACGAATCTGACAGGAAACGGTGGGATCCCGCGACTGAGACACGCGCCATTCACGCCGTCCGCAAGATATTAATGGGAGGCCTCTATCAATGGTACGAGGCGCCAGGCAACAACCATCCTCGCGCGACTGGATGAAGAATAGCTTCAAGGGCAGTTGGGTATTGTCGTCGCTGTTCTATGGGAGAACTCCTGGGTGTCGCCGTGAATGACGCCGAGAATGCAGGCTGGGAGCTTGGCGACCGTTGCCAAGCATCGCATTGGAAGAAGTCATGCGCAGCAAAACTTTGAATTCGTGGTCCAGGCCAGGCTTGTGTCTATTACTATACGGCGTACTTGTGTCTACGCAGGTGTTCGGGCGCGTTTACCTACTCTTTGACAACGTCACCTGCCTGTCGACGTTCTGGACACGAGTGATGCGCTGGTTCTGTGGTGCTCAGCAAGGTGTCACCCACGGACGGACGGGGTGGCTGTGTGCAGATATTGATGATGGGATGTGTTGTCGGTGTAAGGGTGAATCATGCATCGTGCGTTTTTCTTTCCAAACTCAAAATGTCCTGTTCTTGAGCGATTAACCATAACCGAGATGATTTTGGGAGATGGATAGAGTAGGCGAGCTTTGCCCAAGGCTTACCTTACCTATACGGCGTATCTATGGCGACTATTTGTTGTCATCAAGGTCGCATTTCGCGAGACATACAGATAAGAAAGAGGGCTTAGCCTCCCTCCCCCAGAAGACCCCGAACTCCCGAAGAAGAATTAAGGCAGGCTCTGTTGGTCCACAGCAGGCAAGTGTCGTATCTGAAGCCAGTCAAACAAAACACAAGGTCACAAAGGGTTTTCTTTTGAAATTACGCTTCTACCGAGGTACGCTATAACTTCCTGCCTCGAGGGATATGCCTCTATCAAGTAAGGCTTTCTAACAAATGCTAAAAAATTTGAGTTACACATAAATCGCTCGCGTCGTACAGTACAGGTAAGTCTAACTGTTTACCAGTATGAAAGTATGCAAATGAGTAAGTAGGACTCGAATGTTATGTGAGCATGTGTGATCAGACCCACATATAGGGGGATCGATAGGAACGGACCCTGACGATCGATCGCCTTCTTTGGCCTCTCTATGACAGAATGCTTCCGCCTTATGAAGTATGGTTACACGCACAAATTTGACGATAGCTTCATAACCCAAAAGCGGCAATATTCTTACCAGATAGGGCTGACCATCTCACCTAGCTAGCTCGGCGGGGATGCCTAGGGGCTAAGGGCGCCGATGGTCTAGATCGGTAATAGAAAAATCTCATGGCCCGGCTTGTTTCGAATCCGCTAGCACCTATTATAAGTAACCTCTAACTGCTTAGGTAGTTCCTACTTACTGAATATGGTTGATTACTACTTTTACGATACGAGCATCCGAGAGCATCTCGACACGTGGGGGTATGAAGTAAGAATTTAATATCGCGCTAGAACTTGTGAAAAGAGTTAGCCGCTTCCAAATCCCTTATGGCCGAGCTTAGCCACCTGCGCATGAGCTCTCGCTCGAGTGCCTATCTTTTCCACACGTGCGATAGGTCAGTGTGCTCGAGTAAGTGTAGGGATAGTCTCAGCTCTTCTCTTGGCTCATTTATCGCCCATGGGGTGAGAGTTTTTTGGGTGCTGTAGAAGTCCTAGTCGCTAGCGAGGGACAAACAAGCTTCTCATTCTACATGGGGACGGATAGCCAACCCAGCCAGTGCAACAAAACACAGCAGCATAGCTTGAACGTGGGTCTAGGGTCAAGGGGGAGCTCCCTCGGCTCCAAACAGCGCAAATGAGGGAACAGCGCATTGTTGTTCGGTGCACTGTAGATAAGGCCGGCTAGGGACCCAGGGACTGACATGCAGGGGTATACCCTGGTCCTGCCCTGAGCACGCGGAGGCTAGACTACCACTAAGTCAACATAGTAACAATAAGGAGCAGACGATTAATACTTTGGCATCATACTAACTATCTCACTTGCACATCATAGACAGTTTACCTATGTAGATGGCTATAGATAGAAACGGAACAAGAACGATATCGACTTGTAGTCCTATGATGGCTCTCATGTTGTACGGACTACTTGGTGTACACCCATGTTAAACTTGCCCTTGTCAAGTCCTTCCTTCAGCAAGGCTATCCCTGTTACACCTTTTTAGTATAGCGTATTAATTAGAAAACCTCTGACTTGTAGTACTGCTTGAACTATTCAGAAGAATTAACTTTGAAGGACTAATCGGAAAGCTGGCAGAAAAGCTACCGCAGGGCTACTACAAAAGCTGCTATAAAAGCTGTCGTAAGTATATCGCCCTTCAGATTTAATTCTAGAAGTTAATTCTTCTAATTAGCTAAAGCAATACCATAAGAGAAAGTACTTATACTGCTACGCTATACCAGAAAGGTGCAGCAAGGGTAGCCCTGCTGAAAAAAAGACTTGACATGGGCAAGTTTAACATGGGTGTACACCAAGTAGGTCCTCAAACCGGGTACTGCAGCAGGAGTGTACCGCGTTTATGGAAATAGCACCTGCGTTTATACTGGTAATTTAGATAGTCGGCACAGCCCTGCTAGTCGGTCTATCCTTGCAGCCTGACGGACGGATACAGAAGACATGGTAGGGGACCGTGTATACTAACTTATATGGGTGCCGATAGCAAGCTTCGGTTGGCTCCATCGTTTTGGATTTAAGGTTGAACGCCGCAGCATAGAACCAGACCAGGAAGTTCCTGATGCTACCTTGAACGCCATATTGTACCATGTTACTGGTTGAGGACCCCTCGCGTCGTTGCATTCTCACCAGGTCTGGCCCTTGACCCGAACCTAGTGAATACGGCAGGCAGCAGGTAGAGGGTTGATATGAGTAAGTATATGACTGCATAGCGTCCCCAGCACAGGTGCTCTTTTCGCGCACCTGACAGCTGACCTTTTTCATATAATTGCATTTGACTAATCTCTCATATGAGCAGGCGCTTCCCTTTCAGAGTCAAAATTACCAAACCAATAAACGAAGGGAGAAAACATAAAAGAAAAGAGCCGGCTCATCAATTGGTACACGGGAATGAGCCTTTGTGGAACGAGTCTTTGACGCATTTGACGCATATATACGACGTTGTTGAATCCTTTCATGGCCAAGAGATATATCACCTAATAGAAATCGCGGCCAAGAGATCTCTTTCTTCCACAGCAGCGGAACGTGGGTTGTACGCCAAGCTTTCTAGTTCTGTGCAGTTTGCTGTAGATCCTGAGCACAATCCAACAGCGCAAAAGGGCGCCCTGCCAAGACGACCCTCCAACGCCAAGCAGAATTACCCAAAAAGGCCAGCACCCTTTTTCGGGGTTCGCTGGACCGGAACGCCGGCATGGAGGATGGGGCGCATCTCAAGCCGCCATCATGGCCGCGGCGAGTTTTCTTCTCCAATCGCGGTCGCGAAGGTGCGGCCAACGACAACAACGACGACGACAACAGTAGCCGTCTCGGTAGCAGCGGCAACGGCAACATCAGCGACGGAGGTAGCACTACTGTCTACTACGATACCGACCCGGAAGCAAATAAGTCGCAGACCGACATGATAAAGTCCGCCGAACCAGCCTACCACAGGCTACAGTCGCCCGAGGCGGCGCTCAAGCCCAAGCTTTCCAAATTCAGTTTCAGACGACGGCGCATGCGCTGGGGTCTAGCCGGCGTACTGCTCTTCGGGACGATTACAATCATCTTGCTCTCCACGCTGTTGACTCGACATGCAGTAGGCGGGATCGGGACTCTGTTCAAGGTACAGCTCAATTTGATTTCATTTTCTGTTGCGAATTTGGATTCTTTATTTTTTAAGGTAGGCGTCGAATTACTGTTTTTTTTTGTGTTTATTATCAGAAAATTGGCGAATCAATCGCCATTTTCGGTCTGCCGTCTGTTCATTCCAATGAATGGGCCAGTCGTGCAAGCCAATACTACAAAATACGCGTTGCGGGACGAACTGCCGATGGTCTGGAAACTGCCGAACGATGGCTCAACTCCGGTTACCACCTTCCACCCCCCCATGGACCTGAACCGTTCTTTCTATGTTCTGCGTTCTGTGTTTTCTTCCTTCCTTCAATTCTCGCTCGTTGCAATTGATTGAAGCTTAGTCGTCTACATTTACACACTGCTTCCCTACTATCCACAAGCTTGCTAACACCATGGTGCAGAAAACATCCACTCTCAATCTAACTCAAGGCAATTACCTAGGTCAGGTCATCGGTCCCAGCAAGTCCTCGCCGCGCGCCATTCAAGCTTACCTGGGCATCCCGTTCGCCCAGTCGACCGCGGGAAACAACCGCTTCCGACCGCCGCAGGCCCTCGAGACTACCGCCCAGGCCGACACTACCTATCACGCTCTCAAATGGGGACTGGTCTGTCCGCAGGGAAAGGCCGACATTACCGATCACGGCGAGGACTGCCTTAATGCGAACATCTACCGACCGCACTTTGGCGATGATGCGAAGTCGATTGCCGAGGAGGAGCAGCGGCTGGGTGTGGACAGCAAGAAGCTGCCTGTTGTGATCTATGTACATGGCGGCGCATTCAATACTGGCAGTGGTAGGGAGAGAAATATGGCCAGCTTTGCAGCCTTTGCCGACTCTCCTCTCATTGCCATCAGCTTCAACTACCGGGTCGGTCCGCTCGGCTTTTTGCCCAGTGCTATTACAGCTAAGCAGGGCCTACTGAATATCGGCTTGAAGGACCAACAGTTCTTCTTCGAGTGGGTGAGGGACAACTTACCCGCGCTCGGTGGCGATCCCGATAATGTAACGATCATGGGACTGAGCGCAGGTTCTCACTCGGTCGGGCACCACTTAATATCTTATGCGCCAGCTAACAAACTCACCGACAAACCCCCTCCCTTTCAGAAGGCGATACTCGAATCCGGCAGTTCATTAGCGCGGGCGGTATTCGTTCCCAACTACGATCTCCACGAGACACAATTCAAACAATTTCTGGCGAAATGCGGTATTATGGAAGTAATAGATGAAGATACGCTCTTCGACACGCTGCGCTCGCTCCCTTATGACACAGTCGTGTCCGCAGGGCAAGCGATATGGGGCCAATATTCGGGCGGTCTCCGATGGCCCTTCCAACCCGTCATCGACGGGCCAGGCGGCGTGATACCGGACCTCCCGCTCAACTCATGGCAGAAGGGCAACGTGCTCCGGATCCCGATGTTGACAGGTTTTAACACCAATGAAGGTGTTATCTTCGTCCCTCAGGGCCAGAACAAGGCGACTGCCGTGCGCAGTCTATTAGGGTCCATCATCCCCGCGCTCAACACTACGGACCTTGACGCGATGGACGCCCTGTACCCCGCCACGACGACGGCCCAGGGCAAGTCGCTGTACGCCAACGCGCAGGAGTCGCAGCGCTTTGGCACCCAGTTCTGGCGCCTCGACGACTCGTACGCGCACTATGCGTACATCTGCCCCGTGCTTCAGTCGGCACACTACGCGTCGACCGCTGATAACGCGGCCCCCGTCTACGTGTACCACTACGCGGCGCGGTCCGCGGCGTACGGAGCGGCCGACCACGCGGATGAGACGTCCTTCGTCACGCACAACATGGACGTGGTCGGGGGCACCCCTGGGCTCATCGCGATCGCGGACGCCATGAACGGTGCGTGGACGCGGTTCGCTGCAACGGGGGACCCAAACCTCTCCCACTCGGGCGCCAAGGCCAGCTTCACCTGGCCGCGCTGGTACAGCCCCTTCGATTCCAACGACGCGGATTCGGACGATGAGGACGCCGGCCGCCTCGCACTCTTTGGCGACGGTAATGACGAGCAGATGGGTAATGCTGGAACCCACAGCGCCGGCACCGCTGTGCAGAACGCCCCGCTGTCGGAGCGCGACAAGACGCAGTGCCGCTACTGGTGGCCGCGTGCTATCTTAAGCGAGGGCTGGGCAACTGGCTCGACGAGCATAACGTCAAACAGCACTACCGCTAAGTCGAAGCTATGACAACCTTCATTTTCTATGTTGTACTATACCGCGGGACGTCACGAAAAGGAGACGTGGAGTATGGCATTGCGGAGAAAACTTCACTTCCGCAATTAAGTGTACGTATTTCTAGTACGACACCGACTCGGCGGCAGCGATGTAGCCTCGTTAGGCTATATCGTCAAGCATCGCCGAGTATCAACCATCTCCAGATACCCTACTATGGACCTACTGAGTATTCCGCTCACCGTGCCGACGGAAATAGAGAAGCGGAATGCTCGAGGTATATCGGCTATTCACCATGCTAGGAGCGATGAATTGCCACCCCCTTTTCAACCCTTCAATACCCTGATTCCTAAAAGACGGTGTCTTTTTGGAAGATTTTTTATTTGCACTATCCTGGATATACAGTTTGATTGATATCCTACTTTTGTACACACGAGAATGAGGCCGATGGCCCATTGTATATACGTGTTAGAATGTACATATAGATAGCCCAGATCTTTATCTGGAGTGTTGGATTGGATTGTGTGTATAGACTTAAAGCGGCCTACGCAAGTGATTTAGCATAGCGAAATTGACATTTTATATGCATAACATACTACTTACTACTTGAACGTTCTTGATACCAAGCCTTTGATGTGAGAATAGATGCTAGTTGTCAGGAACTTCGTGTTTGAGGTAGGCGAATGATATTTGCGTGAGAGACTCTTAAGATACCTATTTTGCTATATATGAATAGCCTGTCTCTGGTTCAGCAGTTTGGTTGTCGTGAAGTGTCCCAGATTCTTGTGGTCAGTAATGATCTCGACAGACTCGTCTGCTCCTTGCTTGCAATTATAGATGCCACTCCTCAAATGCCTGGATGATGGTGGCTAGTAGCTCCTTGTCATATATCTCGTAGTTGCACTGCTCGACAGAAATAAATAAAAGGCCCCTTGGCGCCGGACGCCGTCCACGTACTCCTCCACTAGCCCAGTCGGAAGTGTCCGCCTTGAACACGGTCCGTCGCGAGGGGTCAGGGAACGCCATTGTCGAAGCACTGGTGAAGGAAGGCTGCCTTCAATTTGGCGAAGGCGGCTTCCGCGCTCGGTGTCCTAGTCCTACGTTGAGCGAATCCTTGCGCGCGCCATCGGATGCGCTGTACCAGTTTTTCTATGTCTTATAGCAGATCCTATTTCATCTAGATTAATATACCACTTTCTTGTATTAGAAAATCGCCGTGTCATGAGGTTTTTCCTTCAGCCGCTGTTAGAATGTATAAACACAAGACCGTAACCAACACGCTGAACTCAAGACTTTGAATCTCTTTATCTGCACGCCTTATGACTCGCGGTGTTGCTTTATAGAGTTTTGCTTTATAGAGTTTGTAGAATACGGCCAGTTAAACGTAGGTTTCACGAATAGGTAAGTGTAAGAAGGCTTGAATTTTTTATGTACAGTATGTTGCCCGGCTGGGTAACAAGTTGACAGTTTGCTATCTGTCATATTGGATCACCATCACAGTTATGTGATTTCTCTACCATATTTGACTCAGAACATCAAGTTCTCCCCTGCGTATATCCAACAACTTCTCAACCCAACCAGGAAGCCTGTCCCCTAGAAATGCGTTCCCCAAAAAACCGTTCGATAAACAAACCCAAGAAAATTACTGTGCATGGTTGGAATAAATCCAGGTATTATGATTCCTAATTTTGAAAATATGTAGGCTGAGTATGTACTGGAGATGTCAGGCTGAACAACATTGTATTTTGGACAAACATCCAAGTTCGGAGATTTCTGACGGGATCGAGCCATTATAGTTGAAAGGAATATCATGGCCAGTATATACCGTAAAATGTCTCAAAGATCGCAAGATTTACATAGCTGTAAGAGCTACCATGCATTTATCTGAGACCTGTGACGTAACGGTGCGTATAGTGCTGAAGAATTAAATCGGAAATCGGGTATCAGTATGATGTAAGACACGAAGGCGTGCATTTTGGCAGTTTCGTTTTCACTTTTTTGCTCCCTTTCATTTTATCGGAACCCCGATCTTCATCATTAAAAGTTCTGAGATATACCAGCGCTTTGTTGGGGGTAAGGAGAAGGGTTTTCAATCCGCGTGTTTCGTCTAGCAGGGTTATCACGGATTACGGGCTGGATCTGACCGCCGTTCGGATTGTCGGTGTATGGGTCGCTATAGGGGTTGCTGGAACCATACTGGTCATAATAAGCAGCACCTCCGTAAGGGGTGTTTTCGCCAGAACCATCAGATCTTCCCGCTGCGCTGTAGGAAGATGAGGCATTTGAAGGTCCCCGGTGGACATTGCTGCGGTTGTCGGCGGAATTAGGGCCCATGGCACCAAGGATCTCACCTTCGGGTGTAGGTGATCCATCGCTCATCAAAGGTTCGCCTGATCTCGTGTCAGAAAAGTTTCCTTGTGCCGGGGAGGTTCCATCGGAATAAGTCGCACCTGCTCCAGACATGGTAGTTGATGCCTTGCGCCCTGTAGAGCCTGCAAGTGTGGTTGATCCCCAACCACGATATCCGGAAGATCCATCTTCTTTCATTTCGTATGCACCGGCACCGCCAACATTCGGCAGGGTAGGGTCATTTGGATTATATGCATAGTCTTCAACTTCCTTCCTCCTCTCTTCTTCAGCATGCATGCGTTGCTTACGCCTTCTCCAGAAAAACAGCCCGGCTAGAACTATCAAGGCTACGCCCGCGATGGGGACAACAACAGCAACGGCGATTGTACCACTTTGATCTAAGCTTTTCGATGACCCATTGCCTCCTGAGTTCAAGCTCGGGGTGCCCGATGCTGCAGTGCTGGCGGTGCTGGCAGGGTTTGCAGGCGCGGTCGCGAAGGAGGTAATAACTTTAGTTTCTGTTATGCCACTACTAGTGAAAACCTGTGTCGAGGTGAAAGGTGTAGTGGTTGGCGGCTCTGTTGTGCTCGGGGGCGTAGATGATGACGAAGGAGTCGGCGTCTCAGTTGATGAAGATTCCTCACTACTAGTAGTGGAGGTTGGAGGGGGAGTAGAAGAACTAGTTGGCGGTGGCGTTGAAGAAGATGAAGATGTCGGAGGTGGTGTTGACGTCGATGTAGGTGGTTCACTTGTAGTTGTTGAAGTTGTAGACGGAGGTGGCGTTGAAGATGAAGAAGTGCTGGTGTCCGGTGGAGGTGTAGAGGAAGAGGAAGGCGTTTCGCTGATGCTACTGCTGCTGCTGCTGCTGCTAGTCGTAGGCGGAGCCGACGACGACGACGAACTAGCAGCGGCTGTAGAGTTGCTGGTGGGATTTGCCGACATGCTGACCTGACGTCTTTCTTGCACTCTAAACGTCGAGCGCCGCCTATCTAAGGGCATCTTGTTAGTATGGATGAAACGTCGTGTTGAAGAATTGGTATAGTTAAGAAATCTCGAAAGTGGGCTCGTCTAGTAGGGAGTAACATAGGTGTATATATGACAGGTATTAGAGGGAGCAAAGTGTATTTGTGTAACAAGTTGGGAGGATTATCTCAACCACAAGCAGGTCGGACTGTGAGACCGGGTAGGTATCTGTGTGTAGATGCACAATCATGGAGTCGTGGCGTCGGGATGGTGGGTAGTTTAACAGAGACAATGTCGCATCATACCTGATTTGAAGGGGTGGGCCCGGTAAACGGAGATAGATGGCTTGACTACCAGTGGTATAGATGAGGATGAATGGACGATTGAGAGTTCCGAGTCGAGTGGTGTGAACTATCGGGGACAAGTACGCGGCCGGAGGTGAAGCGACCAGATGGGATAAGATGAGGGGAGGCTAAGAAGAGGTAGGAAAAGGTAGAAGTAAAAAATATGCAAGAGACCAACCAACCAAGAAGAAAAAAAGACTAGATGTGCAGAGTAGAGAGGGGAAAAGAACCACTTCTTAGCCACTGGAGATGCTGTCACGGAAGGGTTGCAATAGAGTGTAATGCAATGAATGGATGAACGGGATAGCAATGGACGAGAGAGCAAGTGAGTGAGACCAAGCTAGGTAGCAGACTACCAAGACTAATGCAACGTACAGCTGTATCGTGGCGGAGCCGCTACTTGTAATCTCGTGTTTCTGTTGTGATGTTCGCTCGGCCCGTATTTGCTAGCGCTCAGAGAGGATGATAGGGTGAGCAGGACAGCTACGAAAGTTGTACAACGAGAAAATACAGTTACTTGTTAGTGGAATGGCGGTTGAACGAGAGGGTAGCAATTAGTGTGTGCATTCAGCACAATTGAAGGGTTTTTAGTGAAATCTTAACTAACATGGCTAAAAAAGCAAGGCAATTAAAGAGAAGGAGTGGGAGAGGACAGCATCTTACTGTGAGACAGAGAGAGATAATTGGGAATCAGGATGAGGATGAGGCAGCGAGAGGCACCGCTAGCAGCACGAAGCAGGGTAGTCAGGAACGGGCAGCGAATCATTTGCAGCCATCTTCGATTCGTGAAATTTGCCCCGATCAGATTTCACGACTCCACCGTTTCCGTTTTGGTGCTAGGCTGTCAAACGGCAGCGCCGGCGGGAGGAAAGCACTGCCATTGACAACCCCGTCTTCGTGTTGCATCGCCTTCCTCGTTGCAGAGCTCGTTGCATGCCAGATGGCAAAAGCCGCCAGACATGGTTTGGATTTGCAGCGTAGCGTACCGGCATTAGGCAGGTGTGTCTCTGATGATGACGGCTGCAGAGCGCCGACAACACCGATACGGCATCTTACATACGCATGTCTGCTTGTCAGTTTCTCGCAAAGTCTTCTACGATCCGTCGCTATGATTGCCGACTCCATGGCAGCGTTCGACATGTGGTACGCTGCATATCTCACCGTAAAATTCAAACCCTACCATTTGTAAGTATTTAATAAGGCTTTTTTAAGGTTGATATGCCGGCGCCGGTAAAGTAGCGCAAGTGTGTCAGCCCAACCCGCCTGTCAAAACGTGTATGAATGCACTACCTAATATTGTATATGTATTAGAGAACGCCACCGGCAGCCACAACATGACTTTCCCTCCATCTCTCCTTAACACAACATATTGCTTATCTTATGGCTGATACGTCGGAAGGGGTCATGAGTCCTGGAGCTGAGCATATTCGAAATGAACATTTGTATCTTCTCACCTGCAAACCCCGCATGATGGTGGTCTGCTACGTTGACCCAACGAAAACTTCTGCTACGTTATGCTCACCTTCTCTGCGGCGCCGTTAGAGCCCGATAGGTCAGCCAGCCAGTAGTTGAGCCCCCAAACAACCACTGCTGCAGGCTCGTTGTTACGCTGCAGATACTGACATCCAGCCAATCGAACCTACCTAGTCTTACCAGGACATAGCCTGCTTCAAGTTCCGCATGCATCCTGCAAGAGAGGAGGCCCTCTTTTCTGTTTTAACTGCACCGTCATTCGCTACCAATAAGCAGAGTAGTGCCGAGCGGCTTCGAACTTTGAAGTTTCCACGCCGGCTCGGGTACGTATTGAACCATCTTAAAATACCTACACGATTCCTTCGGTGTCTACGCCGTACGTTTGAGTTTTGGTATCTTTATCACATGTGAGCATTGAACTTACCTACATAGCTGTTTGTTGTAGATAATTATCCCAGTATGCGATGACCTATTTTTATCTCGAACTTTTGCGCCTGTCAAACAACTGTTGAATTATGGATCCGTACACACGACCAGGCGAGCCAGGTCTCTTCAGTAATCTGGTTGCTTGGTCGGTGCAATTTAACCCCAATTGACAAATGACGCCATTACCTAAGTGAAGCCCAGAAATTGGCGGCCCACAGATAATTGCAATGGAAAAAAAGCGGGATGGAGACATCTACCTAGTCTAGGCGCGCTCTAAAAACTTGAACTCGGAAATGCTTCGTCAAGGTAAAACCCGGGCGAAGCGGCTGGCTAGCTACATAACGTATAGTAGCCGAATTAGTGTTATTGTATGGGCGTTATCTCACACACACTAACCATTATGTTTCGCATCCTTCGGTCGATATGTTTTTTTTAGTGCCTTTCTGGAAGAAAAAAAACGGGCGTTTTTAGGTATGGCAGGCGGGTTTCGGCATTCTGCTGGAGCTTTCTCAAGATCCATATATGATCTTTACTTCACTACTAGGTAGACCTCTAAGTTATAAATTGCGAGGATAGTAAGACTATGTGAACTCGTATTGCTAGATGGCCTTAGGTAACATATCAATTGCGACGATGACGAGGAAAGAAGAAGTCATTGACATCATAACTCTCTTCAAGATCTTCGGAGTAAACTAGGAAAACCAAGGCAATCTTACGTAGATGCGTGGTTTATTCCCCGTCTATAATGGCCAAACCACTGCCTGTCTATTATTACTCTACCTCTCCAGGGTTACTCCCAGGCAGCGATCGTCACATACCAAACAGCCAAATTACCTACCTAAATCAGATACGGCACGTCCTTTTCCATAACCACTCCCCGGAATAACTGCGCCGTATTGTACTGTAAGGTGCTTGATGGTCCAGACGGGCGGGCAGCTCGGGGATGAGACTGGCGAAGTTCTTGTTAGAAAACCTAATGGATGGTATGTGCTTCGATCAATACTGCTTTTCGGACCAAAAGTTAGAAGGACAAAAACCCGATAGATTCATTCTTTCAAGGTCTCATCTTCACAGTATCAGTGCCGTAGCTGGTCAAAGGCGACCTCTTGACAGCGCGAAATTCGGCCTAGGTTACGTAAATCGCTAGAAAATATCATCCGAACCATCCGAGGCTTAGCCTGAAGTTTACAATTGGCTTATAATTCTGATTTCTCAACTTCTGTAATACTAGAACATGCGGTTCGCTGCTTAATATAAGCATCACAAGTATATTTATTTGGTCTGTCCAACTCATCTGCTATCATAACCTGACCAGTGGTGCAAATGTGACGGGTGGCCAGCTATGAACAAGCGGAAGGGGTGTTCATTCATCTAAGTAACAGGTAGGTATTTGCTTGGCCCTATATTGCTTTCTATATACGTGACCGAAAGAGCCCGTGATGTCAAAAATGTCAAGTGCCACAAGAGCTGGTTGGTAGCCGGTTCGTAAATGGTGTCCAGGTAGAGAGAAAACAACGCCTGACCCCAATTGTTTGAAAGGTAGTAAAAGAAAAAGGGCATTAACAAATACAGTATATCGAAAATCCGTCGGACCGGTTGGCGAAATGCCGACAGATATAGTTCCCAAGTATAGCCGATCCCATCTATTATCAACTCCCATGCTATGATGTTATGTATATATATACCGAGAGTATGACATCGAATGTGCCGAGGTGGTGTTGTCGTGCGTGTCATGAAACGAAATAGAGAGAAGTGGACTAGTGACGCATGCCCCAGTTCGGCTTCAAAGTGTCGCCGAGAGCTGCTTGTGTGAAGACTTGGTCGCCCGGTAAGCGGCTGACTCGCCCAGCGCCAGCACGGAGGGCATTCAGGCCAACGCCTGATATGCCACTATGCATACTGCGTACACTACCCGTCTCACTCATCGCCTCAGGGTCCTTAAACCGACGCGGTGGAGCAAAGTCGAGTCCAGTAAAGGTGCTGGATTTACGGAGCAAGTGCCTGCAAAACATTAGTATTATGCTTATTCTAAGTTCAACATGTATACTCACGGGCTGGGGAGTGCTGGCGTGTCGTCGAACGCACTGACCAATGGCGAATGGACAGGCGTGTTTACCCTGTATGGTATGCGCTCGCCAAGAGGGCTCTGAGATCGGCCAGTCGTGTGATCTCTGAATGACGGAGGAGGAGCGAAATCGATGGCACCCGTGATAGCAAAGGAATCATCTTTTAGCTTGGAAGGAGTTGGCAACGAGTTCAGGGCAGCAGGGGGAGGCAGAGGCCTCTTTGGTTGTCCACCGAAGCGTGGATTCGACGCTGATGAGCCTGGTCGCGGGCTCCTAGGGCCCCATCCGCTGCCTGACATAGTCGAACCAGCTCTTGGCCTTCCTGGTGGACCACCGGGCATAGGGTGACCCATAGGAGGACCTCGTGGTCCCGGAGGTCCACGTGGTCTGGCTCCGGGTCCGGGCATGGGGCGTCGGTTGTTCGGAGGTGGAGTCATAGCGCGGCGGGTAACTGGCTGAGCATATGGCATGACGAAGGCATTTGTGTCAGGGTCAAAGTAAGCTGCCTCGCCCATGTAGCCTGTGTTATCCTCGTAGTACCCTCCTTGCTGTGGCATCGGGGGACGGTTCTGATCGGCTTTGCTGTCATCGAAATATTCCTTGTAGAATGAACGAATACGATTGGCGCGGAACTCAGGATCCTCGGATTCGAGGAAATCATCAGGGGGCAAAGGTCGAAGACCGACAGATAGCCTCCGATTGTCTTGATTGGGAACACCCAAGCCAGCTGAATGAGGGTGCGTCTGCTCGTGGTTGACTGTCATATGAAGCTCATCTTCATCGCCATGTGAGCTGAATCGGTTGTCTTCGAATTGCAAGTGGTCAGCATAACTTTGGTATTCTGCGATCTCACTTGGGGCGTTGATGACTGGCATCGACTCCTTGCGTGGCGGTCGAACTGGAGTCGGCATTGCTCTAGGCTCAGAAGTTTGGGAAGTGGATGAGGCTTGAGACATATGACGATTCATAATACCCAGGCTGTCAGGAACCTGACTGTTGGATTCAGCCGGAGGTATAGAATCCCTATCATTGACAATTTCTGCCACCATTGGTTGAGGCCCTTCCTTTGGTTCCATCGAAGAAGCACGAGGGCTGTGTGGAGGCGACTTGCGAGTCACCGAAGTAGCGACAGCTGGCGGCTCCTGAACATGAGGAACTGCTATTCCAGGCCCGTCATCAGTAAATCGGAATTCATTCTTGGCAGGAACTGAAGGCGTTTCTTCTTGTCGACCACCGGGATGAAGCTGGGCAACAGGAAGTGGTGAGGGCAAAGGGGATGTTGGCATGCGAGGAATATCGGCACTCGGACGGGTTCTGGCTGTGTAGATAGACGATGCTCTGTTATTGGGTCCCTTTTTGAAGGATCGCAATGAACCAACATCACTACCAGCATAGTCTGCGACAGGTCGATAAGGATCGTCGTTCTGATGGAGAGTCTTGGCGAGAGAGTTGAATGACTCTCGGGAGTTCTGCAGTTCAGGAGGGAGAAGATAAGGGCTAGAAAGATTCATATCCATCGACAACTGAGGTTTGTGAGTGATATCCTTCTCTTTACCGAAGAAAGCGCTTTTTCTCTTGTTACCCTTCGGCTGCAGCTGATCCTGTAAACCAAAATCCATAGATTTGAACTTGTTTGCTGCTTCTTCACGTCTTCGTCTCACCACACCTTTCCGCCAGAAATATGCCAAAGCAGCGATGGCAGCTACTAGAGGAATTCTAGGGATAAGTCAGTAAACCGCTGGGTATAATGAAACGATCTTTGAAATACTGACACCACACTAACAGCAATAGTCACCGTGTTAGAGTCGGTACCCGACGATGAGGTTTCTCGCGCCGCAATCTGCCCAACACTGTCTCCCAGCTCCAGCGGTTCATGTGTACCAAGATTCAGACCCTCCGCTTGACTTGCATCTTCCAAACCGACCTGTGACCGCCGGGAATGTAAGTGATAGGGACCATGATTATGGCCATGGGCGTGTCGATGAACCATCTTTTTGGTAATACTGGATCTATCTGAACCAGGTCTTATTGGGCGCAAATCGAGTTGAAGGTGATAGAAGAGAGATGTAAGATCGGAGTTTGGGCCGGATTAAAGATGCATTCTCTAATTCGGTTGACAGGACTTGTTGACGTCGTATTACGCAGCAGTAATTAACACAAACAATTAGTTTTTAGTGTTTCGAGTATACGGGGATGGAGCAATGTTCAAATCGACAGGGCCCAAACACCGATAGCTGGCACGAATGAGGGACTTGGGTAAATTCTGAAAAAGAATGACTTGAAAGTTAGATTGAAAGAATGGCACGCCCACTGGCAAGCAGTTGAGCTATTGTCTAAGGACTGCTGGGCTTCCTGAGGTTGAGGTGGTGGGAAAAGAGGACGAAGGAAGAAAGGAAAGGTGAATAAGACCTAGAAGAGGGTAACCGACGGAGTTGCTGCAAGTAACCATGTACCTAAGACCCAATCCCTTGTTCCGCTTCCATCGGGGGGAGGTTCAAGAAGTCAGCCAGCGAATGGAAATTCGGTATAGGGGAAATAAATGAAGGGGGTGTGGAGTACTCAAAGGTCGGTGGGCGAATGAAACAAGAATTCAGGATCGCACAGCCGTATGTGCACTGTCCTGACTTTCCATCACTTGCGGCACTCTACAAGTAAAGAGGTGCGGGCAAGTGAGTGTCCCGTCACCCTTAGCACTGTGTCTTAGTATGTGTGGCCGAATTAGCACCAATGCCCTGGAAGATTTGCAACGTTGGAAGGGAACTAATGCAGGAACTGTGCACAATCTAGTCTAGCTAAATGTGAACAGGGATCATGGATTCTGTTCCGGAGATTCGAAGGTGGTTTTGTTTCTGTTGGTACTAGGTGGCCCAGGATTCGATTTGGCTGGGAGGCTGAATGAAAGCCCCTTTCCTGCAATTTTCGGTCATTAGAATAAGCTCACTGTGTAACTATTGTTCTTGAGACTATTTGTTTCCCCCTTTTCAGAATACCTAAGCAACTTGATTTCGAATTCATATTGTTGAACCCATCAAGTTCAGTAGACAGCTGACCTATGCTTCAGCAAACAAGACAGACCTCAGTAAGCTACAGAGTTCTAGATCATTTGGTATCATACCTTAAAAACGTGTAGCATGCCCATCAGCTTGAAGCTTCTAAACTATGATGAGGCGTAGTAGACATCGCGACGTATGCCCTTGACTGATAGGGGGGCTTTAGACTGCCGAAACGAATTGGAATGATTTCCGTTGTGGAGTTCGTCAAGTCACTGTGCAAGCCCAGATGCCACGTTGTAACACTAGACATAAAAATGAAGCTAGGTCAGCCTTGTCGTTCAACTAGCTGAGTCTAGTGACACGCAATTGAAAAATATCGCGTTTATGTTTGCTTCTGCTGTTACCATATTGTTGAACCAGATAGCCACTGACGTACAAAATTCAGCCACTTTCATTAACCTGATCAGGCCTTCTCTGTTGCTGCCTATTATTCTGATTCATTTAATTTCGGTCATTGTTACTTCGTCTGATAAAAACCTGACGAGAATTCGAGAAGCCAGCTCTTCTCGATTTTCGTTAAATCGCGGATAAATATCTTGTTACCTGTCTCCATGACCTCGTGGAAAATGACCCAGTCGGCCTTTCGATTGAACATTAGGGAGCTTGGGTGAGCATAAAGGACCGTTCCACCTTCAACATTTCGGTAGCTCCCATCAGGCTGCATTTTCGCTGCATGGGCAAAATAGCCTGTCGTAAGACACCTACGAACTCGGTCTGCTATTCCCTCACGGTGTGCTTTGGCGCCTTCATCCGCGCCAAGGCCAAATCGTTCCAGGTACCGTTTCAACTGTGCGCGTATACTCACAGCTCGAGATAACGCTTTGAAGTTGAGGTAGTTTTCGTGGCAGAATCTGGATTCTTTCTTTCCCTTTGTCACGAAAGCTTGATAGACATTGAGGAGTGTCAGGTGATCTCCCTCTTCGGCGGCAAATTTACGCCTCGCAGACTCCATTTGTTTCTTGTTTCCGTCTTGTTGGACCCATACAGCACCCCCAAGGCTTGTCATGGCTGCTATTGTGAGAACTTCATTTACACAGTCAAAGGAAGGCGCGCTCAGAAGCGTCTTTGCCATCATCGGCTCAACGGCCAGCTCTGCCATTCGCAGGCCCAGCGGCCGTGTAAGCTTTGCGTATTCATCAAGAGCACCCAGAGCATATAGCAATTCCGTTGCTTTCATCATGAGTTCCGCAGGCGGTGGTGTGAGATAGTCAAATCGGACCACATTATCGATACCAAGCGCTTTGAGTTGAAGTATGAATGGCGCAAGATTCGATCTCTGTATCTCTGGCGGATTTATATCAGGTAGGCTTTGATAAGCATCTTCAGTATAGAGTCGAAAACACTTTCCGGGCTTGGTGCGGCCAGCTCTGCCGGCTCTCTGTGCAGCCGACGCTTTAGATATCGGAGTAACCGTCAAAGATTCTATACCAGTCCGGGGGTCAAAGGCTCGGAGTTTTACAAATCCCGAGTCGATGACGTAAACAATGCCATCGATTGTTACGGATGCTTCGGCTATATTGGTAGAAAGTACAACCTTTCGCGTGTTTTCTGGCGGCGCATCAAACACGTACATTTGCTGCTCTGTCGTCAGACCCGCATAAAGGGGTAAAGGCTGGAGTAATGGTGCCCCGGATGGGAGATTGATTGCCCGTTTTGCGATAGCCTGAACAGCGGAGTCAATCTCTTCCCTGCCAGTAAGAAAAACAAGGATATCACCATCTGGCTCAGTATTATGTATGTCAAAGACCGTGGAGATCACCTTCTCAACATAATCCTCTGCTGGCGATTCTAGATATAGCACGTCGATTGGATACGTCCTACCTTTAAGGCTGATGATTGAGCCAATTTGGTTGACTTGGATGTCTGCGGACTCCTGGTTCTCAGAGAAGAAGCTTAGGAATTCTTCAGCCTGAAGCGTGGCACTACTGATGATTATGCGGAGTTCCGGTCTGCGCCGCCGTATTTTCTTCAAGAGTCCGAGTAGGATGTCAGTACTTATAGATCTCTCATGGGCTTCATCCACCATAATGACGGAGTATCGGGAGAGCAAAGGATCCACTAGGGCCTCGCGAATGAGGAGACCGTCGGTTAAGAACTTGATGCGCGTAGCAGCAGAGGTGACATCT
Source organism: Xylaria cubensis (assembly GCA_022385715.1). Lineage (NCBI taxonomy): Eukaryota > Fungi > Ascomycota > Sordariomycetes > Xylariales > Xylariaceae > Xylaria > Xylaria cubensis. The sequence goes on from MU279036.1 coordinate 343,628, forward strand.
TCAAATCGAATAGAGTACCCGACCTCCTTGCCCATCTCACAGCCATACTCCTCGGCTACCCTGATAGCAACGGTAGTAGCAGCTACTCGTCGGGGCTATATACTGTTAGAACACGTATAACATCAGGTTAGGCGGACAGACCTACCTGAGTCACGCCAATTAGCTTTCCCTCAGCACACCAGCCTGCATGTTCAAGAAACTGGGGGATTTGTGTCGTCTTTCCCGATCCTGTCTGACCAACGACAATGGTGACGGGATATGTCTCGATGAGATAGAGCAAGCTGTCGTGGTGTTTGGTGATGGGGAGAAGAGCAGCAGGTTTATGCAGAGCTGGAATGAAGCTCGAGCCAAGGTCGAAGTCTGCCATAGCTAGAACCCCGGACTGGGTAATACAGTGTTACGGGCTTCTTAGAACGGTTTCTCAGGTTTGTCATTGTGCCTAAGACGCTTTCCAGGAAACAGAATCATGGGACCCGGGTAGGCGTTGAAGTCGGTGGTTGTTTCCAATATTCCCTTACCTTAGGAATGCATGCATATACCCCCGGGTGTGGCGTATGATAACTCAATCGTGTGGCGCAGGCAACAACTTGCGTCACTGGCTTTGGTTGTTGAAGGGTCGCCAAGGTCGCCCCTCCTTTGGGCTGCAGTTATGCGCCAGGCCAGGCAACGTCGTTATGCACAAGTACATTAGCCCACCAGGGTCCCTCATTGCATGCCAACTTGATATTTGACTCGTCATCCAACAAACTGCTGCAGAAGAGCGCCTCCGCTTCGTAGACCGGCCCTATAATATAGTTATCGCTTCAATCCATTCCACGTTGGCCATGATGTCCGCTTCTTCTGACCCAGTAAGTTTCCGAATTAGCGGCTTGGGTTTATGCCGTCCTACCAGGCATAAATTCCAATTACACTCCCCTTATACAGCAGTACAGCAGTACAGCTCCCCGTGCCGTGCTGCTCCTCCATGCAGAGCTGCTAACGAAAAACGCGCTGTTCCTAGACCAAACCCAAAGACAACCCGACTTCGCCATCAGGTGCAGCCGCACCCGAGTCTCCTACCACTGTGCGCCCCTTCGACATGGACGACGACGACGTTCCCGAGACTGGCGTGCTCAGCAACTCGGCGGCGACAGCAGTCCCTCCGACCGCCACATCCACTGCTCCTGCGGGAGAGACGCCGCCCACGCAGCCACCACGGCCAGTTACGACACAGCAAAAGAATGAACAGATCCTCAAGGAAGCTTTTCCGAGCATAGACGCCACTGTCATCAAGGCTGTACTTGCCGCGAGCGGTGGCCAGATTGACCCTGCCTTCAATGCGCTCCTCGGTAAGGGATCCGGCATCAACGATGAAGCTCTCAAGCTCCAAGCTGACAAGATGATTAGGCATGAGTGACCCTGATGCTGTTCAGAATGACCCTCCAAGAGAGCCAGCTCCCCCGCCGAAACCACCGCGCCCGACCAACCGCGCTCCACTTTCTCAGCTGGAGGCCGACGAGCTCTATGCTCGTCAACTCGCCGAGCACTATGATAATGTCGGTGCCTACGAGGCAAGGACCACGAACCGTAGCCCTGGTGGCCAGCCCCGACGCCAAGCGACAGGCTTAAAGCCAAACGAGATGTATGATCGTGAGCACAACTTCATCGACGACGATCTCCCTGTTATTACAGAAAACATTAAGAAAGGATTCCTCGAAACCCAGACCAAAGTCAACTCGTGGTTCACCAATCTGAAGAAGAAGATCGATGGCGAATATGATTCAGACGAAGACGAAACCCAACCCTCCAAACATCACCCCCACGGTGGCCCGGTGAGAAGGAGCGGAGAAGGCAGCCGCCAAAGCACAGATTATCACCGCTACGATGCAGACCCGCAAGTCCTGAGTGACGACTTCGCGGGAATGAGACTTAATCCAGATGGTAGTATGTATCACTTTATCATCTTCTAGATACCATCGGCTAATAAGGTTGCAGGGCCGGCTCAAGACCGACAGTCCAACAGCTCTAACCTCAATAAACCACTCCCAACTGCCACCTATGGCAAGCCTGATAGTCGTAAAGTTGCGTTCAAGGACAGCGTGGAAGACATCGGGTTATACGATGCGTCGCCTAAAATCCCTCCAAAAGACAGTGCTGCCGGTCCACCTGGTAAGCAGAGCAAGTGGCAGCCATTGTCAACCATTGAGCCCAGCCCGATCGCCGAGAATGATCCTTTCAGCTTAGGGGACAGCGAAGACGAAAAGGATTCAAAGGGCGGCAACAAGGAGATTAAAATGGAAGATAGCGAAAGATTAAAGGCAGCAACTGCTGATGCTATGGCGGATAGTCTAGTTGGCTCTTCGGCAAAGGCTGCCGACGGCAAGAAAGAGTAGTGTCCCCAATTGCGAATTTATGATGTCGCAGGTTAAAGACCTATTGTCTGTTGGCAAGGTTGGTTCAGCGAACTCATCTTTCCTTACTCATTGCCGTTGTGAGCTGAGATGAGGGGTCCTAGGTCTACGGTCTATGTTAAATATCTCTAGTTGAGTTGTAGGTGAGGTTCGGGCACAAATCGCAAATAGTCCTATCAAGAAGATACCCGCAGAATTTCACATGCACCATATGTGATGATAGACGGATTTGGTTCTAATCCCGACTTTGTCGCCCTCTGAATTGTTGAGCCCATTAGCTACTATTATCCCATTGGACATACCTATACGACGGACTTATAATTAAGTTATCCGTTTAGAAGTGGATAGACGCTACTGTAGTCTTCCACATCAAGTACCTACCTACTGAAACACTGGACTCCCGCATATTGGATATAATGTGCATTTTATCTCCATGCCGGCTATCCCAGCTTCCGAGGCCTTTCATTATCCCTTACCCAGCAGAGGGCCCAGCACAACCTCTTACCCCAATCATGACGGCGCTTATGCACGGTCCTCTCCATCCAGCATCTGGGCATAGAGCACAGATACCTATCGTATGCTCTCGTAAAACCCCTTTCGGTAGTTATACAATCACTTGTATTAGATAGACTGTTGACAATTGCGAGTACGAGATATTGATAATAATGAGGTGAGTACACTGGTAGCGGGGGCAATACGGTAAGACTGCATATTTGTAGTACTTGAGAAAGTATCAACGTCACCAGCCCTACCTAAGTACTAAGTATCCAGTCTAGGCCCCTCCTCCTCCCCACTCCTGAACTACCATATGATATTCATAGGGATAACGAGGGCTACCATGTATATCCAAGACAGGCAGCTTCATGGACTACCAATGATATCAATGATATACTCAGATAGTCCATCAGCTACGTCAAACCCGAATTCCGTTCACCATCTTAGACACAGGTGGCGGGCCTTGCGGGGTCCGAGTATCCTTCCGAAGGCCCGCTGCCTAGGGCACTTCTAGCATTCTGCTTCTTTATAATAAATGGCGCTGGCCCGTTGTTTCGCACATTTGTTATTATTCGATCACAATTAAACCGAATCCTTCTCCGACTACGACGGCCAACACCGAATCATGGCGGGGAATACGGGCGCCGCATGGGCGGAGCGCCCCAGCTTCGGATCACTTGCGCTAGGTGCCTTAGTGTTGGTATGCTCCCCGCGAAGAAGAGGTGATCTTTACAATGGGATATGGCTTTCTGACAGTTATTAAAATAGGCGCTTGTATGGCAAACAGCCACTATCATCTACAACATCTACTTCCATCCTCTACGGAAGTTCCCCGGGCCATTCCTGCAAAGGGCGTCCGGGCTCCCGTGGGCTCTCATGCACTCCTTCGGGGTGCAAGCCCACAGGACGGAACGGCTTCATGACCAGTATGGCCCCGTTGTGAGAATTGGGCCAAACCATCTTTCATTTACAGATGTCAAGGCATGGAAGGATATATACGGGCATCGCGTTGGGAATGATCTTCACGGTAGGTCCATTTCCCCTCGTCTATCGTGTCGTCTATGTGGGTTGGCTTGCGCCAACTCCGATAGTCCGTCACGTTAAGCATTAGTCAATACTCACGCCTCACAGCAAGCGAGATGACCAAGGCCACCCCATTCGTCAAAACCATCCGAGAGCTCCCTACCTCCATCATCAATGCTGATCGCGAGGAACACTCCCGGTTCCGTCGTGCCTTGTCTCATGGCTTCTCTGATTCTGCGATGCGCCAGCAAGAGCCCGAGATTGTCAAGTATGTAGACCTTTTGATTGAGCGTCTTCATGAAGAATGCGATCAGGGAAAGAAGAAACTCAATCTTGAGGCCTGGTTTAACTGGACCACATTCGACGTCGTTGGCAACCTCGTTTTTGGTCAGTCCTTCAACTGTCTCAAAGATAGCAAAACTCACCCCTGGATCGAGTTCATTTTCAAGAGTGTTAAAGGCGGTGCAATGATAGTGGCCATGACTTATGTTGGTCTTGGCGAATTGGTACAAGTCCTATTTAAGATAGGCAGTTTTTCAATCAAAACAGTACAGCAATATACCGACGCAATGGTGGAATCACGACTGTCTATGGAGAAATCTCGGGAAGACCTGTTTGAGGGTCTTGTGAAGCGGCGTGATGACTGGGTAAGTGTTCCCAAATTCAATTGAATACCGTTCTAACTCAATCAATATCACACAGAATCTATCGTTTAAAAAGTTATCATCGAACGCATTCATTTTAGGTGTGTATATAAACCTACTGTGTTTCCTATATTTCAGCAACTTCTATGATGTAGGACTTAGTAATCACGACTAATACATCTTCATATATGTAGTTCTGGCAGGCTCCGAGACGACAGCAACAACACTTTCCGGTGCTACCTACCTCTTGCTGGCCCATCCTGAGATTTTGGAAAAGCTTAAGCATGAGGTTCGGTCGAGCTTCCAAGACGCTAGCCAGATCAATATCAACACCGTAGGCAATCTCAAGTACATGCTCGCGATCCTCAACGAGGCGCTGCGTCTGTACCCTCCTGTCACAGCGGGCCTCGTACGTAATGTGCCAAAGGGAGGCGCTGAGATTGCAGGTCACTTTGTACCAGAAGGCGTAAGTACCTAAATCTCTCAGTAAAGGAGACTCTTGTGAAACTAATACGGCACTTCAGACGTACGTAGAAGTACAGCACTGGGCAACGAACCACAGCAAAGACAACTGGGTCAACCCGTGGGAGTTCAATCCCGACAGGTTCCTCGGCACCACCGAAGAGGCTCTGCAGGCCGGCAATAAGCTCGAGGCACTCCAAGCCTTCAACGTCGGCCCCAGGAACTGTATTGGGCGAAAGTACGGCTTACCTCACCTCTTACCTCATAAAGTGTCAGTTAACTAACCTGTATACCCCTGAATAGTCTTGCCTACGCTGAGATGCGTATCATACTGGCCCGCCTTATTTTTGACTTCGACCTGAAGCTGGACCCTGGATCAGAGAACTGGATAGAAAGACAAAAGGCGTATACACTTTGGGATAGAGTTCCCCTTGGCGTCTACTTGACACCGGTGCGAGAGGCCAAGGCCTAGCCGGTACAATTAGGCTATGTTAAATTATGGCAATATGAGCTTTAAGCAACAGGAGGTAGGCGTTGCATAGTTGTTAACATCATTACTGTCGTTAGCGATCTTATGTTTCAGCTTTCAATTCCTCTGTATTGATGCATCACCTCGAATAGCCTCCCGTAGCAGATCGCTATACGGGGCATAAAAGGAGGCAAGAAGGCGAGAAGGATAGGCGAGGCTATTCAAACACACATTCTACAAATTCCCCCACTGTCGCTGAATAGGTGACAGGATCTCCAAGAACCCTTTCATTTGATAAAAGATTATCGCTATTCAGAGCACTCCTCCAGGTACTTACGTGTAAGCCCTTGTTACAGCATAAAGTGCGATTGACCCACGCTCTGCTAAGACGGAGTATCTTCCAGCAAATATGTAATGTCGATCACTCTCCGTTTCCGTGGTGGACCCTCGAGGTAAGGCTCGTCGGATTGACCTACATCATATCAGTGTTTGGACTAGGCCTAGAAAGCTTTCATTCTATACTTACTGCAGTCGGAACCTGGTTTGGGCACACTCATAATGGACTGTATCTTCCTGTCCAGTATCATAGGGAACTGGAATTGCCCTCCGTTATTGTCTCCTAGTTTGTAGCTTTCCTCTGCCTTTTTATTGAACATGATCCTTAGTGAATCGTCAGAGCTCATGGGTATCCTCAAGTCGACAGCCACATTTCGCACGTCGAAAGACTTGGGCATTGATAATAGACGGATCTCTCTATCCGCCGAGACATCGTTCCCAACCAGCTGAACACCCAGGTCATTATCATTCGTAGTGATGAGGAGCGCTCTTGAAGGATTGTTCGCTGTACCCGTCGATAGAAGATGGGATCCTCGTATAACACTGCCCGGGTGAACACCAGAGCTCAGAAGACTCAGTGAGCCATTCGAAACTGTCTCTGGTTCATCCAGAGCAGGTGAACAAGGGACCTGGCTGGAGTGGCTAAGAGTTTTGGTTTTGAGCATTTTCTGCGGAATATACAGCACATCGACTTGCTTTTTAGTAGTAGCAACAACGAAACTCCCACATTGTGAAAACGCAAGAGTTTGTATGCGGCAGTCTTCAACTCGATGATTGTGTTGAACACAAAATGTACCAATGCTACCATTGATCACTTTGCAAGGATTCGGTCAGCAAATGGGGGACTCATCGTACAACTACCACAACAGTAGCAACTAACCTTCACCGCCCATGGGCAATTCATAGTCCAATCCACATTTATCGAACTGTGTCAGCATGGATTCTATTTTGTTTTCTTCTGTTGATTAGTGTCGATGTCCGCATCGCGTTTATCTTTCCTCTGTTTTGATGACTGACCTTCGAAATCCCATATCCCAACTTTATGCTCCGATAGAATGGCAACGATGGTCGCAACGGGATGAAAGATCATCTGTCGAATTCTCATAAAATCGAACAACCCAGTCTTCCATTGCACCAGGCGGATACTAAAATTCGTTCTGCTCAAAACCTCGAAGACTGCCAAGTGTGTGCTGAGGGGTTTTTGGTAGTCCACAAATCCAATATACTTTCCGCTAGGACTAAACCAGAGAGAGTATTTGTACCAATTTCGCCAACGGATATTAAGCATTGGAGATATGGCTACTATATGTTTGGGATCAAATGTTGCCAACTGCGTGGTCCATTGTGACTTGAAGTGGCTCAGAAACTCCAGCGGCAGGACAAAACTTCGGAGTTTACTTGGTTGGTTTGATTCGATTCGCTGGACATTGTATACCGTGCGGAGTATGCTGAAGGCAAGACAGTCAGGGCTGATTGCTAATGGAAAAGAGGTAACAAAATCGGAGGGAATGCCTGGTGAGGTTTCCTGTCGGAAAGATTGGCGAAGCAAAAGGAGAATCTCTGGTTCAGGAATTGAGATCTCAATGGTAGTCATTTCCTTCTTTGACTCAGATGAATAGATGCTATACTTCGCAATCCAACCCGAGGCGAAATGCTCTGCATTGTGATAAGCAGTCGTGGAATCCATCGTTTCCCAAAATTTCTCAAATTGTGGAGAAGGAAATATGCTTATGACTCCAACTGCTGTGCCATCATTGGCGGTGGATGAGATTGAGCAAAGACATCGAATGTTGGTGGACCAATTGCTCCTTGGGGGCTCAGGGGCGAGAATAGATATAGCAGGAACTCCGTATATTTCACGGATTTGTGATAGGACGCCCCCTCTAAGGAATATTAGCGCGTCATCCCAGATAAGGGAGGGAGTCACCAAGAGTTTGGTTCCCCAGTCTCTGTCCAATTCGCGGACTTCCTTAGCAATACTAAGCAAGTGTTGTGATAGCTTGATCCATTCGCCTAAGATTCGTTGCGTTGATCCCATGAGAATTTGACTAGAAGAGCATTGTTGGATGTGGCTCAGTATAACTGGCACGGGTGCCTGGCTTTTGTAGATGCCTTCAATCCAGTAACCTATGACTAAAGGTGCACCAACAAGGTTACTTAAACTCTCTAGGAGCTTAACGGCGGCTTCAGCTTCACCGGGGTCTTGTCTAGCTTGACTAAGAAAACTGGGTGTAGCTTTTGATAGATGGTATGTCCAATGCCGCACAGCGTAGCTTTGGAAGGAACCTTGGAAATCGGGAACCTTATCATAGCTCGAAGACCTGGCGAATCTTTGTGGAGTCTGCCGATTTCCATGGACAAGGAGATACTGGATACAAACTGCTGCCAATTCCGCAGCTGCTGCGGCTTCTCCTGGAATAAATGACACAGGCAGACCGACCCTGGACCATGCTCGTTCTTGCATGTATTCATTGACGGTCAGGTGAGCAAGTTGGAAACGTGCTTGCGGAGTTAACTCGACTAGACCACCACAAACGGATACAACAGCGGGAGCAAAATCACTACCCGGGACGTCGTACTGCTCGTCATAGTCGACGACAACGCTTTGCAGGATCCTCTGGGTAAGACCACCGTCCGTGGAAACTGAATGATGGAGCCAAATCAAAACCCGACGAGCAAGGTCCAGTTCAGGTTTTCTGGACGTGCTGATAAGCGTGAAAATTCTGTCATACATAACATTCAGTCCCTCGGGGAACCGCACACTATTGATGGTGTCTAGTCGAGATCGTGGGGTTAGTGCTGGTGAGCCCAGATACTTCATCATGAGCTTAGCCCACAGAAACATTCCATCTGCACCATGAACTAGCGTGCCAACTAAGAGCTCGAGAGAAGATGAAGCTGTCATCGGTACCATTCCGTTATCCTGTAGAGCTTCGAGCTCACTGAGTATGCCCGGGAAAATTTTTTATTTAAAAAAATACCAAACGACGCAAAAAGGCTCTGGGAGCAGCCCGAGCTCGAGCAATGAGGCGCTGAAAGGCCGCAAAGATGGCCCCAAAAATTCGCTGGAAAAATCTGTTGACTATGTATACCATTTTCTGTTAGTACATATCACATGTCCAAGTTTCCTCGAGACATCGTCTCGAAGTCTGAGTTGGAGAGGACACTTACATAATCGAAACAGAAATACAAAGGCCCAAAAGGCCAACATTTTAAGGTGATGTAATTCTTCTGTTGTAAACATTTTAAACATGAGTATGATCTAGGCAAATACAGTCAGTCTCAAACATCGAAAAATATGCAAGGAGAATGAACATGGTGCTAGTTTATGGAGGGAGGGTGTAAGGAAATGCGCGTGTATCTCTGTGACTGAGAGGGGACGAATAACAGTTGACTCCCCACTAGGGGGCCAATCTGGATCAAGTAAATTAACTTGATACTCAGGGGCCAGTGTTGGGTGAATGCCGAAGAGACGGTAATTTGAGAAGAAATCATGGTTTGGATGTTGTTGCAACTTTGCGGGTGTGACTGGCTGCAAATAGGGGGCTTGACAAGTATTCAAGGGTTAAGGACGGAGGACATGGAAGAGGCATCGGATCCAAGCGTGCTCGGGCGGAGGAATATACGGACTAAGGGGTCGGGAACACACGGAGAGCAAAGAAAAGGGTATATTTACGGGCGGCAGCGGATGGAGGCATGGAGTTGTGAAAGGGAGAAAGGGAGACAACATCACACCGGACGAGATAGGCCACGCGAGACTACCACGATCGCTCCTGACATTTCTTCAGCTACTAAATTTTGAAGTGGTAATCATCTTCAGACTACGGCAGTGACTTCTCAACAACGCTTGTCATGACTTCCTCGACGCTGTTTAAACAGGTACCGCCCTATGATGAATGCTGTTTGACAAATATCGGCTAGAGAACCTCATTGAATAGGTTCAAGATAGGGCACACCACTCAACGCCCTGCTAGGCGCCTATCGGGAAAGCTGTCATGGTTCCTCGTCGCCTTCGTCATGAGTGTCGCTAGCACAAACTAACCCTGGTAGGTGTTCGAAGAGCTACAGGAACCGAAGTATGCACTTATACCCCCAAAATGACCTCATTTTTGGCCGCGCTATCTACAGGATCGCGGGCTTGAGGATGTACACGGGCGGCATGATCCTATTTCCTATAAACCGTCTGACATACTTTGCGCCGCCCTCTCGCATATCTCAAGAGAATGGCGACATCATTCATACACTACTACGTACTAAGCGTTTTAAAATGCATACCTACCTGGTAGGTTGCAAGATACTGCGCATGAGGAAGCATCTAAGTTTACGATTAGTACAAAAGTCTTTTCGATCACTAATTTGCGCACATAAATTTGCGTTTAGCCCATAACTAAACCATATGAACCCAATGCCTTGGTTTCTCCGAAGACCGGAATCCCATATATTTAAAGCTTCCAGCCTCCCTTGATTCGAATTTCCTTTTCCACGCACACACACTACTGACCAATACCTCTTACCTACCTCGGGACAAATACAAGTTCCTATTCCATTCCCACCGACATTTGAGAGGTTTCAATTTATGACAACCTCGTTACGATGAAAAGTTCCCGGACGTGTCTGCAATGCTGGAAGCCGGGCTTCATCTTGGCTTCTAAACTTTTGGTTTGCCCAATCGTTCTTTATTTTTTGTCCACGATTTTTATCGTGCCTTGGTTCCTCCGATATATATTTTGGCTGGTCTATTTCATGTCATTTTATACCATTACGGCCATTTTTGTTTTCTTTTTAGCCCGGCCTATTTGGTTTGACGAGGAATCGCCAGAGGAACACACCCATATTGGGCCGAGAATTCTAGGCGAAAAGTTGTCACAGGAATTAGGATGGGATAACTAGCTCGCTCCGAGGTAAGACGTTTATGGCCCATTCCTTGCCGATCGTGCACGATATCCTCCTTAGCGAGTGAGGCTAACGCAAGGCAGAGAATTTCGGTGACCCGAACCGGAAGGCGGAGCTTAGTCCCAAAACTTTGCGGTTACTTGGAGGAACCCAAGTCGGCCTTTGCAAGCCTCCCAAACAAGCGTCCTTAGTACACAGGCCCGCAGCACACCATGGGAGGTCAGACATTACACTCGAGGAGTTTTACCGCGAAAAATCACGCAAATCTCGCCATCTCGCCATCTCGCCATGAGATTCAACGACCGCAGCGACGACGAGGAGTCATATTCTGGTTACGGGAGCGCCCACACGCTCGAGAAGGCCGTACGCGATCCAATGAACGCGGCGAATACGACGTCGAACGACCACGGCTCGTCGCTCGCACGAGCCGTCAACGACTACCCCAGCGGCCCTCCCTCGTAAGGGGACGACCTCCGAATACCCTCACACCAACCAGCCGAACACGAACCCGCATGGCGGGGCCAACGGACACGGCATGATAACACGCGCGCCTTCGGGTTGACTTGGGAGCTCCGGGGATATGTGGCAACACTTCAACGTTTGTATGCAATATTAAACACTCGGTACGAAAGCGAAAGCGTAGGCTGACTCATCGTGGTGGTGCGGCGGTCCCGCCCTCTCCTCGTAGCCGCCGGGCCTCCGTTTTGCATGGCCGGGCGGCTAGCCGACCGTCCTTGTTAAAAATAAGCTAACCGCATTCGTTTCCCCTTTTATTTCCAATATTCACTTCAGCTTTTCTGTTAAAGGTACTTATGCAGAAGACCTCCGGCCATCAAATATTTATGTTATATAGCCACAGCTAAGAGGGTATGTTAGGTTCCATTCATATATAGAAATAGGTTTTTTTATCTTAACAATAGTTTGCTTCCTGTAACTGATCGCAACTCCATACCTCTGCCAGAGAAAACACTCGTACCTGCATCTGTACCGTCCGAAAATGATCTGAATGTCGGCGTCACCGCTATATTATATGAATGGCAGATACAAAGGGGCCGATGCCGTCCTCATCCGCCCAAACTTCGTTACGTTTATCCTGCGGAGATAGATCGGTGACATAAGACATGGGTCCCCACTACACGGATCCCTAGACTTTCGCTCTAATCGCGCTGGTTCACAAGTCAAGATCTGCATTAAAGCTCTAGTGTTGTAAGTACACTCTGAGAATAAGCATCATGGTAGCGATCCCGTCTATAAGACTCCTGTCCCGAGGAGCTGATGCTGGGCCCCTAACCTTCTATTTGACGCAATTAAGACCTCCCGGGGAATGCTACAAGACTCGATAGGACACCTTACTTGTTCCCTTGGAGCGCGCGATCTTCTTCACCTCAATCTTACCCACTTGGCTGCAATCCTGAACATGGGTTCCACCGCAAGGATAACTTCCTAGACCCTCCATCTCGACCACTCGACCCATGGTCTCTCCCTCAGGCAACGTGAAACCTTCGGCAGTACCGTGACACTTCGCCAGTAGCTCTTCCATGGTCCACCAGTGGATCTTGACGGGGCGGGCTGATCGCACAAACTCGTCCGTCTTGGCCTGGATGGCATCCTTGTGCTTGCCGTCAATGGAGCCGTTGAACACAACGGCGGCCGAGTCGGGATAGTGCGAGGCTTTCACCTCGGTGAGCGGCGGGAGGACGCCTTCGCGACATAGCGCGTGGATGGCCAGGCTCATGACATGCCCGGCGGTGTGAAGGCGCGAGTGCAAGTTGCGCTTCTCAGCATCGACGTGTTGTTGGAGTTCCTTTCCCGCGTCGAAGCGTGCCGTAGCTCCATCGACCGGGAGGAAACGGCCGAAGTGCAGGATTTGGTTACCCTGGGCTGGCTGACGCACTGACTTGACTTCGAAAGTCGAGTCGGCCTTGGCGGCTGCGGCTTCATCAGAGGAGGTCATGGTTCCTGTGTCCGAGAGCTGGCCGCCGCCTTGGACGTGGAATATAGTAGAATCCGTGATGACGGCGTGCTCTACGTCTGAGGCATCCTTTACGAGAGCCTGGTCCGGAGCCGTGAGTGCGGACACAGGAACGACGGAAAGGATCTTGGCGGTATGGCGTAGCCGCTCTCCATCTCGTTGGTAGACGAGTTGTGTTCGTTCAGCCATCTTGAGTGCTGGATAATGGATCAGCCGGCTCTGGATACCGCAATTTTCAGAGATTTTGAGGCGCTTGAACGTACCGTACGTAGCAACACGCTGGAACATGGAATGGCGGTCAAATGGAAGGGTGGGGAGGCGTGGAGGCGGAGAGGTAGGTGTGTTGTGTATTTTGAGAAGGGAGACCAACAGAAGCTGAGTGAGGCCGAGTTGCGGAGTGGTGGGCGATGAGTGGCAGGGTGTAGGCATTTACAATTTACTATTTACTATGAGGTAGGTACACGTATGTTATGTACCAACGTACCTAGGGAGGCATGTACATACTGCATGTGAGGTGGTACAAGTCGTGTAGCACAACAGAATACATTCAGGTGGCCATCATTAGCCACTTTTGTAGCCGAGCACTGTACTGAGACCTCCATCATCAATACACACACCATTTACCCCCTCTTCTCCTATTCTAATAGGCTGTAGAAGTCATAGAGAGACCCTATTACGTTTGTACAGCCTCGAGGCCGGCTACGACACCAAGTAAAATAAAATGAAAAGTCAAAGGGGTATTCGAGCAGTTGAAGAAAAAGATATGGAAAGCCTCCGAGGTCAGGCTGAGGTCGCTGGCAATAATCACACTGAACTGTTGTTGTCTTTGTTAAAGAGCGCAGCTATTACTACGTAAATGTGTTTTTTCTTTTCTTTTTCTTTTCGTATAGCCTATTCGCTAAGTGACCTGATCAAACAGAGGAATACCTATATCCGCCAATCCGATGCGCATACTGTACAGTCAAATGCGCCGGAGCAACTGCTGGCCTCGTTCCCAGTGGTCGCGATCCCGGATGTAGCGCGGATTCTGCGCCACAATGGAGCAAGGCAGGAAACGCGTATGGTCGATGTCATAGGTCACGCTGCCGCCGACGCGCTGCAATGCCGACGCCATGGCGGCATCGCACATAGTGTGGCACTCACCTCCCCAGTAGCCCGCGATCGCTTCCCAGACCCATTTCTGCTCCAGCTGTTGCTTTAGCTCGAGCGTTTTGGTCTCCAGCGTGGCTATCTCGAGATGGCGCAGCGCATCCATGATGATGGCCGCCGCTGGCGCCTCGCGGATCTCCAACGCCTTGTCGTCCGTCGAAAGGGGCTCGAGCCCGACGAAACGGCCAAGGCCGAACTTTCCCACTTCCCGGTTCAGCAACTCGATAGCTTCGATGAGCGGCAGTTGGTTACCGTCAACCGAGACGAGATTACCGTTCTCGAAACCGAGTGTGAGCTTTTGCGGCGGGTGATCTGTGCGGCGTCGTGTCCATTCGTAGGCATCTTCTGGGATGCAGAAACCCTCCGGATCACCTAGCGGGCCGTCCTCGAATTCTCGGCACCACAGGTTTTCGTCGCCGCTTAGCTTGCGCTCGGACATGATGGTTAGCCCGGCCGCGGCCAATTCTTCCGCCTTCTTCTCGCGCGAGACGACGGAATGGGGATAGGGGCTCCCGAATCGTCCGGGGAATCCGAGGCGCCGAATGCAATTGTTAAGCCGAGGCAGGCTGTTCTGCGACAGGTTGGCCGTGTGCAGCAGTAAGTCCGCATCCACACCTTTGGCATAGTCCGTGATCAGCCGCGCGATGACCGGACGCGTGAGTGAGCTGCTGATCGGGAACATGCCCATATACGTCGCGTGAGCTCGGATGGCGGGCTTGACGCCTTCCTCGACAAATGCCTCACGGCCGTCTAGAAGTTTGAACACGGCGCTGAAGTGGGCTGCGTGCTTGGTGAGACCGGCCTCGTCTATGGGCGCCCCAACGTCTACCGCTACAGCGTGGATGTTGGTGAAGCCGAGCTGCTGAAGTCGGAGGAGTAGGTAGGTGCTGTCCAGGCCGCCGCTGAACATGGTGACGACGGGCCCATCTCTGTTTCCGAGCTCCGCAAGCTGCTCAAAGCTATAAATATTCCTGTTCTCTTGCAGGAGGGCGCCGTTAGTTTCTCTACCCTATGCTAGTTAACATAATGACCTGGAGATGGAGTAGTCTGTATGTACCATTGTGTTATGTTGTTGCAAAGAACAGGCAAGGTGTAAAAGGTAAAGTGTCTTGAACTCGCTGCGACTTCAAGCCCAGATGCGTTTTCTAAGCAGTGACTTGAGACTAGACTCACTATCAAACCGCTACACAGATTATATACGGACTGTACTATATCCTTTTTCTTTTTTGATAGGCATTGCTTTCTGTGCTAATTTCAAGCCCAGCCCGTGATAGGTATCTTCCGCACCACGACGGCATGTCACCTAGACTAAAGGATGTACATGGCAGCAAGTGTATGACGTCTCTCTCCGCCACCAGTTCAATAGTTTAGCTGCGACACTCGGAGCAGCCTCACCGCCTGTGAACTCACACAGCCAGCCACAACGAGATGGCGTCTCCGGGTTTTGCGAAAAAACTCGGATTGGTTCCGCCTACAGCCGCACCGGAATCTTTGCTATTTCTTATTTTTCAATAATGTGTATGCAGTATTATAGGCCCCTTAGATCCGATGTTGGATGGAAAGCAACACGCAACGCATATGTACCTGGGTATTCTTGCTCTATATCAGCCACCGAGCGTCTGCCGTACACGCACTGAATTGCTTTTTCTTGTGCTTCACACTTGCTGCCGCCTCTGACTTAGTAAGATACATAGCACCTAAAAGCTAGGTAGGTACATGAGCGAATTGTTGACGGCTAAGGAATACATTAAGGGGTAGATGAGTAATAACATATTATAGGCAGATAACGGAAGGTAAACATCCTTTCACCATTTGTATACACTCTGCCCGCGTATAGGTACCCTTATTGAATAAAATATAATGGCTTGATGGCTTCGCGGATTAGTAGAAACCTTCCGACAAGCAGCCAGGCTAGGTCAGGCCTCACATTGCTACTAGGCAGCTTCGGATGTGTATTCTGCAATGTGACACCACTGGCAGCTTCCGGCGTGGCGCCAAATGACGGGATTGAAATATCACATCATTAAGTTGTATTCTGTGCTAATGAACTGGGTTGCCTCCTGCGCCGGGGAGCATTTCCTGATGATGGCATCGGGATCCTCGTAAGGGTTACTGACGTGCATACTGTGGTTATGGCTGACTTGGCTGGCCTGAAGTCTGTAATATATCCATTTTGAGCTGCGGCAAACTCGACGGGGAAAGTAGAAATGGCGGACAAGAAAATGAGTACTACGCTCAAAGCTACAACTTTCTAATATACGATGGAGTTGTCAAAACGGTAGGAAAGAAGCTCTCGTGGTAATACCAACACCTGCGGCGGCTTCTCAAGTGAGTATTAACTCTTCGGTATATAAAATGCACTGAAGTCGCCACTATTTTATCTTCAAACTCACATTTCAACCCACAATACTTCACCTACATACACACTGCAAGCATTATTATAGCTTCATATCGCCAATCATGGCTACGAGTGAATCCGTTGTCGTTTCCAAGTCTTTGCCGACGATCCACCTCAATCTTCTTCGAGCTGAAAATGTCACAGAAAGCAAGAACTTACTTGATGCTTGCAGAACCCATGGGTTCTTCTATCTCGATTTGACTAGCGACCCCGAGCTATGCAAACTATGGAAAGATATGCTCGGAATCATGGAGAATTATTTCAAACAGCCTCTTGAAATCAAGATTCAGGATGCTCGTGGGAGTGATAACTTTGGGTAAGCATACTTTCACACATCACAGTGACGTCTGTACTATCAGCCATTAATTAACCCTTTTCCAGCTATGAGCCCATAGGCAACGAAGAGGGTCCCAACCCAAAAACAAGAGACGGCTATGAATCCCTCAAGGTACGATATAATCTCTCGTGATACTAGAAACCGAACTAACCTCCCCCCCTTAGTTTTCCCGCCGAGAATTTCTCAAGGGGTCATCTGACCTCACCACCTCGGTCCGCTCCCAGGAAAACCATTTCTTCTCCTTTATCGAGCACGCTCACAGCATCACTCTGATGATCCTCTCGCACCTCTCATCACAGCTCGGCCTCACAGGCGCCTCGCGCTTCGAGGCCCACCATGCGGACCCGGGCCCATCTCTCTCGACACTCAGCCTCATGCGCTACCCAGAACATGACAAGAGGGTTGGCGACGCCACCGCGGCGCCTAGTAATGTCGGCCATAACAAGCACACGGACGTCGGGTCCCTAACATTTCTACTCGCTGCGCAGTGGGGCCTTCAGTTCCTCTCGCTGACGACCAAGCGTTGGGAGTTCATCGAGCCCCGGCCCGGCCACGCCATCATCAACGTGGGCGACAGCTTGCGTTTCCTGTCTGGCGGCGAGCTCGCGAGCATCGTGCATCGCGTCGTGCCCCTCCAGAAGACGCAGGACGAGGACCGCTACAGTATTGCGTACTTCCTGCGCATGAACGATGGCGGAGTCTTCAGCGACACGACGGGCAGGACGTGGACCGCGGACGAGTGGCACGATTTCAAGTTTGGCGTTTTCAAGAACCCGAGCGCCCTAGATGCGAAGGGACAGTTTCTGACGGGCATGATGATCCCGGAAAGTGAGGAGTTGTTAGGAACTGAAGGCCAGAAGGCGATTGCGACATAATTAGAGATTCAGCTTAGGTGATGTCTACAGCACATACCTAAGACAGCATGTTCGCTGTCGTCCATCCCTACAAAACATTAATGTGTAAAAATGCTTTGCAGTAATTCTGCGCTATCGCAATTAATTCACGTCGCGAGGCAATCCACCGTCCAGTCTGTTTATTCATCGATAAGTAGTTGAACTTGACTACGGCCCACCGTGTCAGATATAAAAAGTATGAATGTGTTCAACGTATTGAGTTAGTAAGCATTTGATGGTGGACTTTAACAAATTCGCCCCCAGACGCGATTGCCGCTACCTACATTACACCTGTATCAACGAGTCTTCAATACAATATATCTAACCTTACTGCGTGTCATAGTTTGTATCTGACTATTACGGATAACAAATATAGCAAGGCGAGGCCGATCTACCCTTAGATTGGGGGACTGATATCAAGTCCAGCGACGGTCAACTTGAACGCATCGTTCCTGTTCAACCACATTAGTAAGATCACACTAAGAACCGACCGGGGAGTGTAGTAATACCTTGAATAACTCCCGGCGACATCTAGGTCCAATCTGCCTCTCAAGCAATCATCAAAATCAACCCCAGCGGTCAGCATGCCATCTTCATCCTCCCATAGCGGCCCCTGAAGAACTTCCCCAAGCGGAGACACGATGCAAGAACCACCTCTGGACACAAAATCTTCACTCTCAGACTTCTCCCCATGAAGCCAGGCGGGTTGTTTATGTTTCTTGAAGCATTGATTCACGCTTAATACGAAACATCTCCCCTCGCAGGCTACCGCTCTCATGAGAGCCAACCAACTGTCGCGCTCATCCGCCGTCGGCGCTAGATAGAGGTTGACGTTCTGGCTGTAGAGTGAGTACCGCAAAAGTGGCATATAGTTCTCCCAACAGATTGCGGCTGCGAGTGTGATATGGACGCCTTTGATGTTGGTTGTCACAGCGCGGAGCGAGGACGGCTGTCCCTGACCCCATATCAGGCGCTCAGATCCTGTCTGAAAAGGGAAGTTCAGCTTATCATATCCGAAATGGAATGAGTAATATCAAGGAGAAAAACTCACTGGCATTACCTTTCTTCTTTTGCCAATCACTAGCATAACGTCAGCTTCCACTAGTCTCTCTTCGAATTCGCCGTTCGCTAGAGTATGTATACAATACTTACCTCCCAGCTTAGGGCAGACATAGACAACAGCACAGTAAAGGGTTCCCCCAGCTCGTTCCACCAATCCCGTCACGATAAAGATCCCAGTCTCTCGAGCCACTTGTTCAAGTTTTTCTCGTGTACCGTCGCCTCTTCTGACTTGAGTTACATCCCCTCTTTCTTGTCCCTCCAGTTCTCTCCTCACCCACTTGTCCCCCGCACCTTCGGGGGTATCCCCCAAATCTACAGCATTCTTGAGATAGCTTAGGAACTGCTCTCTACCTTCTGGGGTACGACCTCCCACCACAGAGCCGAATGCAGCGCCTCGGGGATAGCCACCGATGTAAGCTTCGGGGAAGAGGATTAGATCTGGAGAAGGATGCCCCTTGACGGCTTTTTGGCATTGCTGGGATAGAGCCTCCAGCGTTTCCGCAGTGGTGGAGAGTGTGTGCTTTTGGCAGACGGCGAGGTAGATGAGTTGCGGTGTAGTGGCCATTTCGGATGGTCAGGACATGCATAAAATGGCACTTTGAATGATGTAGGTGGTTGGTTGAGGTGTTTCTCGTTAAGCCGGCAGGATGTAGAGATATGCTGGGTCACCAGGGATCCACCATGTAATCACCCCAAAGTGCGAGCTTCGGCTCGCTCCCAACAGAGCTTGTCACTCGGACCAACATATAGGTATAGGAATGAAACTACCCGTATACCAGGGTTAGATCGGCGACATCATGTAATTAACCTGCGAAGCGGTGTTTCGTATGTTCAGCTACCCGTACCTATTCTTGTTATCGTATTTGCTCAAGCCTCTGAATCCTAGGGAGAAACACGATATTAATGGAGATACGGACTTGAGTTATCCGGACTAGCAAAGGCGAAGCCATTCGTATATTTAAACCTAGATAACCCTCTGGGTTGGAAGGGAGGATTCAGACTTGTATGACCTCCTTGATGCCCAAGAAGAATATCGCAATACTGAAAATCAAAGCCCGAGTACACTAGCCCTTGTGACAAGAACCAACAAGATTAACTTTATGTACATGTAAACTAATAGACTAAAGTGGGCCAGGTCATACCTAATGTCTGAGACAACCTCCCACCCGTTCTTCCTATGCTATTAGTCGATCAATCGATCGATCGAACCATGTCAAATCCACAATGAATGCCGGCGGTCAAACCCCGATCGAGAAGGGCACTGCGAGTACAGCCGAGGCCGGAGCTGTATTTTGTACGTACTCGTGTACATACTGTGCAAGTACCAGCCAATATTAGCGCCGGGGTCTCAGCCGAATTTTCAGCTCAGGTGTCACAGAAGCGCCACAGCATCAAAACTTACTCATCACAAGCAGCTGGTAGCGGTGGCACTTGGACGATCATTATGATATCTTATCCTGCTTTCCAGTTTCCGCCCTCCCCTTGCTTATTAATTGTATAATTCGTTGACTAGGTAAGTTGACTTGCTGTTTAAAAATCTTCAACGAAGGGAACTGATTTGATCCGCAAGTTTTCTTTGCTTTTCACCATTGAAATTGCCATCTAAGTGCTCCCGCATATCTATAGATTCTGGGTGACCAAGTGGCACTGGCTCATCGACAAACATTCATCAACATGGTATACGAGGGCCGCTGTGTTGGAGCATGTTCAGAGATCGTGGATGACTCACAGAATGAGACCTTCCATGGGGAAAACCAACCACTACTAGGGGGGAAAAAGAGTGAAGGGAGTTTGAGAGACCCGGGTCCTCCCCCAGATGGCGGAGTCCGCGCGTGGACCCAGGTCCTGGTGGGACATTTGGTAGTTATGAATACCTGGTATGTTCCTCTAACAGCGTGGCACTGACATACATCTCGCATTTATTCTAATAATGGCCTAGGGGCAACATAAACTCATTTGGTATATATCAGACTTTCTATGTCGACTACCTCGGTCGCTCTCACGCCGAAGTATCGTGGATTGGAAGCGTACAGATCTTCCTGGTGTTCTTCATTGGTACATTCTCAGGCCGTCTTACCGATGCAGGATATTTTCGCCCGGTCTTCTGTGAGGAATAGTTTCTTTGGTTCTCATTCCGTGCTGATCCCAAGAATAACAGAGTGCTCATGCGTTGTAGTATTCGGGACCGTATTGACCGTGCTCGGCATTTTCGCGGCCTCCCTGTCCACAGAGTACTGGCAGATATTTCTATCCCAAGGCATTGCCGTTGGTCTTGGCGCTGGATGTCTTTTCTGTCCAGCGCTGGCGATTGTATCGACGTATTTCTCCAAGAACAAAGTGTTAGCCATCGGCATTTGTGCGTGCGGTAGCGCCACGGGAGGATTTGTCTATCCGGCTATGTTTCAACACCTGCTCCCAAAGATCGGCTACGGATTGACTATGAGAACCTTGGGATTCACTACCTTCGGTTGTTTGATTATTTGTAATATTCTAGCAAGACCAAGAATGCCACCTTGCAGCACAGGACCTCTCGTTGAATTCGCCGCCTTCAAAGAAGCGCCATACACCTTGTTTGCGGTGGGGATATTTGTCACCTTTTGGGGTGTCTATTTTGCTTCCTACTACCTGAGCTCTTTCGGTGTCGACATAATCGGCATGCCTCAAAACGAATCATTTAACATGTTTCTAGTCCTTAACGGTGTTGGGGTAGTAGGTCGCACTCTCCCTGCCTACTTGGCTGACCGCTATACTGGCCCCATGAACATTCTCCTCATGGTCACCGTCGCCTCGATCATCACTGCTTGGGCGATGATTGGTGTCACGACCCGAGAAGGGCTCTATCTGTGGAGTTTGGTTTATGGAATTGTCGGTAATGGTCTTCAAGCAATGTTTCCGGCCACGTTGAGTAGCTTGACAACGGATTTGAAAAGAGCGGGGGTCAGAATGGGGATGATTTTTGTAAGTGCTCGAACCATCCTGGGAAACGCCGCATTAGAATCAACTGACTCTGGTATAGACGATTGTGAGTTTCTCTGTGTTGACAGGTCCACCTATCGCCGGTTTCTTGATCATGAAAGGTAATGGCCGCTATGTATATGCGCAGGTGTTCGCGGCAGCGTCTATGGTTGTCGGGTTCTTCCTACTCTGTGGGGCTAGATTTGCGATGACTGGTAAAGTTTTATTTTGTAAAATCTAGGGGCATATCCCTGGATAATTTTGAGGCTCCCTATGTCACGAGCATACCCTTGACCATGTTTCAACATAAGCTCCTCAAGTACCACGTTCTAACAGATTCGAGAACTACAACATAGAGTGTACAAAAACTAGATAAATTCCCTGATTGTAATTAATTATATAATTTTCCTCAAGTGCTCAACAACAAGCACGTAATAATCAAATATAACTGGATCCTTACTTACCCTGATGAGTATGCAGATTCTTCAAATTCCCGCCGCCTCGATTGACATATATAGGTGGTAACGTTCATTATCAATTTCGGCCCAAGTTCCATCGGCTCTCTGCACATAGGGGAAATATTGGTATTGTGCATCACGTCGGCTTCTGTTAACAAGGTTTGAGTTAAACCCAGAGGACTACAAAGATGTTCTTTCAAAAACGTAGAGAATTGAGTCCCAGATGACTTTTCGATGATATCGGCCAGCAACCTAAAAGCAGCATTACTGTAATACTACTAATTATCGAATCTCTGCCCATGTTCATTCGATGTCTGGAGTCGGTTGGTCATAGCGATATAGTCCTCCCTTTTTACGACCATAGTGCTTCTTGGACCAATGAATATAGCGTTGCCATTGGCACGACCGGTGGTGTGACGGCACAGGTCCACGATGGTGGCTGTCTTTCCGATACGGGGATCTTGAATTGGATCAAAGTCTGGGAGGTGGTGGTGAACCTTGTCATCCCAGACGGGCTGCCCTTCAGCTGGGAGACCAATTGCTGTAGAGGTGACGAGCTTTGAGCAGGACCCAATCTGGTATGCGGTATCGCTGTCCGCTTCCAGAATGGCTTTGATGCCTCTGAAGCCAATATTTCGACGAAACACAACTTCGCCTTGGTGCAAAACGCCAACGGATACTGATGGTGCCTTGCACAGTTTCTGGATCGATTCAATCTTGGACATGGCTGCCTCCAGTCGCCCTATGATCTTATCCCTGTACAGATGTTCCTGTTACATACGCGGAAAGGCATGTTCACATGCTTACCTGTCGCTCATCATGTTGTCGTCAGTAGCAATTGTTACAAAATGTGCGAATTTGGGTAAATGACGCCGCCTCTATAGACAATGGAGCGTGTTCGGTGATATGCTTTAAAAGATAGGGTATGTGACCGTCAGCAGCCCTCAGAGGTATCTACTGCAACATGCTAGAGCGAGCCAACTTGCTCAAACCTGCTTTCGGCTTGCATATATGTAACGCTGACAAGATATTGATCAGCGCGTCCAAATATGCAGAATTATTGACCGGAAAAAAAAGAGCTATGAAGTCGGGCGAGGAAGATAATGAGCCTCAGTATGATCGGCAGACAGAGAAATCATTCGAAAATGCCGAATGCATTTGATTTGCTCAATCCTGCTCTCGTATTTCACGGCGTCTATATGGCGAACCGGGCAACTTGTCGGGCTGGGTCATTTTACGCTTTGTTGGTGACAACTTCTCAAGATGCATGCATTCCTTCAGGATTATCACATCACAGCCTGATGATACCTATTGACGTGCGACCAATGCTCATTTCATCCCCCCGTCCACGGGGAATATCGCTGTGTAAACATGGAATCTTAGGTCACCGATGTGACAAGGGCTTGGATTCAAGGGCTTGGAACATAGTCTATTCAACTAATAATTCTCTAGGGTCTCTCAAGGTCCATGGTTTCCTTCCTTTCAGTCAGGAAACTGACGATACAATCTGTCATCGTTGGGCTGCATTCCCTTATTGTTGGTCCCTAGTTGCAGGTGCCAAATGGGGCTCGTGATTATCGCCGACCAATATCTATTATCTCCAACTGCGCAAGCCACCAACATGCGTATCTTCAGATCCGTGTGACAACCGAAGAGGCTCTGCAGCTACTGTATATGAACGGGCTTCCCGAACACTTGCTTCGCAATCGATTCACCTTGACTTTCACACTTTCAACTCCCACACTCGAAGCCAAGAATCAGGTGGTTGAGCATTGAGCAGCACTATTACACATCTGCTGTGATTGGATCTATTACCTCTACTATAGAGAACACTAGTGAGAAGCTGTCAATTGATTTCGGATTCGATACATTACTAATGAAATCAGCGCCCTTCTTGAAGGACTGTCATTGCCCCTCCCTCATGGGCTTCAATTGGATGTCAACTCAAGGTGGTCAAGGAGGTGGTGGTGGTGGAAGTGGTGGTGGTGGTAATGGTGGAAGTGGTGGAAGTGGTGGACGTGGTGGACGTGGCGGTGGACGTGGTGGTGGTGGCAGGCAGTCTTATTACTAGAGGCGGTACTACTGAATGTTGTGATTACGTCGGAGCCGCAAATGCTATGGAATAAACGTCCGGCCTTAGATTGTATATTAGCAATGGCAAAACTACTATGTAGTTCAATTCATCGCCCCAATCTCGGACACAACAAGTCCTGTAGTCACTCAGTCAGAAAATCGAGTACTGATGTGTTTCTTTAGGTATATGGTAGAATTAGGCTACTTTATTAGAGGAAAAGAGGGTACCGGGGAAAGAAGAGAAAGAATCCTATTTCACGTACTGAGCCCCTAGTAGTGTGAAACGGTCGGGTATATAGAGACGGTTGGCTCGCACAGCATGTCGTCGCGTTTCACGCTCACTCACTTGTTGCCCCGATCTCTATCATTGATGAATTAATATTCTGCTTTTAAAGAATGCAAGCCCAATTTACCGATGTATGGGAACGGTCTATTGCATATTACAATGCACACCTGAGTGACCGTGATCGAATGTAATTAACAGCAATAAGATCGCAGCAAGACCTTTTGAAACATATGCGGGCACTCGATGAAAGATATTCTAATAGCAGGGTCCCACGAATCCTAAAAAAAAAACCGAGGTCCTTTTCCAGTATCATCGGCATATTCATACAAAGTGACCCAAGAAGCTCGGCCCTTATATTGGGTCCTTTGGCTTTAATTCTGGCAGTAATACAATAGCAGCTAGCATCAGGGTGGGGTCGTGAGATGATGAGACTGACAAACTGAATTTTAGCTTATCAGCAGTGCTCTTGAGCAATTTGAGAGTGTCTTACCACGTTTCCAAGAAAATCTCAAAGAATTCGATTTACGAGAGCTATCGGGCCTTCAGGAAGCCTTGATTATATACTACGCCGAATTGATTGCCCTATGCCAAGACTCGATCAAATTCCTCCGAGTAAAGCCACTCAGTGAGTCTTCACCTGGTAGCTATCGAGTTTATTTCTTTCTCTACTGGGTGGTTCTATGAACAGTCTGACCCTAGTATAGGTAGAGATACACGAGGTCATCAGCAAGTGGGTTAGTAAAACGTTCTATTTGCTTGTTAGAGGTAGTTTGACTTTAATCCACAGCTATAGTTTAAGGGGAAAAGGGGGAGAGCAAAATTGTCAAGGGCTTCTCAGTAAGACAAGCAATGCAACCACCCCAATTCCAACGGAGGGGGGAATTGCCAGAGCGGAACGAATGGTATCTATAATAAGGGCTTAGAAGGATACGAGAGTTGAATGTATTTTTCTTCAGTTGTAACAGCCGGCACACAAGTCGGAGAACCTCGCGTTTCTTTGTAGATTCCCATATTAACAGCTATAATCTTTTAATCCTTGTAATATCATATTAAATACAGCTCTTTGCTTTTATAGGTATCATCTACTTGCTCGTAAGTTCTTAGAAAACCGATTCTCCGGAATGTCTGCAAAGAATTGTCTATCGTCCGTGTCCCCTCTTCATGCTGCAGGATAAGAAGTGCTGTTAACGGGCGCATGCCATTACCTATGTAAGTGAGCAATGGCAACGCAAATATCTTGGATCTCGTTGTGAAAATCCTGCGTAGAACAGTAGGATGATAATCAGAGATGAAATAGCTCTGACGCGGACAGCGAGGTTTATTAGGCCATTCAAAAAGCTGCTTTCGGTTGGCATCGTTTATGTAGTCGGGCCCAAAGTATAACTCGATAAGGTGCCCTAGTATTTTCAAATACGCATATTCAACTTGCCCAGTAGGATCGGTTGACCCCGTTTTATAAAATATGCTCTGGATGTTGACCCGTTGTCGAATCACACACCCTATCTCGTGGCGATAAATGATAGGTTGGAAATGAGCTGCCCACGACCAACTAGGTGCAACGTAATCGAAAACAAGTTTTGCGCTTCTTATCACGTTGAAACTGTGATCGACTGCCCCTCTATGTTCCCAGCAGAGATCCTCGATGAGGTTGTCTTCCCATAGACCAGCAAGATATCGGCACTTTCTGATTGATTGAAACCTTTGAGCTATTCCCGACAGTGCTGGTAGGGTGTCTTCAAGCTTCGTGAGCTCCTTAGTGGAATATTGCTCGACCAATCGATGCCACAAACCTTTGCGCTGCTGAGTTGTTAATTGGTCGAGCTCTTGAAATTGCCAGATATTATTAAAGAATTTAAAGCTCTGGTCTAAGAATGCGAAGGGCGAAGCGCAACTGCATTGTCTATTAATCATCTCAGGACGTCTTCTTAATAGTAGTTGTACACGTACCAATTACAGATATTCAAGCTTGAGCATCTCCAAGTAACCTCAAAACGTCCAAAGAAAAGTACTCTTCGTGAGAGCAGCATTTCTTGAAAAGCCCAGGCTCGCCAAAATAGAGGGGCGCGTCTTCGGCTGTCTTCAACATCGGTTTTTGAACCTTCCAGCTGCGCGATTGCGCGATGCCTCATTGGTGTTCGAATTAATATTTCTCCCATATCACCTATTGGTTGCTGAATGAAGTCTTCCGGCAATGAATTGAAAATCGTGTCAAGTGAGTCAGTCCCAGTTAAAGAGCATATAGTGATGAAAGATTTGCCGTATACTTCTGCCATCATACCGGACTCCCGTTCCCAGTCCTCCTTATCATCTTGCACGATACAGAGCGCATCAATCCAGATATAGTGTATATCTAGGCGCCTACTTATCTCAATCGCGTTTTGGAAAGTAGGCGGGATCTGGGCCCAGGGGATTTGGATCTTGTGAGAGGAAAGGTTTTGTCTCGTTGTCTTAAATGATGTGGCTCTACCCCAGCACCAACTGAGGCAAGAATATCGCCCGCAGGCCCCTTGAGTTTCCCAAAGTGATACGGGATCATCGGGCTTTTTCCCAATGACCACGATACGATTTGGTAAAGTTGTTTCGGAATATGATCGACACTCTTGCTTGGAGTGTTGTGTCTCACATTCTTTTATCCACGTTCGAATTTGTTTAAATGTGTTCTCGGATCTCGTTGATTTTGGAAGTAATAGTCCTTCAGGTATGAATTTCATGATACCCCATTCCCGCGCCTTCGAGACGTTCGATGGTCCTATCGTCCCCGTTAACCAAGGAAAGGAAATGATTAAATAAGCTCCATGACGAACCTAAAAGACGACACAATTCGAGAGTTTGAGAGATACCATTGACTGTCAACTCAACCTCAAGTCCTTTTAGTCCCCTGTTGAAACTTGTGCGTACCACAAATTGAGCATCAGAGGGAGGCATCGAACCAAAGATGAAGGTCGCCACTTTGACATATAGACCACAGGTCAAACAACCGTCTATCTCATGTTTGAGAAGTTCATCCATTGTCATTATAAAGCACTTCGATCCTTCGTCATGATGATGACAACATTCTTCTGGGCTATGATCAGTTGCTTTGGTTATTCCAAAGACGAGTAGTACGAGAATTTATTGAGGAAATATCTACTTTAACATACGATAGGTCTCCGATCTCACTTCGGAGAAATTACTTAGACTGGATAGCTGGGAATCATCAGTCTGGTCTTGATGGCGTGGGCGTATCATCGTGCGCGATGATTACAAATTTTGTCTGAATTACTTGGGACTAACGGTAAACTAAAGCGATTTCTTGGTGCTACTAACGAGAGAGATTTATTGACAGGCAATTGTGTTATCCAGCTATTTATGGATGTTTGGGGAAGACCTCTTTAAATACACCAGCAGAATGCTCTAAGCCTGGCAGGCGATCCTGTGCCTTGAAACGTCACATATATATTACTGACTACACGTGGCTACAGGGGCTCTAATAAAAATCTCCGGATAATTTCAGTAAATAATGCCCGCGAAGATAAGGCGAAATAAGGCAAAGCTGCAACATAGGCCTAGAGTCTTTTCCATAGGTGGAAGTATTTAAGTGAAGCACGTGTGGCTGATTAGTTTCGGACTATAATCATACACGTCATCATAGGAGCGGAAGATTTGCACCAAGCTTCGGATGCCCCTATATGCCCGATTGATTGAAACAGGTCTGAACCGTAGATAATTATTGTAACTCGAAATCCTTCCCAAGCCCTTGACCTCGAGCTATTCTTTCAGAAAATGACACACCACTTAAAAGATGGGTACGACTTATATAGTTGATGGTAGTTATAGTTTGTGGTTTCTTTTGGGCTAGATAGACTGGAACAGACCTGTATATGAATGCCCGGAAGATACGAAATGCATAGCTGAACATATAGTGATGTTCGTAGCAAGCTGATGAGATCGATTTTGCGGGGTTGCAGTGAGATACGCGGATGAATAGTCGCATGTTGCTTTTTTAAGAATGTCCGTATTATTAAGTAGTTTATGGAAGTATTATGTGCAAAAAGCTGAGAACCGTAAGATTTCTGTCTCGATGCAGGCGTGGCTGATTATCTTGCTGTAGCTTGTGTAACATCGAGATTACTACCTTGATATATGATGCTACTACGCCTACTCAAATTGGAGTTCTTGTTTTCTCGGATATTCACCTATAGGACTCCGACTTAGCTTGGTTAATCAGCTGCTCAGCACACTGCAAGCTGTTGTGGTGGGACTGTATCGTTTATGAGATTTGGTCTTCAGAATACTTAGTGTGAGTGTAGTAATATATATGTTAATCTTTAATGGCGAAAATAAGGAAATCCTAGCTTCGAGGCTTATGAGCGTGAGGACATGAATGTATGGTAGCAATGGGGGTTAAGTGGGACTAGCTATGCGTTCACACGTGCGCGATTACCGTTCTAAGTAATCTGCATGTCTTAGAGTCATTCTATTCTGGTTTTGGGAACTGTCAGGGTCGTGGCTACATGACCTAGGTCACTCCTTGTGTGACAGCTCCTAGAAGGACCCCGATATTTTCAAAGCTGTGAGTAACTAGAAAAATCCCGCTATTGGCTCTTTGAATTTATATATACGTCAGCTGCTTAGCATATGAACACTCTATGGATCTGCGGATTGTCTAGTAGTCTAGATACTTAGGTTGTTCAAGATGCTTCGCCTTTACACGAGTTGGCGCTAGCGATATATATTTTGTCCTTATTCTCAAAACAGAAGATTAGAATCTAAGAAAAAAAACTTGATCTTTTGATTTATCCCCTTTGCTAAGTTCAACAATAGTTGTTCGAGGTTAATATAGTACCCCAACCGGGATAGCTCGGACGTCTAGTGAACCGGGTAGACCTCGGGCGCCGGAGATAGCGGGGTCAATTGGTCGGGATTCCCTCTTCGGAGACGGTCTGTGTGCCAAGAGGGGCAAGCGATCTACGTACCTGACTGACGTAGGAGGCCAAGTCTTAGGATTTTTGGGGAGAAACCAGACGCAGCCTCATGCAGGACATCTGAAGAGCACGGGGGTGAGCTCTGGCCTCTCATTGGTTGAATTTGACGGGCTTCAATTGTCGAGAAAGCGGTTCTTGATGGGGTGAAGGGACGAACCGGGTGCAGCGCTATAATGCGCCGGTATTAATTCTGTGATGTTATGTATACCAAGAGACACTA
Source organism: Xylaria cubensis (assembly GCA_022385715.1). NCBI lineage: Eukaryota > Fungi > Ascomycota > Sordariomycetes > Xylariales > Xylariaceae > Xylaria > Xylaria cubensis. The sequence goes on from MU279036.1 coordinate 373,107, forward strand.
AGTCGCAGGGAAAAATGGTCAGATTATATATGGCATATTCGGCTTGCATCGAAAACGAGTCCTAGTCACAACTGTGTAACACGTCCAATGCTGATCCAGTTCTGGTTACATATGCAGCAGACCTGATGTCAGACCTTGAGTAAGTAAATCACCACATAAACATCTTAAAGCACTCGAAGGAGACACGGATGGATGAATCATCAGGGCCTTGTGTAATGTACAGCGTAGGAGGGTCTCGGGAACGGTACCATAGTCGGATGCACTACCTGCCCGTGTACTGGTATTAACCGTTAAGCGTTGAGAATTAGGTCGTAGCGTGGAGCTACCTGAAGCTACCTTACATTAGCTGGCCAGCTAGCTGTATCAATGGACCCAACCGAGACAATCAACCCCGCCATTCCACATGTTGTACCTGCTGCCCGCCATCAACGGATATTGCCTTGCGGCCTGCAAACAAACCACCGTCTCAAAATCACACGGACTCACTTATTATCCTCGACCACCTGGTATTTTATCACTCATATTTGAGCAATGAGTGCATGATTATTTCCTTGTTTTAGCTTGAAAAACTACATCATCACTTTTACAGTTCTCTAGATTGACATCAGTGTTGTCGACGCTAGACAACAGTATACGCCGACGTCAACTTGCTTAGTGTCTTCATTTTTCCTCCAACTATATCACACTCCTGTGGCTGGTTCACCTCATCACGTAAGTGCATATAGTCGCCGCTCGAGTTTTCCGGTACTTTTTGGCCATTGTCGTCAAGATCCCGCCGCTTTACGGTACCTGTGCAGTCATCACCAAGACCCCGGACTGCCTCGACGTCCTGGGGCCTTTTATATATCCTGCAGCTGAGTCAACGGCCGGATAGGCACGCTGGGAACATCAGCCGCTGCGCGTGGTAGCTTATACCTAGCTGGGCGAATCACTACGACCCTGTTATCCCCGTCTGTTCCTCCACGGCTGCACTTCAAGACCAATCCCGGACGACCCCTACATCTGCATGCCTCCCTCCCACGCCGGTCATCTTACCTAACCACCTGTGAAATACACCACGCCGCGAGCGGCACTAGTCACCTGTCTAGTTTCGGGTCTTGAGTGGGCGACGCTGCATGCCCATCTGTGGTTTCTGAGGTGTGGCATGACCTTCGTCAGGCGCGTCCTCTCCTGCCTCCACTAGGTCTGATACCACCCTTGTACACGATTTGGTCCCCAGTGTCGTCATGCCTGAGGTTACAACTTTATAGCTAGATCTGTTGCGACAAGCTAGCTCTTCGGAACCCCCTCTTCAAGCATCTTCTTCGCTAGTTCTTGCCACCTGCTTGCCGCATTCGAGCTTGTCACTAGGTTAGTATACACGAGTCCCGAAACGACTAGCACCTCCCAAAGTCCTATGGAGACACCGGCGTGCAATCTTCTAGATTCATTATTCCAATACCGTTTGATGCTGCCACTTACCAACATCTGAGTTTGTTTGTACTCAACGCATACTGGCCCAACGACTCTCAGCAAATTCTAAGAGATCGACACCTCCAAACTACAAACATAGGGATACGGTAGAGGTCGTGCCCCTTCACTGACACTATGTAAGTCATGTGTCTGCTAAACATGGAGTTGTCTTTTGCTACCGAGCCACGAGTGTCTTAACCTCTTTTGATAGCAACTAATTGTCTCCCAGGAAGTTCGGCAAACAAATTCAGAAGCGTCAGCTTGAGGTTCCCGAATATGCCGCTAGTTTCGTGAACTACAAAGCTCTTAAAAAGGTGCGTTGTGTAGAAACCCCACCATAAATAAGCACTCTATGCTACTATGTAGCGAGTGGTTGGGCTCCGTTCCGTCGTATATCATATATATCATTTGCAAGCCAGTCGACGTCGACCCCAGTTCACAATACTAAGAGATCTTATTAGCTTATAAAACGCCTTTCCGCTACTCCAACTCTCAGTGCCCAAAACGACCCTCATCTTCCTCCTGCGCCAGTAGATACGCAGGTCGCATTACAAGCGAACAAAGCCAAATTTTTCTTCCAGCTAGTACGGTCCACACCGGCTTCCCTCTCGATAACTCTAATTCAACGACCGCTAATATTCCAAAGGAACGTGAATTAGAGAAGGTCAATGCCTTCTACCTTCAGAAAGAGGCAGAGGTTAGTTGTTCCTAGTAGTGCTTATCTTCGATTTATGAATTATATCATTGACTTTATTGTAGCTCAAAATACGGCTTAAAACACTGATAGATAAAAAGAAAGTCCTAAAGTCACGACAAGGGATTTCCAGGCGGTCGGCCAAATTCACTACTCTCGAGGAAGGATTCCAGCAGTTTGCCAATGACTTGAACAAACTTCAACACTTTGTTGAAATCAACGGTACCGCCTTCTCGAAAATACTCAAGAAATGGGATAAGACGTCAAAATCTAAAACGAAGGAGCTATATCTCTCCCGTGCCGTTGAAGTCCAACCTTTTTTTAACGCCACTGTCATCAGTGAACTTTCGGACCAAGCTACGACAAGCTTACAAGAGCTAGGAGCTTGGGCAGATGGTGATCATGTCAGTTTCGAAGGGCGGATAGAACAACATATTGTGAGCAGTCAACATCTTGTTGGAACTGATGAAGGCGACGCAGATAGCTTGTTGCTAGACACTGCTATCTCCGGCAACCTGGAGTCTCTAAGGGACTTATTGTCAAGAATGCAGGCTGCTTCGAGTTCGACACCTACAATGGATATATCGCTAAGAGAAAGGGTTACGCGTACATTTCTTGCCGCTGTCAATGAGGCCCCACAAGCGTCACTTGAGGTCTTGCTGGCAACAGGTCTTGTCGACGTCCGGTCCGAGGATGACATAAATGAGCGGAATTGCGTTCATCAGGCAGCAATATATGGAAGTCAATTTGTGCTGGGTGTTGGCCTTTCAGGGGGTGTTGAGGTTAACAGAACAGACGTTTACGGCAGAGTGCCTCTACATTATGCGAGCATGCATGGACGCTTAAACATGCTCGAGATTCTTCTTAGAGGTACGATGACTCATTTCATTAAAATATTTCCGGAAGTTGTCCCTGACAGTTAGGCAGCGGATCCTTCGACAATCGATATGATTGACCATGATAACTTCACTCCACTGATCCATGCCATTATCCATGGACACCTCGCATGCGTCCAACTACTTTTGAATGCCTCGTCTCGGTTAGACCCTGTATCAGAGACAGATCACATACCACTTAACCTGGCTTGTGAGCATGGTTCAATTGAGATCGTAGAGACTCTCTTGCAGCATGGTGCACAAATTCTCGCTGATGCCGAGGGACTTTATCCGCAGCATCTTGTGGCTCGGTCGGGACAGACCCCCCGGCTGCTTCGTTTATTACAGCAATACGGGGCCGACTTGGATCAGATCGACAAGCTCTACGGATGGACACCGCTAGTTCATGCTGCAAGCGAGGGGAATGTACCGTGTCTTCAAGAACTGCTGAGCGTCGGTGTTAATTCGAACATCCTAGACGAGAAGGATTTGCCTGCCATGTACTACGCCGCTTGGGAAGGGCATTTAACATGTATGCAGCTACTAACGCCGTTTCAAAGAGGGAAGACCGAAAGCCCTTTGGCAATGCAAGCTACCGGATCACTTTTGGTACCTATGGGTAGTAGTGGCGGACCTATTCCTATGTCGCTAGATGTAGATGCCATCCCTGCATTGGAACTACCCCCTCCTATCATCCCACTGCGCCGCTACGGTCACAACTTCCTAGACACCAAAACTGTCGTGCAAATAAGCTTCGAAGAGAATGGACAACAGCCTCTGGTCTTCTTCCACGACAGCAAATACCCTGCTGCTCGGCTTACTATCTCTTCCAAGCTGTCAGATCTCATACCGAAGAACATCATTCTACCTTTCCAGGAGGATACCCGACTTGTTTCTTTCCAAGTGGATAATATTGATACTTTTACGCTTGATTTTGATGTTTTCCCAACATACGGTGCCAAGATAATTGCGAAAACGGTTGCCCTTCCCGAGGCCTTTAGATCGTCCTGGAGAAGTTCCGGTAGATGTTGCCTGGCCTTGTTCGACCCACGGCTTCGAGCCATAGGGCAGATCACCTTTAATACGCAAGTCATCAAGCCGTTCAGGGGAGCCCCACTAGAAATCACAGACTTCGAGACGTATTGGAAAGCTACAAGCCAACTCGACCAGAATCCCACTATGTTTGTAACTGGTTCAAGTCTATCTGGAGAGTTCGTCCAGCTTCACGTTCAACACACAAGTGATGGCGTTCCTGTTGTCTGGCCAACGTGGAAGATACAATGTGGCCTAGTTGAGATGCCACTAACCCGCCTGACATATGACGAATTTACTACTGTTACGGCGGCAAGTCCTACTCGTGCACAGCTTTCATCAATATCGTTACATGGCCATGAGAACATAGCGGAAGTACATCGCGTGCTCTCGACCGCAGGAATCTCCGTTGAACAAGCTTTGTCGGTGCTGCCGGCCTCAATGCACGTCAATCTACAGATCCTCTACCCGTCTGAGGATGATGAAAAGAAATTGGGCGTAGGCCCGACCGTAGACACTAATACCTTCGTCGACGCCGTCTTGGCGGTTGTGTTCGATCATACGCGAGAACAACGAGCAAGGACACTGTCAACCCCAAGCGCGGTGCGGTCTGTTGTATTCAGCTCATACAACCCAATTATGTGCGCAACTCTGAACTGGAAGCAGCCAAACTTCCCCGTATTTCTTTGCAACGACCTCGGGCGCGAGGAGACGATGCCTGCGCCAAATGTCATTCAGAGCAGTGGCCGGCGAACTTTCTCAGTCAAGGAGGTGGTCAGGATAGCACAGAACAACAACCTTATGGGTCTTGTCTGCAGCGCTCGGTTACTTGTAAGTCGTCGCTCGTCCTCTCTACTTTGTCCTCTTTTATCCCACTACTTTGAAATTTATGTAATGGATTACTGACTTGAAGCCCTTTTCAAGGACATGGTGCCCGCCTTGGTAGATGCCATCAAGTCCCATGGACTGGCCCTAGTGGTGGACCAGTCCGCCAACCAGCAGACGCACGCAGACCCATTTCAACGCATTCCTAAAGGCGTCGATGGCGTTCTTAAGAGTAATGGTGTTCTTCGCTTTAACGAATCTATCGAAGTATAGATTTTTCATTTGTTGTCCAAGTGTGCCTCTTGGCCTGGGGACTAATTACGGCGACTGAGCATCTGGTTGTAATATGGGGAAATCGCTACCTATTTTCTTGCCTACCTGGTGCTCGTCGGTGCTACTTGCAATAGCTGGGTGATAGGTAGGTAGGTGAGGAGGTATGTTTGGCGGAAAATGGAGGTACCAAGGCCCAAGATAAGATTTGATTTCATGGGTACGCAAACCCAGCCATGAGAAAAGTGTCGCAAAAGACACAGAAAGATAGGAGACTGGGCTATCCGCGCGACACTGCCGTTTGAGAGATTTTTGCCTGACTACGCAGTCATAGAAACAGAAAACTTGACATCAATCAAAGTAGAATGAAAAGTTAAAAAAAAAAACCGTTGCTTGTTCATCACAATCATGATTATATCACGTGCTCGCTCGCTCATTCACTCATTTATTCATATATGTGTTCGTTAGTTGTTTTTTCTTTCCTGATCCCCTCCCGAGTCCGTGAATAAACGGTTTCTACGCCCCCTTATACTCGTACCGCAGAGCACTCAGCTCCCTCTCCGGATCGATACTTCCCATCAACATCTTAGCAACGAGCACAACGACATAGATGAGCGCAGGAAGATTCGCCAGGCCGACGTGGCCCCAGTGCTGATGCGCGGCAGACCGCTGCGAAGACGACAGGAAGCCGGCGAGGATAAGCAGGCTGCAGAGCGCGACGTTGAGGAAAGGTAGGTACTGCTGGAGCGGCGAGCGATGATGCTGCGACCAGAAGAAGGAATGAGATCCCGCGCTCGCGCGTCTTCGTCGTCGAGCATTCGCGCCCATCGGGCCTAGTCCCCCTCCTCCTCCTCTTCCTCCACCCCCAAACGTAGTTGTAGTAGATGTGCCATCGTCGTCCTTGGAGGAACCTACCCACGCATCAAGGACCCGAATCCCCGTCACGCCAGGCGGGAGAGACCATAATGTCCACGCCGTGGAGGCGAGACTCGAGAGCGCGAGGAGGGCTATCCAGATATCTGCTGCGCTGCGTCTTCTTTCTCTCCCCTTATCCCCTCCTCCACCTCCTCCTCCACTTGGATCTCTGGAAACGAAACCCGCCACACCCCCGAATAAGACGAGGAAGTAAGGGATTGTGGAGAGTGCGGGTAAACAGAGCAGAAATATGCGAAATTGCGCGTTGCGCTTTGCGTTTTGGCGCACGAGGGTTTGGATTAGCTCTTCTTGCTCTTGCTCGTCGAGGGCGGGGCCGTCCGTGTCGGAGTCGTCGCTTTGGTAGCGCGAGGACGAGGGCGAGGTCGTTGTTGTGTCTGAGGGGTAGGCGAAGGTGCGCCGGAGGCGGGTTGTTGCGTTTTTTAAGTCCATCTTTTGTCTTTCTTTTTTGTGCTTAAGGTTTGGGGAGGAGGTAGGAACTAGGTTATTCTTATATGGTTGACTGAGTTGATTTTTCCGTATAATTGTGGTATGCGCTCTGGTTGCGCAGGCATGTTTCGCGGAGGGGTATTATAGGTGCGGTTTTAAGAAGCTTATGTCGATCGCAAGAGTGATATCACTTGGTTAGTGACAGTTATTTAGGGGACCATTTTGGTCGCTCCCCTCTAAAGCGCTCGCTGAGAACACGGTCGCGGGAAGGAAGCCTCGATTTTGATAACCGCGAAGAGTCGGAAAGCCAATCGATTAGTTATCCATCTAGGCAGATGCCACGCCTTTTGGGATGTTGAGCAGGTGACGTAGCTCTGCATACGCGGATTCAAGGGTCTAGTTAACGGCTGTGGCTGCGACTGTGGCTGAAGCTGAAAAAGGTGGCTTATCATCAGTCTTTCTTGTCTACCATTTGTTCGTCTGCTACAAAGCCGATCTGAGTCTCATTATGTATGAGGTCTTGGTGGTAATTTGTATATATAGTGGGGTATCTGAGAAGCCGAAGCCAAGGCCATATCCATGATACATGTAGTATACATATAAGACTGTATTTAACTCTTATGATGTCGTGGGGAAATTCTTAAAGTTCCCATTATTATCGTACTTAGCCTCTATTAAGAAAAAGAAAAGTTAGCTAACATTTATGATCACAACAAAACCACATCCACTAGTTTAGTGCAAAGGAGGAGAAAGAAAAGAAAAGAACAGGCCAGCAACAACTTACTGAAGAAAGTATAACTCAACGTAACCTCATTAATACCCCTCATATTCAAATCATGCAGCAGATCAGGATCGAGGTAGAAAAAGACAGGCATATCGACCGTCTCGCCGGCATTGAGACGCTGCTCCTCGAAGCAAAAGCACTGGATCTTGCTGAAGTAGGGGGCCACCTGGGCCGGGGTGACGCTGTACGTGGCCACGCCGATGATGTCGCTGTCGCTGCGGTTCGTCGCCGTGTAGAATGCCAATGCCGTCTCCCCCGGCAGAACCCGCACCTCGCGCTGCTGCGGCACGAACTTCCATGGCAGCACGTCTGACACGGACGCGTTGAACGTCACCCGGATCCGTCGTGCGTCCTTCACTGGTACTAGGCGCGAGGCGAGGTCCGCCCCGTCTTCTGATGAGCCGCCGTGGCCTGGCGCCTTAATTGGGGTTCCGCCCCAGCCTGTCGTTTGGCAGATCTGTTGTTCGGGTATATATGTTAGCGCTGGTGATGACATAATGATGGGCCAAGAAGTTGTTTGCTTGGTCCTGGTCTTCGTAGTAGCACAATGGGCAGGAGATCCAACGTTAAATATATCGTAATAGAGAGACGAACCATCTTATACATAGGCACAGAGCCATACGAAAAAGCAACAGTGCCCAGAATAATGCTGACAGTGTAGAACCTAACACACAGCACACAATAAGTCCCCTATTCAACACCTCTTCTCCGCACTTCTACGTCTCGCAGATGGGCAATTGGCATACATAGTCGTCCGGTTCTTATATTTATAGTGTTCGCGCAATCGGTCCATCGAGGGCGGTTGCGACTGGCTCTGCTGCGCTTTCGTCGTATTCGAGATCGGTCGACGAGCCGCGCGCACGGGGAATTGGCTCGCTCGGGCGAGTTCTCGACGACATGATGCGCATGCCCACGACGAGGCGTTCGACTGGAGCGCCCGCCACGAGAATCGGGGGAGTGAGTTCATGCTGTGTGGTGGGCTTTGAGAATCTCTGGGCTGATCCGACAATTTGAACCTTGTCAGATGTTTTGTCGTAGAGCTCCGATATGGACTCAGCGTAGGATAGCGGCGCGGATCAATTACAGGGGGCTATCTTAGGGCGTTTTCGGGCCCACTACAGCTTCGACGGTCCACTGTAGCTTCAAGGCGCATCCGGATGTCTCCGGACACGACCGGAGCTATAAAATCGGGTTATATACATGCACAAGTATTTCTAAGGCCATCGTGAATTGGTAAAATGATCGTGTCTAAATTCCAAGGAGTCTTTGTGGTTCGAATATACAATTTGTATTAAAGGTCCTACAGTTACCGCTCTATTGATATCAACCCAACCTAAAAATGATGAAACAAGTAGGTACAATAATCATGCTGCCTTTCCATTCCCAAACTTTTTACCGATGCTCGTAACCCTGATTGATACCTGAGCCTTCGTCGTGGTCAAGAATCTGTCCGGGAGGTCTATAAGGAAAACTTGGATAATCAAGATAATGACTCTCACTAGCCAATCCAAAATGCTCAACTCAGGTTGCCTCCCATATCTAGAAGTAGAATCCACGAACTCAAAGGGTAGACGTGCGCCAAGATGATAGATGGCGACATGTAATCCACTGCTGAAGCCGTCTTCGTGAAAGCCGTATCCAGTCCACGCGCCCGCATAGCTGATCCCGCGCTTGTTTTGAATCTTTGGGAGCTTCTCTAAGGCCTCGACCGCTGCCGGGGTGTACAAGGGATGTGAGTAGGAGTATCTGCCCTGTACCGTCTGTGCTCTGGGCTCGTGTATAGGATTCAAAGTAACCAATACGTCGCCAAATGCTTCGCGGGGTATACGTTGTATGACATTCATGTTGTAAGTCAGAGAAATTTGGTCGATGTCTCTGCCGGTCCACGGTGAAGACGCTGTTAGGTAGTTCCAAGAAGACCACGCGTTTCGCCGCTTAGGCATGAGAGATATGTCGGAATGGAGGACGCATGTATTTTCGGATGTATGAAAATTAGACATGATAGCTTTCTCTTCTTCAGTAGCCGAAGGCGCAATGATCTGATAAGCCTGATCTCCTTGGGTAGCGAGAATGACGTGATCGTACAATTCCGTTCTGCCGTTTTCCAGTTGTAGCTTTACCATGCCGTTCTTCTCGTTAGACAGGTGCTTAACCGCAGTCTTCAGAAAGAGGTGGTTTGGAGGAAACCCTCGCATCACTGCATCGATATATGACTTTGCACCATTTTCCAATGTGAACCAGTCTGTCCTTGTCGAAATCGTACTTAAGAGATCATGATTCCACCTGAGAGCCAATGTTAACATCGAATTTTTGGATAGTACGACTATAAAACTTACATGGATCTGACTAATGTGATGATGGGAAATTGCAGGGCGCAAGTATTTGGGCTCATACTCCACATCGAAGCCGTGATGGGAATGAGATAGGCATCACGGAATGTGTCCGAGTAGCCTTGTCTGTCCAAGTAATGGCCAATGGTCTCGGGGCTGCTTGGAGATGATGAAGGTTCATTTAATCTGGTTTCCTCGTCTCTCAAAAGGTCTAGAGCGAATTTGTTGAAGCGGATGATATCGAAAACCAGTCTCCACATTGACGGCGAAAGGAAGTTTATTCTTTGGCAGAAGATGGCATCTAAGCTGCTGCTCGCCCACTCGAATTTTCCCTTGTCCCGCGAGAACCCAAACGTCATGTGCGTTGGGGCGATCGGGACTTTGGCTTTCCTTAAAAAGTTAATGAAATTGGCTATGAAGATGTCAGTTGAGGCACTGTCGAACATTTGCGGGTTACGAACGGTATGCTGCTGTGTTTATGACGGTGAAGCCGGTGTCGACCAGGGTTCGAAATTTTCCCCTTTTCCATTCTACCGTATTCGCATGACCGCCCAAACGATCGGCGGCCTCGTATAGATAGACATCATGATGTGTGCGATTCAACGCCCAAAGAGCCGCAATTCCTGCCGAGCCACCGCCGACGATGGCTACTTTCTTCCTAGGCACCGGATTAACGGATGATGTCATTTCATAATCAGATGGCCGCCACAAAAAGGAAATGTTGTCGGAAGTGATGAATGTGAGAGTTCCGACGGATTTTGTATCAATAGGGATATATATATCATAGGAATGTTGTGTTTAATGAGCTTGCTTGGACGCAGCCTGTTGCTGGTGAGGAGATATTGAAACAGATGGGATGACGTTTGCGTATAAGGCCTCGGCATAGCTAGCCGCCACGTGCATCTGCCAGCTTGGCGGTTACGCGACGCGGCGATGATTCAAGAAAAAAATAATTATGTGAGCTGGACGGGGTCCGAGGGTACATGTAGGGTGGCGCTTCTAACGCATTCAACAGCGCAGTGTGAACGTGTCGCAAGAGCGAGCTACTGCAACTGTGCCCACCATCTTATCTTCAACACGCAGGGCGGTGGGAGACAGTACACTGTACTTACATGCGATGATCCTGGTAACTTCCTCTCATGGTACGGGAATACACTAGTGGATAGCTTATGTGGTTCTATTGATAGATGATAGCAAGGGGCATCGAGGTTGGCAAGAAATGGAAATGGGTTTCATTGGGCCCGGCAATGACACGAGACGAGGCAAGGCGAGGCGAGGCGAGATATCGCGGAGGACGGGATAGAGGACGGGATAGAGGACGGGATAGAGCGAAAGGCAGATCTATTCGGTTGCAGCTTGCCGAAGATCAATTAGTCAAGTCCGTCCCGAAGCCAGCTCCTGCTGACGGGCGGGAATGCACGGACGCCACTTGCAAATGCCTTCTGCCTTCCCCTTTTGCTTCGCCTCCTCTCCCGAAAGGACATAGCTTCTATGTACAGCAGGGAGGTAGTTGAGCTGATGTGTAATCTTGGTACGAATTAATTACATGTGATCTTCGATTTCTCTGTCCAAAGGTGGAAAGCGCTTCAACCAATAGTTACCAATACTGTATATAGCACTAACACGGCTTTAGTGTCCTAGCTAACGTATCCCAGTAAGTAGGTACTGGTTGGTAAACGACCTTCTTGCGTTTTGCATCAGGCACAAAAAGCACCAGTTCCTGATATACAAGTTGCCCCATTACGTGGAATCATGATGAACTGGACAACCAGATCACCGTCGACTTCATATGTGCCACACAATTCTTAGATTGCTTTGATAGACACACACGAGACGAATATTATACCTGAATACTTGGCATGCATGTCATAGGCTGTCTACTACAAAGAGATGTCGAGGCTCAACGGGACCGAATACTCAGAGGCGGCAGTCCGAAGACCACCGTCTAATATCCAATTCTTAAAAGCTCCATGTTTTAGTCTACCCGGCTAATACAACTCCGCGCTCGTGGAAAATGAGGAACGCAGAGCCTAATAACTGCACTCGGGGGTAAATCAACTTTCATGGAGGAGAAAAGAGGATCAAGAAAGAGGGCGCAAAATTATCAAGCCGCATTATATACATCGTTATGGGGCTAGCGCACAGACCAGGCCGTCTTCAGGGTGTTTTGTGGCTTCGTGGCTTGTAGGCAGGGCGGGTAAAGCATGTGGCTGAGACTTGCTAGCCTAAATCCCTGCTGAACTGAACCTCCAATCGCATTTGGAATTGCGGGTGCCTGGCCTGACCCGGCCTCGTGGGTTACGCAACAAACATCATCGATCCATCCAGCCTCTCCAGCCAACCAACATATTCAATCGCATCAGTGCAACGGAACAGGAAACCAACGAAATAAATCATCAATCATAAAAGATTTATAGCCACAGAGTCGCATTCTCAGACGAAAAATCTTAAATCAAAAGAGGAACGCCAGCTAACCGAACAAGATGGCGAACCCCCTCGACACCGACGCCGGCTCCGAGCTGTTCGCCAGCTACGAAGCCGAGTTCAAGCTGGTGCAAGCCGACCTAACGCAAAAGCTAGACCAGATCCCAGAGCTGAACGGCGAGCCGCGGAAAGCAGCCGTCAACCAAGCCGAGCGGGCGCTGGAGGAGGCCGAAGAACTGGTGCGCAACCCGAGAATCATCGAACATTAGCATCTCAGGACTCGTAGCTAACCAGGGCACTACAAACCACAGCTCGGCCAAATGCGTCTAGAGAAACAAAACATCCCCTCCGCAAACCGGAACAAAGTAAACACAAGACTGCGCAACTTCGAAACAGACGTCGACAAAGCGAAGCGCAAACTACAAACCCTAGCCGACGACCGCGCCGCATTGTTCGGATCCCGGTACACAGACGATCCGGACGCGAGCCCAAGCGACCGCCAGCTGGAGCAGCGACAGCAACTGCTGGCCGGCACGGACAGACTGGACAGGTCGTCGCAGCGGCTGCGGTCGTCGCAGGCGCTGGCCAACGAGACGGAGGCCATCGGCGCCGCCACGCTCGCCGACCTGCACTCGCAGCGCGAGCGCATCCAGCATACGGGCGAGATGCTCTTTGAGAGCGAGGGCTACGTCGATCGCAGCGTGAAAACGCTGAGGGGGATGGCGCGTAGGTAATGTGCTCCCCTTTCCCCCTCTTTTCGTATCTTTTTGCTACGTGTACATGATAATTAACATTTCGCCTGGATCAGGATGGCTACAAATCGGGTAATTACCATCGCCATCATTACTGTTCTAGTCATACTCATCTTCGCCGTCATCTTTGCCAAGTTCAGGTAGAGGGCAACCAATATACATGGCTGGTCGACTTCTAACAATGGTCACTCATCCACTCTTACCGGACCTTACCCATGAAATGGGGAGAAGAGAATGCCGAATAACCGAATATGCATAGATGCTTGCGCGTGATAGCGAGTAAGATCCTAGACTCCCCCCCGGGGCTATCGGTGTAGTTAACAACAATACTGTGTATTTTGATGGAATCACCATGCCTAGTAATGAAGGCATGAAAGAAGAGCTGGGCGTTCTACGGAGTTAGACCGGGTTTGGTTTTTTTGTATCATCCGGAGACCGTATTCAGATATGTGTGGTTATCGTGTTCGTTACTATCGTATATATATACTACATCGTTTTTTGACGGTGGTAGACAGACGGAGACCAGAAGCTAATTCAATTCATTCTGAACCCCATTCTGTAAGCTCATGACTTTATTTCAGTAGCGTACTGATTTCTTTTTGCCATTCCTATTTTAACCCCCCTTAACGCCGTTAAAACAAGGGTCCGCTACAGATTCTACTAGTTCATAGACTTCGAGTGAAATTTAGGAGTTGATGAGTATAGGACAGAAATGGTTGTAAGTGGGTATCATGGAGATAGATGGAGCAAGACTGATTCATCCAGGCCTTACCTCCTGCCAGGCGACTTCGGCTTCCAAACCTTTCCACCGCCAACGCCACCCGCCGCCGGACCCCGTCTCTTGTCCTCGCCGAGCCCGCGTCTACCTGACGCGATCCCGCCTCTACCACTCCTGCCTCCGCCGCCGCGACCACCACCACGTCCTCCACGGAACTGTCCACCGCCACCCCGACCCCTATTAACATGCGACTTGATGGTTGAGACTTCCTTCTCAGAGACGTCCATCTCCTCATCTTCATCATCAGTCTGTCCGCGTTTATTAGAGAACTTAAGGCGGCCACCGCGACCTTTGCGTCCCGCATCCTTACCCTTCAGTGCCGCGACATAGGCGCCCACACCACCACCCTCTTCATCAGCTGGCGTATCAACAACCATGGCATCATCGTCTGCGCCGTCGCTATCCTCGCCTACGATAAGTTTGCCGTCCATATCTGTCTTCATCTTTGTCTTGCCGGCCTTTCGTAGCTTGCCCGGTTTGGTAGAGGAGATGCTGGCTAGCGCATTGCGATCTAACAAGTCGAGGGGCTCGTCTTCATCCTCCATGATGTAGGCGTCACCACCCTTCTTGGACTTGCGTGATGCGCTAGGCATGTCGCCATCAGAGTCGTCGGACGCGTCTGAGTCGTCGCTACTATACAACGCCTCGTCATATTCGCTTTCGAAACGGCCACGTCGCTTGGTGCTTTGGTCGTCCTCGTTACCTTGAGCTTTAGCAGCCTCTCGCTTCCGCTTGCTGCGCTCCTTGGTCTTGCGAATATTCGTCAATAACTTCCTGTCCGCCTCAGGACAGCTTTGATTCACAGGTTCGAAACCGAAGCGGCGGATCATTCTTTCTATGATATGCTTGACCTTGGCTTTGAAGTGACCTTTGTGCTCGTGTGACCAAACCATTAGATTCGGTACCATCGACTGCAGTCGAGGCAGCATCATCTCAGTCGGCAAGCTGATAATGCAAACTTTAACGAAACCTAATACACTCTTCACGATCTCTCTGTTGTTAGAGGTCAAGAAGAGATCTAGTGTCTGTACAAGATCGCTCAGTACCTCCGAGTTCACGGATTCTCTAAACTCATATAGGATTCGAGTTAGGGCAGTGATCGAGGCCGAAATCATGTGTGGTGTGCTTCCCGCAAGTCCGGCGCTGATCATGGTGAAGAACTCTTCTATGCTCGCCGAAACAGATGGTGAATCGTTAGGCATATGAGGTACTTTGCTGTTGTCGATTTGTTTGCCCTTTGCTGCTTCGAGTCGTTGACCCATCGTTACTAAGAGATCGTAGGCAATCGTTCTAGCCTTCTCGTTGTTTTCTTTGCAGCAGATCACTACTTCAGATAGAACAGAGGGGATGAAATGAAGAGAATCGTCAGGGATGAAGGGGATTAGAGCGGCCATAGCGGCTAGACGTTCTCGTCGCGCTGGGGCTGAGACCTTCTCGGCACTCGAAAGTAGTAGGTTTTGTAGCTCGCCATGCTTTTCCTGGAGAGCAACCTTTCCGGTATCAGAGTCGGCAAGCCTTGGTATTAACTTGTACGCTTTCTTCTGCAGCTGAGGTTCATCGTTTTTCACGATAATGAGTGATGCGATGTTGAAGAGAGCGCTAAAGCTTTGGCGCGGTAAGTATGCAGACATAGTGATAACCAAGTCCATAAGTGTTTGGCTTGTTGAAGGCATTTTGTCCTGTGAATTATGAGACTTGCTCTTGCCATCTGCGTTGCTAGCCTCATTGATTGCGGTAGCAAGCATTGTGCTGACGCGATCAAAAGTTTGGGTTAATTCGTTTTCAGACGTGATGCTGAGGTAGGCGTTTATTGTTTGCAGTATAGGTCCTCGGGACTGAGGAAGAGTCTGGCTGTAAACGTTGAATAGAACAGCCAAGAGGTTCCCAGCGAACCCGCTAAGGTAGGCAAGATTTTTCTGAGCGTCGGCTTTCGACACTCTACTCTGGAGAAGCAGCTCATCCCCATCCTCGATGGCAACAATGGCCTTATTAGACTCGACTAAGGATCTGAGGGCTCGGCACACATCTAACCTCAAGTCGACTTGCTTATATAGAAGATTGGCGAGCATCTCTGCAAAACTTTGATCAAAAGCAACAGTCAGGTCTAGTGGTAGATCGCAGAATCCCGGAAGAATTGACCACGTCTGGTTGACTATAGTCTCGTAGATCTTGACCTCCATAGTTTTCGCAGCCTCGCCGTGATCGAGCACACGTTGAAACATCGCTTGGCTCAGCGGTACGAACTCGGTTCTGAAATACTGGAGGTTGGTGTTGCATGTATAATCTCGTAGTATTGGCAGCATCCACGCCCTGCCAGCTTGCCCACTAACTGGTTTAACAAGGTTCAAAGGAAGAACCGATAGAACCGCCTCCGGGCCCATTGATCGTATAGCTTTACCAATGACCTCATCTGCTTGCTTCTTGCCCACGAAAGAGTCGTTGCCTCGAATTTCTCCAATAGTTCGTACAACATTACGCATGATAGGGTCGGCCCGCCATCTCAGGGTATCAAATATGGCCCCGAGGACGTTGAATGTCTCCATCCATGCCGCCTGGTATCTTACACTAATTAGGCTCTCGGCAAGCCTAGCGATTTTCTCCAATGTCTTTTCGTCATAAATAGAAGGTTCGATGATGACTTGGTCCGGTATGCAGTTTGCTACAAACGAGATCAAGCACTCGGATGCAGAGACCCGGATGTTATGTGAGGATGAGTCCATAAACTCGGAGATCATTGCAAACAAATCGGGCAGTTTCAGAAAGGTTTCCTCAGGTTCAATCTGGGATGATACATCATACCCACGGGACAAGATAGCTATCCATGGTGGAAGTAGCTGAGTATCTTGAGCGGCGGGTCGCATTTCTGAGATAATCTCGAGAAGGCGGGGAAGTTTCGCTGAAGCAACTTCATCAGCCATCCCCTCAAAGATCATTTCGAAAATGTCAAAGACGGCCATTGTCATATGTTCATTTCCACCCTTGGCAATGCTGAGCAAGAGCTCGCACAAGGCCTCGAGATTCCTACTTGGCCAGCCTCCGCTTGCTGCAGCAATGGTCTTTACAAGTTGTAGGGCATGTATCAAGGCCGGATCGTGCTCTCCGGCGGACAATTTCTTCTGCTTTTTCGAAATGGCAGCTTTAGTAGCCAGGTCGGACAAGCTGCTCATGGCAGTCTCGGCGCAAAGATCAGAGGCGGGATGATCGAGGGATGGACTCGGCGGCGGGTTCTTGAGGACTTTGCGCAAAGCATCCTGGGCTCTCTTGCGTACTTTTGGCCTAGGATCCAGCGCCAGATGAAGGAGTCCTGCAACGGCTCTACGCGGGCTTATCTCGGTGGTAGGTAGCTTCCATGCTGCTGAGTCCTGGGCGAGGAGAAGAGACTCAAGACATCCTATCGACGGCCTCAACAAGGGAGCATCTGCGCCAGCAAGCAGTAAGACAGGCGCCAGGAGTGTCAGAATCTGTGTGAACTTGGCTCGGAGCAGGGGTTGCGGCGCGAAGGGTGTGACGACATCGAGCAGATATACGATGGAGGGCGTTAGCTCTTGATTGCCTTTACCCTCACCAACAGACTGGTTCAGCAGGGCCAAAAGCGCAGCAAAGTATCCCGTCGGTGTCGGTGTTGTATTCTGCTCTTTTAACGTTTCCTCGACCGCCTTCAGCACAACTACGGTCTATACACATAAACGAGATCAGTTAGCACATATGCTGAGCTGTATGAAGTAGATATTTAGCGAATTGTTACTTACCTGCTGCTGGCTTTGAAGATTTGGAGACCGTATTTTGTCTAGCTTCTCCTCTAACGTAGCCATCGTGAAAGGCGCAGTACGCAGACTTGTCAAGGCCTCAAAGACAGGTAGATTCGTAGGAGATCGCATCTTAGAGATTTTGGTTTTTTTATGGTTATCACTGTTATCGGCGCTTATCGTAAGTCGGTCAACCCCACATTTCTCCTCCCCCGCCACGAACCTCCATAGAAAGTCGTATATAGATGACCTAGTCTAGATATTCAGTACCTTTTCCCGATGTTGAATTGGTTAAAACAAATTATCTTCCTCTACGATACCAACTACTTGCCTCGAATCACTGTCCAACCTGCTCAGACGGTCAGATATGTCAAAAATTAGACACAAATAGGACTCTATGGTTAGTTGATGGATTTCCATTGATACTAACGATAGTTACTCCGTACACTAATTAACGCTCGCATATGATATAGGGCTTTGGTCCCTGCAATCGTTATAATCCAAAACCCTGCCGAAACTCCATAATGAATCTTCTCAAACCGTGCTGTCTGTTTATGCGAAGTCTTCCTCCTTGATGCTGTTCTTTAGTCGCAGCAGGATTTCCGTCTTCCACTTGTCAAGCTTCGACATCTGGTCGTACTGATATAGCTTGTCCTCAAAGTCGCCTGAATCTTGAGATTCTATAGAACCGGCGAGGTCTACAAGTAGTTGGTGCTCCCTTGTACTGGCGAACGTTGGGTCCATCTCTCTGTACTTTTCGAATGCTCGGTTCGCGCCAACCAGGTCCTCAGTAGCCAGGTGGCAAATACCGGCTTTTAAGAAATGGTCCTTCACTGAGTACCGTAAGAGGTTGTTGTTGACAGAAGTCTCTGCTATCTTTTCATAGTGTTGGATTGCCTTGTAGTAATCAGCTTCTAAAGCAGCAAGGTCCGCCACCTTTATTAACAGTTTATTCGCCAGTCTAGATATCTTAATCAGCACACAAGTAGTGAAACCGGCGGGTCAGTTGTTGGTGATGGGACTTACGCCACAGCATTGTCTGACTCGTACCAGCCGGCTGCAAGTTCGTAGCACTCGAGTGCGCGCTTCCTATCGCCTAATTCGACCTCAAATACCTCACCGGCGTGCTCTTTATGTTGGGCCGCGCGCCTGAAGTTTCCCTTCTTGCAGTATTGTTGGATGGCGACTTCGAGGCATCGGACAGCGTCTTCGGGGTTTTCTTTGCGATAGACCTTGGGCCATGTAAGATAAATATGGGTGACATATAGCATCAGTATCACCGTACCTTGAAGCATTCTACCATGGTATTGGCGGCATCGTCGGGTTCCTTGAGATTCTGGCCTTGAATGGTAGCAGCCTTCTCAAAGGCGAGACCAGCCTCTCGCATGAGACCCTGCATACGGAACGCATTGGCGGCTTCGACATAGAGATCGGCGGCATTCATGTATTTGTCCTCGCGTCCACCGAAGAAACTGAAACCACCGCTCGCAGAGGCCAGAGCCTTGTCTGCCTATATCCAGAGATAGTCAGCACAAATGAAGAGGAGATGGGCCGGAGCAATAAGGGTCCAACCTTTTGCAATAATGCGCGGGGATCGCCGGCCATAATGAAGAGCGTCTAGGAGAAGTTCGATGGGAAATGAATGAAGAGAGATATGCGTGGTAGTTCAGGGTTCAGGACAATGGGAGGCTATGGTGCTGTTGTAACTTGTAAGAGAACCTTGGAAGACATAGCTCAGGCACATGTCGTAACATTAGGTGGTCGAGGTGGGTTTGGCGGGGTGTCTCAGACGCTAGTCTAGGGGCGCCTTACGTATAGCTATGACATCGCCACGCCTCAGCCCCTGTTACTTCTGCTTTTGTACTTAGTCCATCTGATAGGCGTTGAAAGTCAACAACTACTTTATTCCACGATGCCCGTATTAAGGTAATTCTCTTGGTAAATTAAACATAGCAGTCTATGAGTCAGAATAAGGAAAAGTTGGTCTAATTATTTTGACATCTTAGGGTTATCTAATAAAATAGCATCATCTACATAAAATAACCCTCGTGAACTGAATAAGTTATGCTTTAGACTGCCTCAAGCGTCTAGTCAACACACAAATTCCAATAAACAGACCATTTCATCTAGATACAAACAAAAATTTCCTTCGTAGAGAGCGAAAAAGATAGTCTTGATAGTTTCTTGACAAGAGTGGGACTTGAACCCACGCGGATTGCTCCATGAGGAAATTGTCTGTTAAGGTAACCTTAACCTCACGCCATAACCAACTCGGCCATCTTGCCGCGACTTGCTTATTCTGACGGTCGTCTGCCTATTGAATTTTAGGGGAATTCTTGGTAGTGTCTGGGTTTCTGGTTGTTTGATTTAAGCGGACAATGTTGTGGGTGGGGTTGTAGTGGGGTTGAATATTCAGCAAGGCACACGCTGCTAAAAGGACAGTTGGAACATATCACAGCCCCTCCAAAATCTTTCATTCATATACAATTCTTAAGCAACAATGTGCATTCAATGGCAAGATGGCCGAGTTGGTTATGGCGTGAGGTTAAGGTCACCTTAGCACAGTTTCCTCATGGAGAAATCCGCGTGGGTTCAAGTCCCACTCTTGTCACGAACTTCGTTTTTTGTCTCTTTTTGGTCCGATCTTGTCTTCGGATAAAATGAAAAGTGACAGAAAAGTTGGTTTCGTTGTCGGTCAAGTATCCTTATTCTAATTTTGGTGAAAGTGGCGTATTTCAATTATTGTTTTACTGATCACAGTAACCCATTTCGGGCAAATACCTAGTACCATTAGAGTAAATCGTTTACGCGGTTCGGAATCGCGTTCTCATCAACTTCACCACCCTCTCTTCTCCGAAAACTCACTCCAAACACATCATGAACTCGACAATATGTAATAGTTGCAAACTAGCGCTACGGCGCACCCTTCGCGCCTCGCGACCCACTCGCCAACAACAGGCAAAAGCTCAATCAACAGTAGCAGCAAGTCTAAGCCGACCATCACGCACCTCCCCAGACCCAATAGACCCTTCAATCCCCGACCTCACCTCTCTCCTCTCGCAACCAACCTGGTCCGTCCGCTCCCTGCTCCCACAAGCCTCACAACCAAACACCATAACATCCAAAACCCTCCACCACCTCCTCCGTCTCTCCGCGCTCCCGCTCCCACAGTCAGAGGAGGAAGAATTGCAAATGCTTGCGACGCTATCCTCACAACTCCACTTCGTGCGCGCCATCCAGGGGGTCGACACAGCCGACGTGGCGCCACTGCGCGTGATCCGCGACGAGACGGCGGCGGGCTTGCGCGAGCAGACGATTGGCCTGGCGGAGCTGCGGGAGGCGTTGGAGGCGGAAGATGTGGTTGGTCACGCGAGGCGGCCGCGTCGGCGACGGATACAGAGGACAGCTGGAGGGCAGGAATCAAGTTCATCCGGTGAGAAAGGACGAGATACAGAGAGACGTAACGCATCCCAGAAGCAGGAGCAGGAGCAGATACTGAATGAGGAGGGAAATTGGGACGTACTAGGGGGCGCGACCGAGACGGCAGGAGGACGATATTTTGTCGTCAGGAGTGGCGGAACAGGCTCTTTGCCAAACGGGACGGTGGGATGAAGAATCAGCAAGTCAGTTGATTTTCCAGCTAGGGTTTACAAAATACCTACAGAGCCACCACAGTTTGAGGAAGAGATATACATTGGCAACAGTAAAGTTGATACACCATGCCCACCTTCTGCCAGCCTCGCCGGTCCTGGATACGCCTTTTAACATTAATTTAACATCAATTGGTATGTGCCTTAGCACTTGCTAGGTCTTATCTATACACATGGCAAGCTGTTGCCTTCGGATACATGTAACCGGTCATTCTGTTTTCTGACCCCCTGAGATACACCTGAGTCCCTCGTATCTTCATATATTATACATAACGTCCGATAACTTCGTCACTTCGTTAATACCAACACCTCCCAATGAGACCATGTAAAAACCTGGTTGGGTCTCAATGTCGATGAGTTCCCATTAGATGATGCTGGTTCTCTGTACGGCTATGTTTACGACGCGGCTTGAAGTTCTCTTGTTCTGCAAGAGAATGGTGGGTACCACCAAAGTTTGATGTCGACTTTGCCTTGCTATTTGATGGGTTAGTCCCAAATTTGTCCGTTGGCTCTCCCTTTCCATTCGTTCGCTTGGCAGCGGTCCTTTCTTTCTGGAACTGCTCAATCTTTGGGGTTTTCATGATGTTCCCACTCCGCTCTCCAAGTCCTGGGCTGGCCGTCTCTCCCGGTCCCGGCGCATGGTAACGTTCTTGATACACCAGGTCCGGTCGCTTTGACATTTCTTTATGAACTTCGTTAGAGTCAACATCCTCCCAGCGAAGCCGTAGTAGAACGTTGCCAATGTGGTACTGATAATCAAGATGTTTGCTGACAGCGTCACTGAGATCGACATTCTCAACTCGGGGTACTCCCTCAATAGGTTGTAGCCCTGCAATACCGTACTTCCAAGCGCAATTTCTATACAGAAATCCGAGAAGGTAGTCTTTTTTGGAGTAGACGTTAATCAGTCGGCCCATGACGATGCTCTTCATTGCTGTCCAAACGCGGATCTCAGACGGACAGGGCGCGCCAAACAAGACAACGTTCTCCACAATACCAAAGGCTCTTTTCTCAGAGAGTGAAGTAAGACAGGCGTATATGACGCGAGCACCAAGTCCATAGCCGACTAGAGAAACGGTGCGCTCCCCCTGAACCTTGTTGGTCAGAATCTCAGCCAAGACCAGTCCTGTCTTCTCCGCTCGAACCATCGCAACTATCCAAGGGTTATCCACGACCTTGCTAGCCTTTATTAGGGCTTCCGGCCAGTGTGATGTCTTTAGACTGGCGAAAACTGAAGGTGTCAGTGAATAGCTTTTGTGTCTGCGCTGAGCTCTATCTTACCATCTCGTCCGGTAGTGTCCTCCATGGCAACGTTCCAGGAGGTACTCTTCATTACCGTCTGTAAGGCAGCACCGACCTTTGATAGAGCCTCCAGCTCCCATCTGAGGGCGTAAACCTCGTTTGACTTACCAAATACCTTCCACGGGTACTGAAAGTCATTCTCTTCAGTAGTCCAGCCACTAATTCCAATTGTAACTCGCATCCGACGGTTCTCTGCCGGTATGTCTTTGGGGTCAATGAACTCGGACTGTGTAGAGCCGTGCATTGGTATTAGGGCGAAGTCTTGAATGTCCTTCGCATATGCATCCATCGTCTTGCCGCCCTGTCGGGCTCCGTACAGCCCGAACAGGGTTCCAACAGGGACGGTGCTGTGTGCCGCGCCGATACCACCCAATAACGTCGCCGTGACCGATGTACTAACCCCAATGCCCCCGAATACTGTTCCAATACCCGCAGCTACAAGCGGCTCCGCGAGAACGTCGGAAAATGTAGAAGTAGCTAAGTTTGGGTTATTATTGGAACGCCATCGCTTCGACGGCTTGCCCTCCTCCGCGCGCTTCTGGGCAATCTCTTCGGCAGATATACCCTTGATAATTTGGGCTAAAGCCTGAGAGACTCGGTACTCGTCCTGCAGCAGCACATATGTCGGTACTTCCATCGCAGTGGCAAGCTTGATGAGTGCAATGCGAGAGTACGTAGGATATTGGTCAAGTCCCAAGAACATCAACAGCATCGTATGAAGAATCAACGCGCGCTTCTCCTTTGAGAGGTTGCAAAGTGCTGTGTACATAGGCGGGTAGAGCTGAATATGCTGTGCATTAGACGCATCACCGGTCAGCAATGGCACTGTCATTAATTGTTAGCCATTTCGCTTCACCAAAGCGCTGGAGTAGATAAAAGAACATCACCATCTGGCAGCGAGGGGGAATAGCTAATCAAAACTCGACGTATGTCTGCGGTCACCGTCGAGGAAGAACTTACCAGTCGGCCTGGCAGAACTTCCTCGCACGGTGAAACCGACTCGTCTCGCATTACCTGGTGCTTGTTGTGGTCCCTGGCGAACAACGTGGCCACTGGTACCGCCGTTCTTAATGACAACCTCTTGCAGTCGTTTGAAGACAAGTCCACGCCACTTTCCGATGTGGCCTAAGGCATCTCGCTTCAACTCAGTCAGACTGGCCATCACCAATTCAGTCTCCGTTCTCTTGGAGTTGGCTGTAGCCTCTTCTGGTGATTTTGGGATTGTTAGAACGGGTTTCGGCTTAGCTGTATTATGGTTGATGGGACGGAATTTCATTATCTGCAATAGAAGCTCGCGATTTTCGAAGTCGGGCTTCTCAACAGGTATGCCTATGTCCCCATATTGACTGCGATACTTGTCGCTGGCCGGATTCGGTACCGAGAGAACTGTCACCTTGGGAGTAGTAATGCCCTCGGTGGGCTCGACTGGCGTGATTGTCATCTTTTCAAAGTTTTCGCGAACCTGCAGCTGGAGTTCGTCCATGATAGCCACGACAAGAACCTGCAGCTGTTTCATCTGCTCAATACTAAGCATAGCACTTAAGTCAATCTCCGGGCGTTTGAAGGGAAAGGCCTTGCTCGGTGGGGGGTGTCGCGGCATCTTTTCGGATGGAACCTGGCTCTCATCGCCAGATGATGTGGGAGATGTAGGCGATGTGGAGGACTCCATGGAGGTGTCGGAGACGGTCACAGGGACCTGAGCTTCCTGCATTTTGAGTTTTAGATTTCTGCCTGGTTTTGGCAATCAAAGGTTGCAGTGAGGAATGGGCGCAGGATAAAGGAAGGGGCAAGTCGATAGTGCTGGGAGGTAACAGCGATTCAGTTCCTGGGTTGTAACTGCCTTGAAACGGACTGATCTGGGCTGAACAATACACGTTGGTAGTGCGGGAAGGAGAGAGGAGAGCAGGTTCTAGTTGGGAGTAACAGCCCCTGATAGAAAAATCCGTGGGTTGTTTGTAGATAGCTAAGTAGGAGGGTGGCTACAGAAACAAGACAAGGATAAGGCAATGCCACGGTGTGCAAAACTGCTTCAACAGCATGAACCGGGGGGGACCAATTACAATCAAATCAGACCAGTCATTGTGAGAGGTAAGGTACTTCAATTAGCAGGTAGGTTGTGCAACAATTCCACGTTGCTGCCGGTTGCCCTTGTGCGCCGTCTGTCTCGGCTACCAACATGAGTCCCGGGATGGATTCCCATCTAGCAGTATTTCCGTGTGCGCCTGAGGTAAACGGAATACCTCTGTTTGCAAGTGTTAGGCACTACCTATGTATGCATTGAAGAAGCAAGGCACAAGTATTCTGAGTACTGTTAGACTAAGGAGGCACTCTCTAAGTATTCCCGCCATAGTACTCATCCCAGTTGTTGCGAGGCCAATTTATTAACTCCCTGGGTTGTAGACGGACTCTGGTGCGCAAACAAACAGCCCCGTTTATTGATGCAAGCATTACCTACCCATAATTTGCAACAATGGCTAGCAACATCTAGAAGAGACCTCCTGTCAGCAAGACATTTCGGGCAATGCGACTGACCATATTAGTTTCACTAGCCTTGTGGTGCGAGTCGAAACAGTCCAGGTTGTTACTTGACAATATATTCGGCACGTTGAAAAAGAAATTGTGCTTATAAGCAAAGGCAAGGGAGAAATCAATACGTTGTGTACTACACTAGAATAGGTATTAATCTATCAATAACAACATGAGAGTAAGAAATAAAACTCGAATAACTTTACTTTTCTGCATATGAAGAGCATACCTCCAAACAGTTATGTCGATAGGATTAACAACCTCCTCTTCAATTTTGCGGCTGGTCTTTATCTACTCCTAGATAGAAATCATTGTCTATAACGAAACTACCATCCATCTGATGATAGAATTTCCGCTGTGATGACAAGAATTCCTATCTGCAAATTGGTAGACGGAATTGGCAACATAGGCCACGGAAGACTAAACGATTTCCTAAGTACACATCTGAGTTAATATACAACTCCAAACGCCTCACTATTTCTCGTCAGATTTATAGCATCAATTGGCAGTTTAAAATTGACACGGCCATGGTGATTATCCTAACAGTGGTTTTAAGATTTTTACGATCTTTGATTGCTAGCATGATAAGTAACTTACATAGGAAACAATTAGATGATCTCGTGGAATTTGTTTATCTTAACATAAGTAGCTCTTCTATCACTATAATAGCAGGAACGCTGCTCGCTCCCAGTTTAAGAACAAACTGCGAATAAAGCAATAACTTCATTCCAAGCTACCTATATATTCTTACGAATAGAAATAGCGGAGCAAGAGTCCTGGACCTTACTAAGCCCATCATAGCTTTGTAAAAGTCGCCCTCAGGACTTATACGAGTCAATTAGTCAAAGTCTGCCCAGTTACGTTCAACAACTGGTATTCCTCAGACAGGCAGCAAATTCTTCATATTGGACCTGCAATTTTTGACAAAATTAATCAACATATGAAATAGCTTTGTGTTAAGGCCTCGAGAACAATGATACGATCTGAACTAGCGGACGAGGCTGACATTCTAAATCCCAACATGGAGCCTGGACGAATCACAGGTTCTATCTACACAAAGAGCGACCCTTAAAAGTCTCTAAGTAGTATTGCACTCTCCTCTACTGTTGCTGTAATAAGTTAAGAAACAAAAGCAGGCGTTATAAAGGGCTGGTTTTTTGTATGGACAATCCAATCACTAAAAATGGTTGGATCGTCTGGGGCCCCCAATATACTTAGGTTACATAATAGGAATGAACTTACTCATATATTGAAAGGTGAGAGACGAGGTTGTGATCAAAATCGATGTCAGTGGGTCCAACGGAATAACTTATTTTCCCCTAGATAAGTGACTTAAAAGTGGAGCGAGCAGGACCGTAGATGCAACCAATCAGAAGATGATTCGTGCTCGGATGATACTATCATTGGGGCCACTTTTAAGTCACTTATCTATGGGAAAATAAGTTATTCCGTTGGACCCACTGACATCGATTTTGATCACAACCTCGAGAGAGGTGGCGTGAGCAGCTGCCAAGGGTCCTATTCCTAGAAGCGAGCTGAATGTCGTGCGACACACGTGGTGATTGCAATCTTCGTTGATGCGCGCCCAGGCTCTTAATAGCGCGGGGGCTAGAATAGCAGGACCCACTTCATTGGCTGGTAATCCCACGTGTAAAAGGACCCCATTTGCCATCCTTGTCGAAGGAGTAACATTCGGGATTTGCTTCTTATTCGCGGAGATGTACAGTAGTACTTGGATGATGCTCTATATGCTTGGGTTTAACTGTGGTGTATTGGTGTAGGTATGGTATAGTAATGGACGGTAACAAATTAAAAAGGGGACTAAGCTGGACGGAAGCCGGCAGGTACTTAAGTAGAAATGAGGGGGG
The DNA here is from genome assembly GCA_022385715.1 of Xylaria cubensis. Classification (NCBI taxonomy): domain Eukaryota; kingdom Fungi; phylum Ascomycota; class Sordariomycetes; order Xylariales; family Xylariaceae; genus Xylaria; species Xylaria cubensis. Next base: position 399,777 of record MU279036.1, read on the forward strand.
GTTCGGGGCTGGATGTTGTCGGTTTTGCCTTTTGCTTCCGTTCTTTTGTAAGGCCAGGCCTAGAATTTACTAATCCACTCAAGCCTTAGCTCGCGCCGTTCAGCATCGGCTCAAAAGTAGTTTTGTCAATCCATACCCCTCTGGGTAAGTAAATGGATGAAACCCACCACCGGACCGGCGAATTGGACATCTAGCTTCAATTTCACACGATCAAGGAGGAGGAGGCTCTAATGATCCCCTCTACACTCCACCCAAGCTTCAAGAATTCAATCACTTTGCTACCGTCGTGTTAGAAGCCTTCTTCTACGTCTCTCCTACGCTTCAACTACAAAGCTCTGCAACAGCAACATCTAGATTTCTTGACGCCGGACCAGCCTTTCTATGCGAGAGCCTTGTTCAACACAGTCAGGCAACCCCCCAAATACGACTCGAGCTACCCGCAACTAAGTATATATATACCAGAGATAAAACGGGTTGCGAGACCCGAGGTGAGTCGCATTGGAAGGGTACTACTTCAAGCAAAAAAATCCCGAAGAGCAGTGCTAATTGTATATGTTCGTGTTTAGTTTGGATCGCCACCGATCGCATCGCATCGCATTGTACATATCGTGTCGCATCGCGTCGCCTTCTACTCAAACCGTCCGGTCGCCAGAACGAATTCGTACGACTTCTACGCATCGATATTCATATTTCTTTCGCCACTTTACGCAAGTGGACTTCGTAGTATCCGATACCATATCGATCTTATGCATTATTGCGTTCCGTACACGATCGGCAGAGCCCCTGAATCGTTGCAACTGTGCCGCTTTTCTTCGGTATAATTGTATATCTACCCCTCAAAGCAAGCCTTGCATCTACGCGATGCGCGACGAACAACAACCTTGTCATCTCTAGGCGGCATACAGATGTGATATCGAGAATTGCGTTACGAAATAATTGTCGACACATTGCTTTTGCTACCAACGCTTGACTATACTACCTGGTGACTTCGCCTTGGCGGCTTTTACTCAACGCACGCGTCTATCTGCTGTCCTTCTACTCGATCGGTTTCTCTTCGATAATATTCGGTGCATGCGACGCCTCTCCGTGACTATCATGAGCGCTTGCTCGCTTATCATCGACTAGCTCCCTATACCAAATTGCTTTTACTTAAGATACGGGTGGTCGGAAAACGCACTTTGATTCCTTATCTTCAGGTGGCTTGGTGACTGACAAGCAAGTCTGGTCTTATCCCAACCCGCCGACAAGATGGACAGTTTCAGCATCGCCGTTATCGGTGCCGATGGAGTGGGCAAATCTCAGTTTATACGAACAGCCATGTCTCTACCTCCTCCGCCCAAGTCTATACTTCCTGCGCCAGATCCGAAACCTGTGACAGCACGTATTGTCTTTGATAATGTACCTTATGCCGTTACGTTGTTTGAGTTGGATCTCCAGTATTTCGAGTCCGAATTCTTTGACGATCAATACCGTCAGGTCAAGTGGCCTAAGCAAATTAATGGTACTATCCTGCCTCGCGTCCACGGCGTGTTGTTTCTCTATGATGTGATGGACAGGGAGAGTATTCACTACTTACCCGAGACCCTTAGTGAGTTGTACCATCCATTTCTGTGTGATGATCCTGAAACCTAATACCCCTCTTCTCGCCATCATTGGACGACACTAAAGTCAAACAGCTGCTTTCGCGAATTCATCACTCCCAGTCGTTCTTGTGGCTACCAAATGTGACAATCCGGAATCCTCCAGGGATGTCGACGTCGATACTGTCGCTGCGGCTCACAAGTCATGCCTTGGAAGTTTCAAAACTTCTGCCGAAAAACCAGATACAGTGCGGATGCCGTTGTACGCATTACTAAAAGCCATGATCTCTGGAACCCAGGGTAAGTGTGATCCCACCGTCTTGTGCCTTGCAGCCATGAATTGCCAGTGCGATATCTCTTTCAACACAATACCTCGTCTCCTATACATCTCTATACTTACTTGATTTCACCGGATTTTATGCTGAAGTGTGGTTTAGAACAGGAGAACCCAGAAGGGACAGGTCTCAGGCGGCGAGCGACTTCCGAGGTAACTCATCTTGATGCCCCAATAGAGTCATTATCTCGCCCAATTAGTGAGCATAGTAGGCATAGTCGGGCGAGCTCTGATATGTCGTTGCTGCGAGGTTATCTTAACTCTCCAGAATATAACGATCCTCGATATTTGAGGACCCCGCGAGCTGATCTCTTGGGTGGACAAATACCGGACGAACATGACTCCGCGCAAACTATACACAGTATGCTTCGCAACTCTGGTGTTCGACTAGATCGAGCGCAGCAAATATATGTAGAGGTCGAGGACTTAGAGGGAGAGCCTCGAAGATACTCAGAAGATATACCTCTTCTGCAGCGGGGTGATGAAGGCCTCTTTGAACGATCTCCAAAGAAACCTGGATTGACCTTCGATGAACTAGTTGATCGTTTGCTGGCCCCAAAGCTGTCTAAAGCGGATCAGAACTTTGGTGGGGTATTCTTGTGTTTATATCGCAAGTTTGCTACACCTGCACAATTGTTTTCTGCCATCTTAGCACGACTAGACGCCCTCAAGGACGACAAATCAATTCATTACCTCACGAAAACAACTACACAGCTGCGGACGATTGAGGTAGTTGCTAAGTGGGTCGCAACTTATCCCAACGACTTCGCGCGGCCTGCGGTTAAAAGAAGATTGGATGAATTCATTATGCATTTGTCAGCTGAGCCAATATTCTCGGCCGCCGCTTTACAAATGCAAAAGACTCTAGAAGAGAACGTACTTGAGGACGATGACACGGGCTGGGTGAAACCTGAAGTCGAAGACACTGAAGCGGACAGTGAGCCCTCAGCAAACGCGAGCGATCTCCATGACAGCCTAAGTAGTCTGAGTATCGGTAACCTGACTGACCATCGCCCATCCGCCAGCTCTCAGGCTTCAAGTTCAATGGGGCCCAACACGAAGACTCATTCCTTTCAATTCCACGTATATGAAGATTACGAGCGCGAGGCGGCCACAATGACCCCCTCGTACACACTACCTCTCACGAAATTTCGATATCACATCTTCATGGATATGGCAAACGACGACATTGCGGACGAGATGACGCGGATCGACTGGGTCATGTTCTCGTCAATTCGTATACGCGATCTCGTGCGACATGTCAGTCTATCAGCTGAGCAGAAGGAAAAATGCAAGGCGATGCGAAATGTCAACCGTATGATATCTCATTTCAATCATATAGCAACCTGGGTGTCAAACATGGTCTTGATGCGGGATAAAGCGAAGCATCGAGCGCAAATGCTCGAAAAGTTTATGCATATCGCATTGAAGTTGAGACAATTGAACAATTATAATGGCTTAGCTGCTGTGCTTGCCGGCATCAATGGAACCTCGATTCTTCGGCTTTCACAGACGCGAAATTTGGTTCCGACTGATGTACAGAAACGGTTCGCTCGGCTTGTGCTTTTGATGGGCACCCAAAAAGGCTACTTTGCCTATAGGCTGGCGTGGGAGAACTCCCCTTTGCCACGTATTCCGTTCATTCCTTTGCACCGCAAGGATCTTGTGTCTGCGGAGGAGGGCAGCGTTACATTCGTCGGACCGCAGGGGGATCGATTGAATTGGAAAAAGTTCGAGGTTCTCGGGGAAGTCATTTTGCCCATCATGAAGAGTCAGAGTACGCCCTACCCAAACTTGTCTCGGCACGATGAGGCCAGAGAGCTTATCTTGGACTGCTTGATGCCAACGGACGAAGAAGTAAGACAATTATACCCAATCATCCTCCGAGATTAAGTGCCGCGAGGCTAACGTTGAATCACAGGATATTTACCAACGAAGTGTGCAAGTAGAAAGCACGTCGGGTATTGCAGTTGACCCAAACAAGAAAAAATTCCCATGGTTTGCAAACAAAGCTTGATGACTACCACTATTTAGGGTATTATTTATACCCCCCATTGTTTTGGAGGTTTATTGGCGTTTGGTTATTGGGTAAAGCGAAATTGTGACAAGGCGACATAGAATATTAGCGAAACTTATTTGACGGGATTTTTTGGGCTGCTTAATTTACGATCACCATCTTATCCAAATGGATGAAGATAATTTTCCTACGGGATATTTGGTGCTACTTTATGTGTGATTGTTAGACTAGTCAACAGACCGAACCCAGAGGGAAAATGTGAAAATTCACATGCAGGATGAATGACCAATCACCAACAACGCGATGAAACGTCAGCGTTCTGAAAAGGCGGCGAGCCATGGTTGTTATTCACTCAACTAAGCTACTTTTATCATTAAGAAACGATACTAGCGTAGTATTTCTGCAATCCAGACCAGCCCGGACCGTTAGTAGCGTAGTTTTTTTCGCATCCTGTACGGACATAAAGTCAAGGTGGATTGGTTGACCAATGATAAGAACGGTAGTTACTCAAAGATGGTGACGTCATGGCGGGGCGGCAGATAACGGCTCCCCCCTCGCTGCCATGTCAAAACCCATGTCAGACCATGTCAATTAGGTAGCGTACTTGCGATGCGAGAGGAGCTATCGTCCGGTCAGTACTACCTCAGGTCTAATGTAGTCCGGTGCTCGCTCGCTCAGGCACGTCAGTATCCCACAGAGGCTTGCCTGAATCAGGCATCGCCTGCGGGAGAGACGCTGTTGTGCCTGATTTTCATTTGCATTAGACTAGACCGGCTGGGCATGTAGCTAACCACCACTACTACCATCTTTACGCGCGCTCTCTATCACCATCCTTCACCGGTCAGATAGCTACCGTCGCAGATTTTTTGTCTTGTTGTTTTACCTACAGCACAAACCCTAAGACGACAATTCAAGATGGTTGTGGTAGATAACTACGAGTATATGACCGAGGAGGAGAAGCGTCTTGAGGAGGATCGCAATCGCACCAAGTATTGGAAGCAATGGGGTTCCTATGTTTCCGAGCGCCAGTGGGCAACAGGTAAAACTGCGCAGGCGCAAATGATAGTGACACCCATTCTAACACATTGCGACCAGTGCGAGAGGACTACAGCGCGGATGGCGATGCGTGGAGTCGTGAGTGGAATTCCCTTGCTGCGCCATTATGTCTTCGGGTCAACTGATTCCTGCCTATCTACAGACTTCACCCACGATCATGCTAGGTCTCGAGCCTTTCGTTGGGGCGAGGACGGCATTGCTGGTGTATCCGATACCCACGGCCTACAGAACATTGCCTTTGCATTTTGGAACGAGGAAGAGTCAGTTCATAATGGGAAATGGCTCAATCAAAACCTACCGCTAATAACTAGCCAGCCCATTTCTCAAAGAGCGCCTGTTTGGTTTGTCGAATCCGCAGGGAAATCATGGCGAAAGTATCAAGGAAGCTCATTTTCACGTGGATAATACTCCTGTAAGCATAGGTGTCGGCACTAGATGGATGATCCCGGACAAAGGCTAACACTAAGTTTGCAGACAGTACGAAGACAACCCCCCTGCCTCCGCCTCTTACCACTGCCGAAAAATAAGACTCACATCTGTTATAGCATTCTTACATGAAGTATCTCTACAAATATCCCCAAAAGGCCTTTCCCTACGAGGATCTCCTAAAAGAAAATGCGCGTCGGTCAAGAACGGACAAGGAGTATCAGATCATTGACACTGGTATATTTGAAGATGACCGATACTGGGATATCGTCATCGAGACTGCCAAGGAAGGTGATGATCCTCAAGAGCTATTATTCCGTGTGACTGCCTGGAACAGAGGCCCGGATCCTGCTCCGCTGCATATCATCCCCCATGTCTGGTTTCGAAATACTTGGGCCTGGGGTCGTGAACCCGAGGACAAGAAACCGTCGGTCTCAGAGGTCTCCGAAAACCTAGCACGTTCAAAACATCACAAGTTGGGAGATCGATATGTGCTGTTGTCGCCTTCACCTGGTGTCGGGCCAAGCGGTGAAGATGTGCAGCCGGAGCTTATGTTTACCGACAACGATACCAACACTGAGCTTCTTTACGGGCAAAAGAATAAGACACCGTATGTCAAGGATGCATTTCACCGATATATTGTAAACGGTGAGAAGGAAGCCGTGAACCCCGATAAGACGGGAACCAAGTGTGCCGCTTGGTACTCGTTCAACGAGTCGGGTGGCGTTGGCCCTGGAGAATGCGCAGGTGCGTAAAAACAATCCAAAGTGCTCAATGCAGGCAGGCTAACTTTATCCGTAGTCGTCCGCTTCAGATTATCCAAAAAAGAGGAAACTTATCTTGACGAAGAGGTATTCGACGATATAATCGAGAAAAGAAGGGAGGAAGCCGATGATTTCTATTATCGCATAAGTCCTTTGCCCATGTCGGAGGACCTTCGAAATATTCAGCGCCAGTATGTATTCCTGAGCCCCATTTCCAAAGTTTTCTCTTGGCGTTTGTATGCTCGTGACAGTCCCCATGATGAGTAGAATTTCGTCAGATAAAGTAGTCTCTAACGGTTGAATTATGCAGAGCTTTCGCAGGTATGATGTGGTGCAAGCAGTACTACCAGTTCATCTGGGACCAATGGGCCATGGGTGACCCGTCTCAACCTCCACCTCCCCCCGAGAGGGCAGCAGTGAGAAATTCTCAATGGAAACATCTTCATATTGACGACATCTTGTCCATGCCTGATTCCTGGGAGTATCCCTTCTTTGCCGCCTGGGACTCTGCTTTCCATTGTATCCCTCTAGCGATGATCGACCCAGAATTCGCAAAGAAGCAGATTGATCTCTTCACGAGGGAATGGTATTGCCACCCCAATGGCCAACTTCCAGCGTATGTAGACCCAATTCGCTTGCTTAGCTTTGCGAGCCACTGACGTAATTCAGGTATGAATGGAACTTCGGCGACGTGAACCCTCCAGTTCATGCTTGGGCGACTTTCCGTGTGTTTAAGATCGAACGCAAAATCTACGGTAGACAAGACCTCGATTTTCTCGAGAGAGTCTTCCAAAAACTACTTCTGAACTTCACTTGGTGGGTGAACCGGAAGGATAAAGATGGCAAAAACGTTTTTGAGGGTGGTTTCCTCGGGTTGGACAACATTGGGCTCTTCAATCGTTCCGAGCCTCTGCCTACAGGTGGTGTCCTTGAACAAGCTGACAGTACGGGATGGATGGCGTTCTATTGTCTTTCCATGTTGAACATAGCTCTTGAGCTGGCTAAACATAGGAGAACATATGAGGACATTGCCTCTAAATTCTTCGAGCATTTTATTTTTATAAGCGATGCCATGACTTTCAAAGCTGGTAAAGATGAGAAGTCGCTGTGGAATGAGGAGGATGGTTTCTACTATGACGCGATCTCTTGGGGCGGCCCCTGGATTCAGCAGCTGCCAGTTCGATCACTCGTCGGGCTAATTCCTCTGTACGCGACCATGACACTCGAACCGGAGCTGATCAACAAGCTCCCATCTTTCAAGAAGCGAGTGGATTGGTTCGTGGAGAATAGATGCGATATGGCTGAGAGGAACATGGCCAGCATCCAGAAGAGGGGCAAGGGAGACCGTCTCTTGCTAGCTATGGTCAGCAAAGATCGACTGGAGAAGATTCTCAAGCGAATGCTTGACGAAAACGAGTTCTTTAGCGACCACGGTATTCGATCCCTATCTCGATACCACAAGGACCATCCGTTCTCCATGGACGTTAACGGTCAGAAGTTCACGGTTGGATACGTACCTGGAGATTCGGACAGTGGCCTGTTTGGAGGCAACAGCAACTGGAGAGGCCCAATCTGGCTCTGCGTCAATTTCTTGCTGGTAGAGGCGCTTCAACGGTTCTTTCTCTTTTACGGACCTGGGTTCAAGGTGGAGTGTCCTACCGGGTCTGGCGACTATATGCATCTAGGTCACGTATCAGAAGAGATCCAGCATCGCTTGCAGCATATGTTTGCTCGCAGCGACGATGGCCGTCGTAGCATTAATGCCGGAAGCGACTTGCTCGACTTCGACCCCCACTGGAAGGACAACCTCTGGTTCTACGAGTTCTTCGACGGTGATTCAGGCCGTGGTCTCGGAGCTTCCCATCAGTGTGGCTGGACTGGTCTGATTGCTCGCATGATCCACGATACTGGGTAAGTCTTTACACCAAATAGCACTCCAAACGAATTACTGACCCAAAAACAGAATCAGCTGTCGTCTACCCCAGACACCGCGGACGCCGTCCGTGGGCATGGCACACTACTTTGACGACACCTTGCACAGACACATCCATCTCAACAAGAACAAGCCATCTAAGCCTCACATGCGCCGCTCGTCCACGGCCCGCTCCATCGGAGCGCGAAGTGACTACGGCGACACCTCGGTCAATGGGGAAGAATTCGAGGCTCGTAGTGTTTTGCCTGATGACCCTGAGCGCGAGGCTCAGCGCAAGGAAGCCGATGCCCATCTGCACCAGTATATCTCTGGTGAGCTGCAGCGTGTTATCGATGGTGACGATGATCATCAGGTGGGTGTTGATAGGGATGAGTATGAGGCGCATGTGTAGATTGCATGCTCCGGCCAGGAAGATCATACCAGGACGACCGCGAAGTAGAGGATCATGAATTAGAGAGAAAAATATATAATGGAGAGAGGAAGGGGCTTTTAAATTGGCATTGTTAGATGGTATTTATAGAGCATTGGATATAATAGAAATGCTTAATAGAATACGAGGTGTTGTTGGTCAGCTTGATATATTTGAATTCGACGTCGTGTTTGTTACTGGTAGCTCGAGCAGCCCTAATGCCTGGGTATAGTTTGGTATAAAATAGGTAGAATCCCCCTGACCTGGTCAACGCTGCTATGTTTCGAACACGTTATTCTATATAAGTGATCTGTAGTTTATCTGTAACATATAGCTCTGGTTGATGGCTCTAGGTTACGATGAGAGCACTTGCTTGGTTTTATCATGTTGTATTGGCTGCTTTATGAATTTTTGTTGATGTGTTCATTCTTCCACATTTATCTCTTTTAGGGAAATCTACATTAGCAGACCCGGAGAGCAAGATCCAGTATCTATCCGTATCTAGATACTCACGCCTAGGTGAAAACACCTCAAGGGAATTATTGTAGGAGATCCATAGCACTTATAAGCACCAGGCATAGGCGGGGAAATGATGGGTACAGTGATTATATTCTTCACACAAAGGAAAGGGACGCCGTTAGATCTGGAGACAAATGCAACCTCTCTATTTTGACGCTCCTATACACAGAACGGCATCTCCTCCCCGCGCTAAGGGGGAGCTACCGGGTTTGGGGGGAAACGAATCCTCCCATCCGCAACGATAGCCGCGGTTTCTACCACCTTTGCCTCGCCTCACTTCAAAACCTGAACAGGGGAAATAAGTAGATAGATAGTTGAATTATTTTACAGGGTGTCCGTGAGGAGCTTGTTCATTTTGGCGATCTTGCCGGACACAGACAGGTCGATTGTGCGGTCGCCGATCTCGACGACGAGACCACCGAGGATATCGGGGTTCACCTCGTTCGTCACCTTCAGCTTCTTGCCCTGGCCGACGTACTGGGACTTGGCGACGGCGGTCTCGAGACGGTTGAGGGTCTTGTTGTCGAGTTGCTACATTACATTGGTTGATTAGCTTCCCCGTCGTCCTTCTCGCAATCGCTATATTCGAGCTGGCATATATATATATATATATATATATATATATATGTATGTAGTTGGGTATTTGGTAAAATAGCATAGCATACCTGGGCGGATGTGACGGTCATCTCGACCTCGCCGCGGGAGGCGCTGATGAGCTGGCTAAACTTTTCGCAGACGTCCTTCAACAGGCCCAGGCGGTTGTTCTCGGCGAGGGCTGCCAGGAAGTTCTTGACGGTCTCGTTGGAGCCAGCGGCGCCGATGCTCTTCTGGAGCTCGACTAGGATGGCGCTCCTGTCGCCGGGGGTCAGGGTCGGTGTCGCTAGAATGGCAGCGAGCTTGGCATCCTTGGTGTATAGATCGCCGAGGGCGTTCAGGGCCTTTGCGGTCGGGTCGAGGGTCGAGGTCTTGACGGCGGCCGTGTACTAAATAGCTCATTGCGTCAGTCCGTGAAGCTTTCTCTCTCTCTCTCCCCCACACAAGACAATATCCGTGTTCCGATTGAATGATTGAGACACCCCGTGACACAATTGAACCGCGACGAGGGGCGTCGATAGAGATATCGTACCAGAGCAGTGGCGTAGGTGCCATCGAGACCGAAGAGAGAGACTGGGGGCTTGACGTCTTGAGTAGCGGCGGCGGCGGCGTAGCAGCGCACCGAGGACTGGGCGAATGTCCGTTGGGGAGCCGCAGCTCGGAGAGATCGGAGGGCCTGTCGAGACAGCATGGCGGAGGTGGGAGGGCGGGTTGGTGGTGGAATTGACGGGGTATTATTAGATGTCGTTGCTCGTCTAAAGCTCGTTCCTCACAAAAGGTTGCAAGAATCAACCGACAAGCCGGGTCCAATCGGGAAGTGTGGCTTGACCGTCTACTTCTCAGCCACAGCTGTAGATTTCAAAACCGTTAACAGGTAGGTACCGCTTTTGACGGTAGATACCCAGTTATCGAAATAGCTTATGCATAGGTAATTTATGCAGAAAGAAAACGTAATACACACAACACCCAGGCCATCTATCAATCCTCATACGCTGAACTCGAAGCTTATCATTTAAGGCATTTGTTTATGTATTCAAATGAGCAGACTTTTGAAAATATGTTGAAAGCACATATAGTATAAAGGAGAACGCTGGTCGATGGATAACTAATCTTTGAGTTACGCCGGCAGTTTGAGGGTTCTTGTTCTTCGTTGTTATTAGATACTGGGGCAGGTTCTCTTGTTCAAATTGTCGACTGGCTGCTTGTTATCGAGTTGCAGAGACGGCAAGACAGAATAGGTATGCTTTATTTTTATCTTTACCTATCTGGTGACGTATTAAAATGCATTCTAGCACATCTTATCTTTCTCACCCATTGCTTCGACTGGTGCTAAAAATGCAGTGAAGAGAACCTTGCATACCCGTGGTGGTGGCAATGGTGCTCTTAATTAATAACTGCATGACCTCGGGACTCTGTACAGAAATGGGTGGTTATAGGCAGGCAAATAAATGCCTAACTTGTTACTCAGTATCGCATTATCTGGTCAAATTTGTGTCGATACTACGAAGTACTGCAGCTAAGAAGCTACTTAGCCATTGAAGCGCACAGTGCAAAAATGGATCAGATAAACGCCTCACTTTCATAACTCTCCATGATAACTTTCAACTGAGCCTATAGATCCTAAGTCAAACCCATGCTGGAGATAATCCCGAATGAACCCATCGGGATCATACCGGGCCTGAATTTCCTGCAGCCTTGCCAAGTGCGCTCTGCCGGCATACATCTCAAAGGGTCTCTGGCCCTTAGCGGCATCATTAATATAGACGTAGGGGTTGAATAGGTAAAGCTTTCTCAGTTCCTTTTCCATTTCTAAGGCAGCTTTGCGTGTAAAGTCATAGACGGCGTTATCGTCTCGGGCGAGCTTCCAGGTGGGAAAAAGAATGCCAGCTACGAGAGCAGTCTGTTAGTGGATGAGAGAGGGTCTCACAAAGAATGTTCTTACCAAAGTGTCTACTATCCTCATCCGGATTTAAACCCATCAGATTCCCCCCTTTCGTTTTCGATGCCATGAGATACGGCACTGTCAGAGGTTGAAAGGAGATGGTTAACGTCAGACCTTCGACATGCTTCAATTCGTCTCTAGCGCCAGCATAAAAGATCTGCGTCACGATGTCAATGGCCCTTCGATCTGATTTGAAAGTAATAGCCCAGAACAGGGTTCTATCCTCTCGCGACGCCATAGCCGCCAGCGAACTTGGAATGTCGACCCAGCTATCATGCAACACTGCGCTACCAAATGCGACGTGCTCGGTTGGAATATTCGTGAAATTCTCAAGCGCGCGAGGATTCTCGTCCGCGTCGGCGTACATGTAGACATTCAGGTATCCAGGCACCCACTTACCGTCGACAAACTGCAACGTCGACGCCGGATTGATGGCTGACTTGGGGTCGTCAGAGCCACCGCCAGGGGCCATGTACGCATCGAGGGCAGCGAAGAACGGCTCTTTCGCCGCGGCGTCGTATACGACTAGTCCTCCATATGCCGAGCTAGCGGTAAAAGTGCGCATGTCAAAGCGTGTCACGATGCCAAAATGGTTATGCCCGCCACGTAGCGCCCATGCTAAGTCCGAGTATGGGTCTTCGGGCGATGTGGTCACATTGACGATCGACCCGTTGGCGAGTACGACTTCCCATTCCACAAGGTCATCGACAGACCACCCGCGCTGGCCAGCGAAGTAGCCCATGCCGCCACCAAGTAACACGCCGCCTACACCGACCATGGGGTATCGACCGCCGTTGACAGCGAGGCCGTGCTGAGCAAGCCAATTGTACACGCCGAGCCAGATCTGTCCTGGTCCGATGCTCGCGACTGACTTATCTTCGTTGAGGGATTTCTCGTGGAAATTAGACATGGAAATCATGACACCATCGTCGACGGACTGGGCCCCTGGAACTGCCATGTGCCCACCGCTTCGTACGGCAAATAATGAGCCGTGTTTTTTGATAAGTTTTATCCCGGCGCTGAGGCCCAGAGTAGTCTTCGGCTCGAAGACACATTGCGGAGCTAGAGCACACGTCTTGGACCAAATTTCTGTCACAATCCAACTAAGTCAGCCATGGTCACGATTAAAACGATCTCTCAGTTTTGAAACAAACTCACCCGCTGATGCGACATGCCAATCATGACTATCAGGAGTGAACACCTGGTTCGGAAAAACTGCCAATAAAGCTTGGCAAGCAGCTAGAGCCTTTGCCCGCTGGGAGTGTAGCATGATGTGGATAGCGAGAACATTGATGCAACTTCATTTCAGGTTGACTTACATGCATCTACGTCCAAATAGAACGCTCCTTCTTTTCCTTACCTAAGGACTTGTGAATTCGATACGAGACGGAGCTCGGCCGCTCGCCGTTTACGGAAGTGGCCGGAGCGGCATAGGGCAAATTCGGTCGCAGACTCACCACTTGTCCATAAAACTTTTACAGACAGAGTTATAATCAAGAAAAAAAAGAGTTAGTTGATTGTAATTGATTGTTGACCCGGCGCTGTGTTGACCTGATTGAATGGGTCCATGAGTGCCAAGATTTGTGTGAGGAATAGGGGCTCGTAGATTTTAAGTGTGCCTTCACTAGAGAGTTGGCATATCTCAGATTTTCTTCTCCATATACTGTTCCCAAGTCTGAATAGCTAAGCCCTTGATAAATCAGTTCCCTGGCGCATATCCGTTGCAGCCTGTTGCAAGTTGACCAGTCTATGATTCTCCTGCCCAAACCAGTACGGACGCAAATCAGCCGTCGGCCCCTCAATCTCAGTAAATTTGTCCCCTAGCACAAATACGTCCGTTCCACCTCTCTTTCTTGAACAGATCCGCATGGCTCTCCTTGCCATACGTCTCGACCCGTCTATCCTGTGTCGCAGTAGCAGAATATACCAGCGCAAGCGCCGGCAATTCGGGCGGCGACGTGATAGGCAACCCCGTAGCGACCAGAGGATCAAGCTGCCCATCCACGAGCGGCGTATGTGTTCCCGCCGGAGCTACCGCATTAATAGTGACACCATCAAGCACGACATTATTGCGCAAGGAGCGCACAAGGCCGACAAGTCCGAGTTTCAGCGCCGAATACGTTGGCAGCGCCGCCTCGGGCGCATAGCCTGTCGTGCTGCCCGTGATCACGATGCTGCCCTTGATGCCGTGATTGCGCATCGAGCTCCACGCTAGCTTGACCGTGTAGAAAACGCCCTTCACGTTAACGTCGAAGAGTAATAGGTCCGGCTGTGCGAGCTTGCCGTCGACATCTCGTGCGTCGACAAAGAAGTCTGATGTCTCAGCTACGGCTGCGTTGGCGAAGACCATGTGCACTGGACCGATGGCGTCGAAGACGTCGCGCTGCGACATGAAGGAAGCCATGTCAGACTTGTAGTAGTGCAGGTTCGGCCATGATTGCCAGCCCGCTTCGATGGGTTCGTTGCGGTCGAGCACGTGCACTACGGTGCCCTTGGATAGTAGGAGCTTGACGGTTGCTAGACCGATGCCGGATGCTCCGCCTGTGCTATGATGGTTAGCGGAATAAAGACGAACTTCTCGAGTGGCTTTAGTCAGTACCTGTCACGACAGCGATCTTCCCATCGAGGCCAGGAATGACCTTCTCATTAAGGTACAGCGATGTCATCGTGTGATTACTTAGTTTCTAAATTTCCCAAAATTCGAGCAGAAAACAGGACAATAAAAAGGAAACCCGCCAATTCAGGCTTAAACTGATGCTGAAGAGAATCGGCGGCGACATACATTTAAGACACATAAGAGTAAACTCGGCGGCTCTCCGTTTCCAACACCAAATCAAGAATCTCAAAAAGCCAGAGTATATCTCGATGCCGAGGGCCGTGGCGTCGGACATATGCACGATCGGCCCCCTACCGTATCCGTCAACGATTTCTCGGGCACAGCATTATTGGGCCTTGAACGCCAAATCCCGCCACTCGGCGTTTTGGGCAATTGAGCATGAGTGAGAAAGCACGTAATACCTAACTAGGAGGCCCTCTTCCATTTGTTAGAGTAACACCTTTTTGATTTGTAACAACGAGCTTAGAGACTCAGGTACGATACGCAAAAGGGGTCAAAACTCTTATAGTACCATGTCTGGACTGCCATAGCATCACAAGATATGTGCATGTGTTAGTAGGTTTTTAAATACAAGGTAGCAATCGAATATGTAATGAATACACAAGGGGCTGGAAATTGTCTGTGAATGAGACCTCACATCGTTACCTAGGCATCGTCCACATGGTAGTGTGTACGGCAGAAGCGCTTATACAAGAGACAACATATCTAACCTAGCACAATTGATCGAAGCCGTACGCTTGGAAATTTACCTGTTGTTAAGTACACTCAAGTTGGATCGTCCGCCTTCTTGGAGTTTCTATCTCAAGTGAAACGTGAAGCATGATAAAAACATGACATGTATTACCCCTTTTTTTCCAGTGGGAGGAGCATGCAAATCCCATGAGCCAGGTCCCTTATTCCGATTTCAACGACACACCAAGCCGATTATGCGCGCGCACACGAATAGGAGGCTTCCACCACATGATCCAATGCCGCGAACGAGCCTCCCAGTCTATGTCTGGGTTCAGCATCTCCAGGTCATACGTATATAGTATCTTGGCAAACACAAGACTCAACTGTAGCATTGCGAAACTAAAAAGCGTTATTCAGAACATGATTAGCGAGAACTTCGTTTCGAATAGAGCCCAAGTAAAAACGTACCTTTTGCCAGGACAAGCCCGGAACCCAAGCGAAAAGGGTTGGCTAGCCGCCTTGACGTCGGTCGACGCAGGGTCAGTCCACCGCTCAGGGATGAACTCATCCGGACGGTTCCAGTATTCCGGATTGCGCGACGCAACCCATGTACAAGTGTACACTTCGGTGCCCCGAGGCACCCAGAGGCCGTCGATAGTAGTCCCAGGCGATAGTCGCGGAAACCCCTGAGCCCCTGACGGATACAGGCGCAGCGCCTCATTAATAACAGCCTGCAAATACGGCAGTTGCTGCGCTGAGTTGGAGTCGATATCTTCATACGACGCCCACCGTCCTCGCACCTCTTCATTGGCCTTAGCAAGCGCGTGTGGGGTTTTAAGCAGAAAATAAAGCACCGCCGCGCTCGTTGTAGCCGTAGTTTCGCCACCGCCGATGATTAGACTCGAGGCGTGCGCAGCCATCTCCTCGAACTCGACCTCGCCGGCTTTGACTTTAGAGACTAGATTAGTGAAGAAGTCCTGTCGGGCGGACTCACGCTCCAGACGGCGCTGGATCTTGTTGCGCGTGTACTGTGTGTGCTTAGCCAGAACGGACATGGCGAGCTTCGGGAGCGATTTCTGCGAGAATACCCGAAAGATGTCGAGACGACGCAGGTTGTCTATGATGACGATCTTGCGCACGTGGTGCAGCACCATGTCGATCCAGAAGTGGTGCTTCTCATCGGCAATGCAGTCGAAGCTCTCGCCAAACGACATCTCCCCGAACAGGTCGAATGCGCTCATCTCGAACCAGGATACCATGTTGATTCCTTCGGCTGCCCGCTGGCTTACCGGTCCGATCTTGGCTACAAAAGCGTCGAGACAGCGGTGGATGATGTCTTCTTGGGACACTAGGGCCCTTGCGGAAAAGGCTGGTGTTAGATGCTTCTTCATCTGTGCGTGAGCTTTTGGGTCACGTTCTGAGGCGATGTCGGTTGTCTTGAACCCGCTGCCAATGATGTCGTACATCTCGTTCTTGGTGCAGTGTTGGCCCCCTGGAGGGGGGAAACCGTAGATATCTCGGTAGGATTGCACAGTCGAAAAGCTCAGCTCATTAGGCGAAACTCGCACGACGTGGCCTTCCAAATAGTTGTCGTGTTAGTATATGAAGAGATATGACGGGCACCCTTTTTGGTATTTATTGTCCTACGAAGGTTATATTCATGAGAAAGGAGGATGTATGTGACGTACCGTATTTAGCATGCATGTCTCGCATATGTCTGTGGTGTAGTCCGCTGGTGGTGTCCCAGATGCGCCATAGCTAGAAGCCACGAGAGGAGTCAGTATTGCAATCATTAAATAGGCTGAGAATAGATGTCGTCGAGGCACATGATGCCATAACTTACCAAAGTACTACGGCCCAGAAATGGCCCGGGAACTTTGGCCAGCGGATGGAAAAACAAATTGTAAATGACCAACCCGAGCTGGTAACCTAAGTACTAAGGGCTATGTTAGTAGTTAGTCATCGTGAAATGTGTCTCTCAGGCTCACCAGCGTTGCTAGAGTGGCGATCCAATTTGTCCTTACGCTTTCGAACTGATCCATATCAGCAATACACATCCAGACGTGGTAATAAGTTTAAAATCACATGGAACGTATGGCGAACCTCAAAAATTCTAGAGAATGTCAATTATACTGGAAATTGTCATCAACTGCGGGCCGGTTCTTTCATTGCCCAATTTGGATACGGTGATCTCCTAGATTGGATATATGTTGAAACCTAGTTAAAGTATCTCTGTAAGGGTCACATTAATTCAACAATGGTACTTGACAACTTATTTGCTTGCCTTCAAAATCCTTCTACGTGACCAGTTATACGTAGTGATTTGGTGGAAAGCCAAAAACAATGCTTCAGTGTTATCTCATTACTTCTTAGGATACAATCACCATGACACCACGAGGAGGTTGCCCTTTTTATTAAAAAAAAGATTCTTACTTCAATTAACAGCTTGTCATCATAGCAGCAGACAGTAACCCGTGTTCTAAACAGCATGCTTATGCTTAGCTAACTGAGCTCGAACTAACAACTGGGGCTTTTGCCATAATGAATGCATCTCAGAGTCTCTATGCCAATCTAGATCCTTGCACTTACTATCGAGCTCTAGGTCAAAAGTCCAAAAGACCAAGGCGAGGGTTGTGCGGAGCTCCATCCAAGCAAGACTAACAATCTAGGTCAGTGATTTTTCTCTCCTGATGTGTTAAATGCATGGAAGACTGTTATATCAAGGCAAAAGCGGGCTTACTTGACCCCGATACAGCCTCTGGCGCCCAAAGAGAAAGGTTGGCTCGCCTCCAGCGTATCTTTGCTCTTATTCACTTCTAGCCATCTCTCCGGTTTGAAGCAGTATGGGTCCGCGAAGTTCGCCGGATCTAAACTCGCTGCCGTGGGCATGATGGACACTGCAGTCTAATATTTGTATTATTTGTTAGCATAACTCTAGCGTATTGCTACAAGAGTGGTGATAACTTGCTCCGCCAGGCACCCATTTCCCATCAATATTATGGCCCCCGTCAGGCACCAAGCGCGGGAGAGCGAATGGCAACGGCGGGTACATACGCATTGCCTCGCGACATACGGCGTCGAGGAAGCGCAACGGTGTCGTCGTCGCATTATTGATAGCAGAAGCATTAGTGAACGCCCCACGCACCTCCGCCTTGAGCTTTGCCATTATATCGGGGTCGCGTAGAACATAAAAAGTGACAGTCGACATGGCCGTCGCCGTCGTCTCGCTGCCAGCCGCTACGAAGTCCCACGCATGCGCCGCTAGTTCGAGGTCCGAAACCCTGTGGCGTTCATTGTCACGCTGTTCTAGGATACGCGTGTAGAAGTCCTTGCGGTTGGTCTCTTTCCGGACACGCCTCTCTACCGCCTTGACGGCGTATTCGGCGTTCAGGGCTGCAGCTTCGAAGAGTTTGGATATCTGCTTATGGAAGACGAACATGGCGATCTTAGCCACGGCGGGAAAGCGCTTTGACGTCTCATTGAGAGCGCCCTTATTCAGCGAACCAAGCAGTGATTCAACCCACGGATGAGGCGTCTCTGTCTCCAAGGCTCCAAAGGTCTCTCCAAAAGCTAGATCGCCAATGATGTCGAACGTCATCCTCTCGTATCCTTTGGTGACGTCGAAGGCTTCTCTTTGCTCGACCGTCTTAGTCTTGAAGACTTCAATGAAGCGATCTATGGTGCCCCTGACAAGCTCCTCCTGCTCGGTAAGAGACGTCATCGAGAATGCATTAGCGAGGAGTCTCCGCATGTTCGCATGGCGCTGCGGGTCACGCTCGGTGTCGATGCTCGAGACTCCGCGGCTTGAAAAGACGCCGCCCTCGTAGAAGACACCCTTGATGAATGTCTTGTGCCCCGGACGAAACCCATAGATGTCTTGCCATGCCTGCGCCGAGTTGAACATGAGGTCATTAGGCGCTACTCTCACGACAGGGCCGTACTTGAGATGGAGGTCGAGAATCTTGTATGGCTGCCGGCCCCCATGGAACCAGTATGAGAAGCTGACGTTACTTGCCCTTGCTTGCCAGGGGCCTGGAAACTTGCATAATGGGTGGAGATACAGATTGTAAACAACGCCGTATACTAAATAACTCACAAGGCTAAGAAATAATAGTCCAAGGGTATCTGCCCAATGGTGTTGTATTGATATGATCTGGTCGAACATGGTCGTGGCTGGCGACGTTAATGCCGCTGCTGTTCGTATCGCAGTCACTCTATGTATACTACGAGGAGCTGAGTATAAAGAAAGACCCAGATCTGACTGCGGGTTTCCTGGACATTGCGCATTGACACAACCGATCTTTACGATGGCCAATAATGGTAATGGACCTTGAACAAGAGCCCAGATTCCATTGTTACGAAGAGACCGAAGACGGTAGTGGCCGAGTCTCTGGAGCGCTACTTCGGCAGGCTGGGTCTCCCTTTTCTTTCCTAGTCAGTATCTGTTTCGGCACCAACCCCTTTATGGGTCTCCATACTACCCCGGATGCAATGAGTGTGACACTTTGTGACAACAGTTATTGAATTGGGTGCCGAAACAGCACATGGAAAGCTAGCTGTACAGTCTCAGCCTACGGATCGGCTGTTGCCAGATGGGACAATCACTGATATGAACTCTTTTCTGGGATAAAAAGACCCGACAGGTTGATAGGGGAATTGCCTCATATAGTAAGTAACCTATTGCTTAACCTAAACTACCACTAACAAGGACAAAATGACCTATCAGGTTATCTAGGCATATCTCAGCTCCCACCATAAGTTTGCTGCTACATAAAGCCACATCACAACTCAAGGAAGCCAGCCATCCAGCCCCTATGACCTAAATAGGCAACCCTATGTTCTCATTCGGGAAACTCCCGGCCTGTAGTCACTCGGGCTACGAAAGAACGGGAGCATCTGCGGCGGCGTCTACGTCCTGGACAGCGCCGCACACCAGCCAAACATTATTTTAATTAACTGGCAATTAACTTGGCCAAATCAGACAAAACAACAGTTTTAAAATTGGTTTAAAACAAGATAAATATTTTTATTACTTATAAATATTTAATAATTAATTGCAAGTAATTTTCCTTATTTTTTTTTATTTTTTATAAAATATATTTAATAAAAAAAGCATATTATAAGTTTATTTAATACTTTTTTTATAAAACTTTTATTTATTAATTTTATTATTATTTAATTAAACTTATTATTATTTATATTAATTTTATTAAATTTAATTTTATTATTAATTTAATTTTAATATTATAACTTTTAATTATTTATAGCTTTATATATTTTATATTTAATATTAAAAATTTATTAAATTTATAATTAATATTATTAAAGCTATTAATTTATATTATTTTAATAATAATATTAATGTTTTTAATTTTAGCTATATAATTAAAACAGTATAATTTTTTAATATTAATATATAAAATTTTTTAGTTTTTTTTATTTTTTTATATTAATAATATTATATATATTATAATTAAAGCTTTAAAAATATTATTTTTAAACTTAAATCTTTTTAAACTTTTAAACTATATAACTTTTTATTATTTTATTATATAAGTAAGCTAACTTTAATTAATAAATAACTTTTTTTTAGTTTTAACTTATTTATATTTTTTATTATTACTTTTTTTTATTTTTATTATTTTTTATATTTTATAATTAATATTAAAAAACTAATATTATTAAAATTAATATACTTTATTTTTTTTAATAATATAATTTTTATACTTTTAATTTATTTTATTATTGTTTTATTTAAGTTATTATTTATATATTTTACTTTTTATTATTTTTATTATTTTTAATATTAATTTTTTATTTATTTTTAATATTATATATATTATAAATAATATTAAAAAACTAATATTTTTAAAACTAATATATTTTAAGCTATATATATATATTATTTTTATATGTTTTTATTTTATAAAATAAAATATTTATTTTTTATATTAATAATTATTTTTAATTACTTTTTGTTAAAACATTAATATTAACTATATATGAAGCCTTCCATATAATTATTTAGCTAAGGCTATTTATTTAATTAATAAGGCGGTATATATATATAGAATTCCTTTTATAAAAAGGAATTCTATGTATAAAAGCCCTACTTTTACTTTTAATAAAAAATAGGATTAATATATATAATATTTATCTTTAAACCTTTAATTTATATATAATATTATACTTTTTAGCTATTTAATATTAATTAATGTTTTTAGCTAAAAAATATAAATTAGTAAAAATAAAAACAGAATTTTAATATACTTATATAGTTACGTATTTTATATTATATTTAAATCTTTATAAAACATTTAATAAAATTAAAAGATTAATTATTTATTTATATTTTAATATAGCTTTTATATAAAAGTTTAATTAATAACGTATAATTATATTACTTTTAATTATTATTATATAAATTATATAAAAGCTTATTTAATAATTAAACCTTTTATTTTTTATATATAACTATATTTAATGCTAATTAATTATATAATAGCTACTAAAAATAGATTTATTAAAACGTTAAAAACTTTAAAAAATAGTTTTTAATTCTTTTTAATAACTTTTTATATAAGTTTATAATAAAAAAAATTACTAAAACTATTAATATATTTATAACTGCTATATAAAAAATAATAAACCTTTATATATATAATAATACGTTATTTAATTTTTATATAATAATTAAAAAATAAACAAACATATAAGCTATATATTTATATATTAAATATAGCTAAAATATATATAAACTAAAAAATTTTTAAAAAATATTAATAAAAAATTTTAAATTAATTAAATTATAAATATTAAAACTAATTAATAATAAAATTATTAATAAGATTTATAATATTTTTTAAATAAAAAATGTTTTAAATAAAAAACCTATGCTACGTTTTAAAAAAAACCGTGTTATATAAATAATAAAAAATAATTATTTTTTTATATATAAACTTTAACTTTTTATATAAAAATTTTAGTTATAGTTTATTTTTTTAAAAAAAAAAAATATTGTATAATTATTTATTTCTTTTATTTTAAGCTAATAATTTTATAATTAAAACTATAATAAAAATTTATCCGTATAATAAAGCAGCTTTGTTATATATATTTTAAAAACTAAGTTATAATTTTAAAAAAACTTTTATATATAAAATTAAAAAAAGCTTTTAATTTAAAGCAATTTATTATTAAATAATTTTAAAAAACTATAAGCATATTTTTAAAAAATAGTTTTAATAATTAAATGCTACTTATTTTTTATATTAAGCTATAATTTAATATAACTTAAAAATATATTATATTTTTAATATATAATAAAATATTTAGTTTTATAATATTTTTTATAAACTTTTAAATAATTAATGTTTTATATAATATTAAATATAAAAGTATTTATATTTTAAATTTAAATTTTATTTTTATATAATATTTAAAATAGGATTATTTTATTAGCAAAATATTAAATATTTTTAAAAACTTAGTAAAAAAAAAAGAACTATTTTAAAAAACTATATAACTTATTTTATAATAAAATATAATAGTTTATAAATTTTTATTAAAAGCTAAAAATTATAAAAGATTAGTTTTATGCTATATTTTTAATTATTTTAATTAATTATATAAAAAATTATTATACGTATTATATTAAACTTAATTATATATAAAAAAAAACGTATAATATAATAGATTTTTATTTTAATATAGTTATAAATTATAACTAATATTAAACTAAT